>CM071569.1:14231261-14358280 GCA_036426205.1 Ascaphus truei
ACATAACAAGTAAAGTACAGTCATTGAATCCAAGAAGGCATTTTCGTTTTTTGTTGAGGGGGGGGGGGGGGAGGGGGGTGGACGGACGGGCAAGGGTGGGGGAGGGGTAGTGTGGTTGACAAACAGGGGGGGGAGGGAAAGGTCTGGGGACGGGAGGTTGGGGGTGGCGTGGTGAGACCGACTCCTTTTTAAACCTTTTCTCGTTGAAGGGGCCGACTAGTTCAGGTACTTATTGATAGGACGGTTGGGCCTCAGCGGTCTAGCCATGGCCCCCAGGTGCTGTAGAACTGGGGGATTTTCTTTGTGAGCATGGCCGTAAGTTTTTCCATGGTCATAACCGTGGTAATTGTTTTAGAGACCGTATTTTTTGAGGGTGCTTTTACCAAGCGGCTGCGATAGAGCACCTTGCAGCAGTTAGGGTGGCTGAGATAAGTTTAGTTAGGGGAGCGGGGAGACCATCAACTTTGTTTCCCAACGGTCAGAGGGTCCAGGGGAATTTCCAGCCCCGAGGTTTCACAGAGGAGTTCTGGATCTTAGACCAGAACCCCACCAGATGTGGGCCATGTCTCCTCTTTGACCACATCCCCTCCAGCACAGGTCTGGTGTGGCAGGGAAGATCTGGCTCAGTCTACTCGGGGTTAGGTACCACTGGAATAAAATTTTATAAATATTTTCTTTTGTAATCGTGCAAATTGAGGTATTGGAGGCTGCCTCCCAGACATCCTTCCAATTTGAACGGGTTGAGGTCTCATACTTGATATTTAGCTTGGAGCTCTTGGAAGAACAGGATTTCCTCTTTCTACAGCAAGTCTGCTCCCCTCCTAATATTGAGGTCTTGGAATTGTTGAAAATGTCTCTGAGAGCACCCGGGCGGGAAGTCCGGGTTATCAAAGATGGGGGTAAGTTGAGAGGGGGTGGTCGACAGGTCGTACTTCCCTTTGTTTCTAAGCCAAATACCCCACTTACACCTCATTGCTCCCAGGTCGTATTTCCTAGACCCTTTCTCCTTATCATTCTGAACCCACAGGGTCGCCGATAGGGGTATAGGCGCTGCATAGTGGGATTCTATATCAAGCCAACACGATGTGGCCGGGTTGTTATTCCAAGTCACCGCTTGGCGTAGTTGGGCTGCCTGGTAGTATTTAATCACGTCAGGGACCCCCAGTCCACCACTCAACTTGGGAGATAACAAAACCGACCTTGGAACTCTTGGTTTTCGGTTGTTCCATATAAATCGGAATATGTGGGCTTGTATATTTTTAAGTTCAGACATAGGAATGTCTATAGGGAGCGTTTGGAAAAAATATTGGAGTCTAGGGAGGATATTCATTTTTATTAAGATAGTCCTACCAAACCAGGAGATTTGGAGTTTATTCCAGGATTCTAGATCCTTTTTGATTTGGTTGAATAACAGGGGGTAATTGGCCTGGTATAGGGAGTTGTATGAATTTATTTTAACTCCAAGATATTTTATCTGAGAGGAGTTCCATCTATATTTATAGTTTGATTGGAGCATTTTCCAGGTCGGCTCTGAAAGGGAGAGGTTTAGGGCTTCAGATTTATCCGTGTTAATTCTGAGATTTGGCCAAATTGGTCCAAGAGTTTTTGGAGGTTGGGAATTGTAGTATGGGGATCCGTGAGGGTCAGTATAATATCATCCGCAAATAGCGAGATTTTATGTTCAGTCTTGGCAATCTTAATGCCCTGTATTCTTGGGTCATTTCTGATTTTGGCTGCCAAAGGCTCGATAGAGATCGCGAATAGTAGGGGCGATAGGGGGCAGCCTTGTCTAATGCCGTTTTTGATCTGGATTGGGTCTGTTAGTCCCCTGGGGAGTTTTATATATGCTGTGGGATTTTGATAGAGGGCTCTAACCCCCTCCAGGAATGGGCCATGGAAGCCAAATTTACACATTGATTGGTCTAGAAAGGAACATTTGATTCTATCGAATGCCTTTTCAGCATCGAGGCTTAGAATCATAGCTTGGGTTTTGTTGAGGTGCACGTGGTCTATAATATCTATAATTTTCCAGGTGTTATCGGAAGCCTGCCTTTCCGATACAAACCCCACCTGATCGATATGGATAAGTCTGGGGAGAATTGGGTTTAATCTGTTTGCTAAGATCTTGCTGTAGATTTTGAGGTCCGTGTTAAGTAGAGAGATTGGTCTGTAGCTACCGCATTCAAGCGGGTCCCTTCCTTCCTTGTGAATGATCGCTAGGTTGGCCGCAGAGATTGTGGCTGGGATTGGTTCACCCTCTAGGAAGGAATTGAACATGTCAAGAAGATAGGGGGACAGAGTCAACATGAATGTCTTGCAGTAGGCATTGGAGAAGCCATCAGGACCCAGGGTCTTGCTCAGTTTAAGCGATTTAATGGCTTCGATTAGTTCTTCCTGGGAGATTTTCTTATTAAGGTTTTGCAGTACTTCCTCCGTTAGGGAGGGTAAGTCACAGTGTGCTAGGAATTGTGAGGTTAGTTTAGCGCTACTGTGAGGCAGTTCTGAGGGGTGAAGGTTGTATTGTTCCGCATAGAAACTGGCAAATTCCTGGGCGATTTCTTTTTCGACATAGGTAACTAGCCCAGCTCTAGTACGTATCTTGTTAATTTGGGATTTGGCTTTTATGCCCCTAAGCTTTGTGGCCAGCAACCTGCCCGCCTTATTGCCCCTGTCGTAGAACCTCTGATTGGTCCATCTAAGTGCTCTCTCTACCTCGTCGAGTTGCGTTTGTTTTAGTTCTGATCTTGTTTTATCCAGTAATCTGTATACAGGCGTACCCCGCATTAACATACGCAATGGGACCGGACCATGTATGTAAAGCGAAAATGTACTTAAAGTGAAGCACTACCTTTTTCCACTTATTGATGCACATACTGTACTGCAATCGTCATATACGTGCATAACTGATGTAAATAACACATGCGTAACAGGCTCTATAGTCTCCCCACTTGTGCACAGCTTCGGTCCAGGAAGGGAGTCAGCATTGCTGTTCAGGACGTGCTGATGGGCGCATGCGTGAGCTGCCGTTTGTCTATTGAGCGATATGTACTTACTCGCGAGTGTACTTAAAGTGAGTGTCCTTAAACCGGGGTATGCCTATAATGTTTTGGAGGGGTTATTTTTGTGCTGTTCTAATTCTAGGATTTTCTCTGTTAGCTCCTTCTGTAACTTATATTTCATTTTTTTCCGATAGGAGGCTATAGAGATAAGGTCGCCTCTGATGGAGACTTTATGAGCTTCCCATAACATCGCTGGGGCAGAGACAGACACTTTATTTATCTTGAAAAAGCTGGATAGCTTTTGCTTGACTATTAATTCTATTTCAGGGACCTTGAGGAGGGAATCATTTAGTTTCCAATTGTACGAATTGTTTTTAACGAAGGGCAGAGAGAGGGACAGTAGAACTGGGGCATGGTCGCACCAGGTTATTGGACCAATATCTGAGTGGTAGGACGCCTGGAAGACATTCTTAGTACCTAGAAAATAGATAAAATACTATTGCAATAGTACCTAACCCCGAGTAGGCTGAGCCAGATCTCCCGCGGCCTACCCGACCTCTGCTGGAGAGGATGTGGCCAGAAAGGAGATCTGGTACATATCTGGTGGTTTTGTCCCCATATACAGATTTTCTGGAACATGATTAGAAATTTGATCCAAGATGTTACTGGGGAGAACATAGAGATGGACCCGCTGTCCTTTCGACTAGCCAAACCCATAGAACTCCTGACCCCTCAAAGGAAATTGGTGGCATTCATTCTCACTGCAGCACGCTGCTCAATAGCAGCTGCATGAAAAAAACTGAAAGCTACATCAAAGCAAACGGTTATCCGCAGAATTAAGGAGGTTAGAATGATGGAACTCCTCTCAGCCCTCCTAAGCCAGAAAACAGAGCAGCATTATAAGGTATGGGACACATGGCCTGAGAACTAGAAAAATAGGAATCTATCTCAACCAAAGGTATAACCTAGTACCGGAACCGACGCTTGGGAGATAAAGAGGACGAGTTCCTTCCCTTGTCTCCCTCCCCCCTCCCTTCTTACCCTTTCCTCTCCCCCACCCCCTCTCTCTTCTATTCTTTTTCACCTCCTTTCAAGTATTAAAGCACTTAAAGACTTTGAAGGTAGCTGCCTCTTGATTCGAGGCCCAGAAATATTTAAATGTTCTAAAGTTAAGATGGAGTTTATGTTGGCTTTAATGAAATATCTTAAGACCTTATGTCCAGGATATATATTTAAATATCAAAAAAGATAGTGCTATTGTTCAGATGAAATCTATGTACATTGTTCTTCCTGTTTCAAAGTCTTGATGTGATACCACTAAAACAATAAAAACAAAAACAAAACTTGACCTGTTGGGGGGGGGGCGTCTTGTGGACTGGGGTTGAGCACGTCTGAGTTACATGATGCACGTGTTATAATGGGATCCAGCAATTCCTGCACCTGTTATTATTCAGCTTTATATTTTATCACCTGCTACTTTGTTAACAGTTCCCGCCACCGCAAGCAGAAAATAGTGTATTAAAGCACGCACACCTTTTTGTGTGCTACCATACATAAACCCTATTACATTAACTCTAAAATGGCCCCAAACAGCTACATCTCTGTAGTAGCCTCAAGTTACGAATGATGCTTTTTGCCCTGGGTACGAGTATTTTGTGTGTATGATCCCAGCAAATGAAATGCAACGGAGTGGGGAATCTAGAATCACTTGAAATGTTACACTGTATTTTTGCCGTCACGAAACGTCCTATTTTCAGGGGTTGTGAACCTGCCGAGATTTCGCTGCACCGCAGCTTGGAGTCAAACCCGTGAAAGCTTTGCTAGAAATTGTTCAAAATTCGCTATTTCACTTTCTTAACCCTTTGGGTGCCCTATACATTTTAGCTACTGCGTAATGGGGTCTGGCGCTCTGGAGGGCCTTTGACCTAGTGGCTAGGTCATCATCGACGTGCTCATTTCTCTAGGGGAGATCGCGTTCTGTGTTCCTGTGGAGCGCGAGCTTACAAGGGGAACGGAAGACGACATCAGTTAGTGGAAATAAATGGGTGTTAAAAAAATAAAACAACAACTCCCGTACTAAGGTAATCCTGGCGCAGTGTCGTGGGCTGAAATTGTATCCCTCATTTTCTAATCTTCTTATCGTTATTGTCGTTGATTGTGTCTTGGAAGCAAATTTTTCCACTCTTATTTCTAAACTATCTGAGAGAACCCCCGCGTTGCCCGGAATGTCAATAGTTTTGTTGTCCATGTCATTGGGTTCCCCCCCCTTCTCTCCCTGACTTTTCTCCTCCCCCCCCCTCTCCTGACTCTCTCTCTCCCCCTCCTGACTCCCTCACCCCCTCCCCCCTCCCTCTCTTTCAGAAAACTCTCCCTACAGCCCCTCCCGTCCCCCTCCCCCCGCCTCTCCCAGTCCCCCCTCTCTCCTCCTCTCCCCCCCTCTCCTGACTCTCTCTCTCCCCCTCCTAACTCCGTCTCCCCCCCCCCCTCCCCTTTCCTCTCTCTCCCTCCCGCCCTCCCCCCTCTTTCCTCTCCCTCCCCCCCCTCCCTTCCTCTCCCCCCCCTCTCTCCTCTCCCCCCCTTCATCTCTCCCAACCTCCCTCTCTCTCCCCTCCCTCTCTCTCCCCCCCCCCCTCTCTCCCATCCCCTCCCGTCTCTCTCCCCCCCTCTCCTCTCTCTACCCCCGCTCTCTCTCCCCCCCTCCAACTTCCCCCCTCTTCACTCCCACCCCCAACTCCCCCCACTCCATCCCCCCCCTCTCTCCCCCCCCAACTCCCCCCCATCTCTCTCCCCCCCAACTCCCCCCTCTCTCTCCCCCCCCAACTCCCCCCCCTCTCGTCCCCCCCCCCTACTCTTCCACCCCCCCCTCTCTCCTCTCCGACTCCCCAAGCCCCCCTCTTGCTCCCCCCCCCCGCCCACCCCCCCCCACGCGGATCTGTGTTGGCGGCAACACTACCCGCATGCTGCTGTTGGCCGGGGCTCGGGTGAGCCTGTTGGATTCCCTGGGTCGAGGTGAGCTGGGGGGGGGGGGGTGATGGGGGTGATGGGGGGGGGAGCCGGCGGGGAGGTGAGCTGGGTGAAGAGAGGTTTGTGTGTGTGTGCGCACGTGCCAAGGGGGAAGGTGAGCTGCAAGTGAGGAGAAGAGAGTGGCAGTTGGGTGACGTCATAGAGCCACCAATCTGATTGACCAGAGGCTGAGGACCAATCAGATTCACCACATCTAGCACCAACCTCACAAATTTCTATTTTATTATATATATATATATATAGATATAGATATAGATAGTGTTCGACAAACCTATACATTTGCACGCCCCGGGCGAGTGGATTTAACATCGTGGCGAGCTCCTATTGGCCCAAGCAGCACACGTGTGATACTAGGTGGCGAGAAGATTTTTTTGTTCGGCGAGTAGATTTTTTGGTGATTTGTCGACCACTGGATATATAGATATAGATAATAGATATAGATGAAAGGAAAAGTCACTTTAACTGTTTAGCATGACATCCTTATTCATACTTCTATTGTACACTGTAAACAAGCTATTTACTTTATCTACCATGTATTCCATTTACATATATAAAATAGGAGTGTCTAATGTATGTATGGTGTCCTGTCTGCTGCTATATACTGCAAGTACAGGTGTAAGCACACCTCCAGCCTACACGTGTAAGAAATGAACAATCCTAGCAGAATGAGATTACTACATCTACATGTCACTTGGTTTAATTGCTCCAGTCACAAAGAAAAAAGGCATGTCCTTCCTTTCATTGGTCCCAAATGAAATGAGAGGCCACTCCTCACGGCTATTTCTGTTTGAAACCAGAATGGTGCAGAAAGTTGCAGCATCTCGTGGACTTGCTTTTAAGGTGACAAAGAAGCAGTGTGGAAGCAACTATGCGGTCTTGTAAGTATTTTTCAACAAATTTAAAGACCAGGATTTGTATTCCGGTGCTGGAAATCTAGTTGCATGTATGTATGTATGTATGTATGTATGTATGTATGTATGTATGTATGTCTTTATTTATATAGAGCTATTAATTAATGTATATAGCGCTTTCCAGCAGTAATACACGTGACAATCATATAAATAACAAATAATAGAAATAACAGATCATGGGAATAAGTAATACAATCTAATTGGTAAATAGGAAGAACATACAGACAGTAGGAAGGTGTTCTGGTAAGTGCATCTGTAAGGGGCCATGGTTTATGTATGAGGTGTATAGTAACAGCCACGGTGCTACTCATATACTTCCTTAAGCAAGTGTGTTTTAAGGTGGGTCTTAAAGGTGGATAGAGAGGGTGCTAGTCGGATATTGTGGGGAAGGGCATTTCAGGGGTGTGGGGCAGTTAACAATATCTGTTGTAGACGGCTTTGCACTTATAACTTGGTTTTCCAAAATTGTGCCACTGCAATATTCATAATAAAGCCTCTATGTAGCACATATAATACAAAACGGTGTGCATGCGTACATATACATTTTGCTTTGTTAATTAAGTTTACCAACAGATATTGACATTTTTGTTGACTGCTTTCAGTTAGCAAAAACCTACTCTGCATACTATGTATATACTTTTTCACTATACAGTGCCTAAAATCGACGAGGTAGAATCTGTTTTTAAGTACAGAATTGGAATCATTTCTTGTTTTTAAGCTCATTCTCCTACTTTTGCATCCGAAAACGTTCAGATACATGAGCACACAATATAAATCATACATTTACAGTATGCGGTATATTAAATACTGTCGCTTGCACAGAATTGTGCATACATAACATTCAAAATACATTCACATATTACTTTCTGAAGACTTCTCTCTTACTTCTGTCATTTAATCTGCGCGTGTAAAGAAAGATTTCTAACCCTGTAATTGCCAAAAATGTATTGAAGTGATACAAAAAAACAAATCATTGTCATATTTATTTACCATTCTTTCTTAGCTTTGTGTCTTGCATCTGAACGCTTTCCTGAAGACTATTATGGCAAGTGTATATTGCTTTTATGGTCGGGCCAGACTCAATAAGAACATTCGAAATATGTGATCCAACGATCGATGCTTGAAGAAGGCAGCAGGAATCCCTCATTCCCAGGTAACACAGTAAAACATGTACAAGTGTCCTCAGCACTGGAATGTGGAGTACATTCTAATGGGACTGCAGTAGAACCCAATTAGCAATCCAATGTCAGATAACAGAATTAGTTTAATGATACAAGCATACAACGTGACAGTGGATATTGCAGAGGCGCAAACAATAGTCCAATATGAAAATGTGGAACTAAAACTGAGCACAATATTATACAGAGTACAGTACATCCCAAGAGAGAAATATTACTTATCCAAGTGATGCCAAGAGGCAGGAAAAAGACGAGGGCGCCACAGAAACAGGAAAATAAGGAATATAAAACCAGGGGGGGGGGGGGAACAGATAGCAGGGGAGGTTGTCCACCGACAACACCAAAGGGAGAAATGAAATAGCAAACATCTAAATGGTGAACTATACAGAAGAGCAAGGGAGGGGGTGGGGCAATGTTTCTGGTGGCTATTTGGACCAGGGGAAACAAGAAGGACTTTCCCATTGAGACTCCATTCTGCTCTGATTTAAATGGGAGCACCACGGTCTGTTAGGGGCGTGTGGGAACGGGCTTTTAGGAGCACTTTGCCCCGTTGCCCCATTGACCTGTTTGCTATTTCACCCTTTGGTTTTGTTAGTTTTCAGCACTAGGTCAAGATGGAAACGGACAATAACATTGCACAGCTGTTTGCAACAAAACCTGCTCCCATTTTAGCAGTTCTGGAAATAGATTCTTGTGGTTGCCAGAGTGGTTTCCCAATAACCTTAACCAATACAAATCCAAACAGCACAAAATAGTAAAGCAAAGGTAAATATTCAGAACCCGACAAACACTAAAAAAATAAACTTGGGGGGGAAGGGAGGGGTCAGTGTATCGTTGAACATTTGGGTAACACTGACGCTAAGAGGCATCTTCATCCTGAGTATTGTGCTGTCAGTAAAATGAGGCATTTTACTGCAATGTTGTAGAACAGTAGTAGATTTGTGCAGTGGTAACAGTAGAATTACACGATGAGTATATTACAGTGGGACGTATTGCTTGTGTTAGGCTAAGGCTCCGCTCCCAGAGTCAGCGCTCCCGCGCTGCAGACAGGCTGGGCGCTGACATACACAGACCGCGATATGCGGTCTGTAGGGAGCGTGAGCCGGAGCGGGAGGTGGGCGGGAGTGGGAAGCATGAGCGGGAGGGGGGGCGTGGCTTGACCGGAGGGACCCGCTACTCTTCCCCCCCCCTCCTCCACAGGCTAGTGCTGGAGCTGACAAGCAACACACACACACACTCATACACACACGCAGGCACTCATACAAACACGCAGGCACTCTCACACACACACACACACACACAGACAGAGGCAGGCACTCACGCACTCAGGCACACACATACACAAACACAGATAGGCACTCCGGCACACACAAAACACAGACAGGCACTCAGACACACATAGACAAACACACACACAGACTGCTTTCCCTCCCCGCTCCCCGAAGCCTCTCCTCCTCCCGAAGCCTCCCCTCCTCATTGGCTCACAGCCACACCACGTGACGCGTCGACGCTAGGGAATACAATTCTCTTGTATCCCATAGCGGCTGACGCGCCACAGCCTGTAGCGAGCTGTGCAGCCAGGGAGGACCGGGACCGGCTCGGTTGGGGATTCCCCTGCTGGTGGGGAACGCCCAACCCGCCGCCCGCGCCACCGAGCGCAGCGGGACCGAGGCCTTACAATGAGTTGATGAACCCTCTTGCAGTGAAGGGGTTAGTGGAAATAAATGAGTGTTAAAAAATAAAATAAATAAATAAAAACATGGAAATCACAGTACTAAGGTAATCCATGCGCAGTGTTATGGACTGAAATTGTATCCCTCATTTTCTAATCTTCTTATCGAGTTACATCATGTGCGTGACAACTCTATAAAGAGCCTCCTAAAGGCTCCATAACTAATTATTAGCAATTTATTATTTGCAAAGATCAAATTACCATTAAAACACTTGTTTAGTTTGATTTGTACATACCAATATGCACATAAACATAACATTCTGATCATTTATCAAAGTGATACTGGGCACTCATATGCATATTATTACCCAGAATCCCTGGCTGCAATGGAAGCATTGTATGCCAAGAGATAATGGGGAAAGGCAGGGTTGCAGACCTGTCTGAGACATGCGAATGTGATCACATGTGGTATTTTTTATTTGCTGATCATTTGTTAAACCAATCATTGATCTTCAAGCTGCTGTAATGAGCAGAAGATTCCAAGCTTCGAACTAATGGAAGACAGACAGCGCAGGAACCATTGACTTTCGTATATTAGCAGAAATAGGTTAAGCTGGTTTTAATAGGTCCAGTTGGAGGCATGTGATAGTGTAACTTCTAATCTTTGCTATAACATTGGTATTTGTTTCATTTTCAGTGTCAGCTAGGAATTGCTAATTGGAATACAATACAACACCCCGATCCATAAGATCAAATCTTGTAATGGCTCACCCAGAAAACAGCACGGTTCAACCGAACAGTACAACTCTTCTGACATCCGAGGAGACAAATGCTGCCTGGTTCATCTTCATTGTGGTTGGATTTTTTGGGTTCCTTATATTTGCCCTCATGGTTACCAACCTACTCAACAGAGAGATTGAAGACGAGCCGTACATAGAGTATCTTGAGAAGCAGTCCAAGAAGAGAGAAGCCTCCGTTAAACTGAAAAAGAACAATGTGTTCCATTACGCGAATAATCCTGCATTATTGAAATCCGAGGATGGTAGGAAGTGTAAAGAAGAACCCAGAAACAACACAGATCAAGGTCAAAAACAACCCGAGAACTCGGCCAATGTTGCAGGAGCAACTGCATCTGTTGAAACAATATTCTACCTTACTGTACCTAGCTCAGTGACTTAGCCAGAGAATAAACAGTGGTGTCTAGCGTGGGATTCCCAAGTCCCTCGAAAAAATTAGAGCACATGGATCACCTACTTTCTAGTTCATGACTGTAAACAATTTTTTTGGAGACTTATTATTCAACTATACATTACATTTATTTATATAAAGAACTCAGTAATATATATCTGGCCATGTGAATGAGTATTCATTGTACGCCACCCCCTATTATGCACGCTTTGGCAATACTGAAATGTTCTTTCATCATGCCAATAAAGCTGATTTGAATTTGAATTTGATACATTTGAGTATTCAAGCCCTCTATGAATCCAGATGCCACTGGCACAGTAATGTTTAATTTAAAATGTTTCTTGATATTTCGCAGTATTTCTTGAAGAGACGTGAAATTTCACTTAAATAAACGTAATTTTTAAATTTCTCGATCGAATTTGAAATAAATGACAATATGTTGCCATGTGACCTTTGGCCACAATAAATGTATGTCTAAATTTGTCATCCTATTGGTCTGTGCTATGGCGCCCATTTTGTTTTCCCAGGGGCGAAGACGAGCACAGAACACTGTGTTCAGCTCCTGGGACCCCTCCTGATTCAGACACTTTAAAAACACATTTTGTAAATGATCTGCAACTGCTATAAATGTACAGCACGGTCCAAATCCATGCTCATAATCAAATCAGCAATAAAAAAAAAATTTTTTGAAAGGGACTCTATAATAACACACTAACAATTGTATATATGAACAAGTATTCCACTTGGAAGAAGACCGTTTAGCAGAATGTTCTTTTCCATTGCTGTTTATCAGAGGCAGGCACCTTCAGATTAGTAAATATAGTTCATGATGTTGTAGCTCCTTTACCCCCACCCGGCGTAGTGCATACCTGTAGGTAATCCAGGAGGCTTGGAGTGGCTCCGTGGTGTTGGGGGGATAATCAGGATAGGCTTTCAGGGTGCTCATATGGCAGCACCTCCAGCCAACAAGGATCCTGGGGTCCAAAGATGGTCCATGCTGGTAGCTTCTTATTGTCCAGACAGTTAGCCACACAGGGAGATGGTTCAACTGCTCTTTATTTGTTCACAGCAGAAGTCAGACAGACTGTACAGCCCTCCTTTAGGGATATGGCCTTGCAGGCCCCATCCAACTCCTTATCCCTGATGGTGCTCAGGATATCCTACACCAGGGGTGCACAATCTTTCCCTGCTGAGCCCCCCTTCTTGCTTTCCTCCCTGCTCATGCCCCCCCCCCTCCTCCCTTACCTTCTCTCCGGCATTAAATGATGCCGTGGGGTCATGTGATGTCACGGTGCGATGCCACCGTGGGGTCACATGGCCCCACAGCGGCATTTGACGCCGCGTTGCCGACGAGAAGGTAAGTGAAATTGCAGATGTCTCACGCAATCCCCCGGCATTCATTTAAATGCTTGGGGGAAGAGCGCGGGGCCTCTGCAACCGCTGCGCCCACCCCCTGAATAATCTTGCGTCCCCCTGGGGGGCACACCCCCCAGTTTGCGCACCCCTGTCCTACACTTCCACTCCTCAGAGGGAGGGAAGACAGACTCTCAGACTTCTGGGAGAGTGTCAGTATATACCATGGGGATGGGCTTGTAACCCTGCCCCATAACAGGGCAGGTCTGATACTGCTAGGCATCACATTAACTGCATGAGACCCAACCAGTATCCTCCCCAGGATGACACTCTGGTTGTTGCTAGGCCCGTCCCTGGATATAGTAACACTGCATCCAAGCTGCAATAGCAAGCTAGGCCCTCATGAGAGAATGAACCCCTCACACTGTACTTTCCAGGGCATACACTGTGGGGGCCCAACAGGAGAGTAGCAGCCGGAGGCTATGCTACAATGTCCATATAGCAATAGAAAGAAAAGAAAAAAGAAACCTTCCTCTCTGCTAGAAAAGGCGCTGTTCTTCAATCTTGTATTACAAGCCCCATAGCGTTCTCACCGAGCGACAGTCGGTTTCTCTGCTGCACGCGATTCTTTTTCCTGCTCAGCATCATTGCTGAGAGTGTTAACATTTTCCATATGTCTGGATACCTTAGCTGGGGGAGCGTCAATCACTCGAGTTCATTGATCCTTTCGTTCTAATTATTTCTTCTTGTTGCACATTGAGTGTTCCACCTGGGGCCCCTCCTGTTCGTGGCCCTGTGCGGCTCTCACTCTCTCCCCCCCCTCTCTATCATATCCCCCTCACACACACTCCACCTTTACATACTCTTTCCCCCCCCAATATCAAACACACAGATACACACTCTGAGACCCTCTAATATTTTAATCCACTTTTCTTCCCATATCCTTGTATTTCCCCACCCACTGTCCCACCACCCCTCCTCCCCCTCCTCCCCCATTCAGGGCAGCAGACAGTTTTCCTGGGTCCCAGGAGAACAGTTTCCATTCCCGGCCCACGCTCCCCCACCCCCCCACACCACCACCCCTGCCCGCCCCCTCCCACATGTCCGAGGCCTTTCCGAGACTCCTCCTCTATCTCTCACACTACTTTCTCTCCCCCACCTCTCTCTCCTATACACATAATACTCCCCCTCCACATCACACACCTAATACCCCACCCTGCACATCAACCCCCTGCACATCCCACACATAATACTCCCCTGCACATCATATCTCCCCCCCCCTGCACATCAACCCCCTGCACATCAACCCCCTGCACATCACACACATAATACTCCCCTGCACATCATATCTCCCCCCCTGCACATCAACCCCCTGCACATCACACCCTATACTCCCCTCACACTCACTATCTCCCCCCCCCCTGCACATCAACCCCCTACACATCACACACATAATACTCCCCTGCACATCATATCTCCCCCCCTGCACATCAACCCCCTGCACATCCCACACATAATACTCCCCTGCACATCATATCTCCCCCCCCCCTGCACATCAACCCCCTACACATCACACACATAATACTCCCTGCAGATCATATCTCCCCCCCTGCACATCACCCCCTGCAATCACACACTCAATACTCCCCTGCACATCATATCTCCCCCCCCCTGCACATCATATCTCCCCCCCTGCACATCACATTCCCCCCTGCACATCAACCCCCTGCACATCACACACATCACCCCCCTACACATCACACACATAATATTCCCCTGCACATTATATCTCCCCCCCCCTGCACATCACATCTGGCCCTCAGATCACACACACACACACACACACACACACACACACACACACACACACACACACACACACACACACACACACACACACACAACACACAACACACAACACACAACACAACACACAGTCACACACTCATCACACACACACACACCCCCACACACACCCACCCTGCTAGGGTGACCAGATTTGCAAAAGTAAAAACCGGGCCACATTAAAAACGTTTTTATAAAACAAATGATATCACCAACTGCGCCCCTTCTCCTTTATGTATCTCTGCCCCGCTCTGTCCCCCCTTCTCTCACACACACCCCATTCTCACTCGCTCCCCCTATATCCCTCCATTCTCGTTCTCCCCCCCACCCCTACATTCTCATTCCACCCTTCACATTCTGTCTCCCCCCATTCCCTGTGTCTCTCTCTCCCCCCAATTCCCTGTCTCTCTCTCCCCCCAATTCCCTGACCTCCCCATTCTCTGTCTCCCTGCCCCTATTCTTTGTGTCTTTCTCTCCCCCCATTCTTTGTGTCTCTCTCCCCCCCCCCAATCTTTGTGTGTCTCTCTCTCCCCACCATTCTCTGTGTCTCTCTCTCCCCACCATTCTCTGTATCTCTCTCTCCCCACCATTCTCTGTCTCTCTCTCCCCACTATTCTCTGTGTCTCTCTCTCCCCACCATTCTCTGTGTCTCTCTTCCCCCGCACTCTGTCTCTCTCCCCATGCTGTGCCTCTTCCAATGCTGTGTCTCTGTCTCTCTCCCCATGCTGTGCCTTTGTGTCTCTCTCCCCATGCTGTGCCTCTCTCTCCCCCTTTGCTGTGCCTCTATGTCTCTCCCCATGCTGTGCCTCTCTCCCCATGCTGTGCCTCTGTGTCTCTCTCCCCATGCTGTGCCTCTGTGTCTCTCTCCCCATGCTGTGCCTCTGTGCCTCTCTCCCCATGCTGTGCCTCTTTGTCTCTCCCCACACGGTGTGTCTCTCCCCGCACGGTGTGTCTCTCCCCGCACGGTGTGTCTCTCCCCGCACGGTGTGTCTCTCCCCACATGGTGTGTCTCTCCCCACACGGTGTGTCTCTCCCCACACGGCACGTACTTTATATCAGAGGAACCACTGTTCCCTGGAATACAAACCATTCGGGTGATCCGACCAGAGTATCATTCAGGGACTGACACAGAACAAGCCAAGGACACAGTGGCTAATGAGCCAATGATATGAGCAACCAGTCTCGTTTGTCATTTATTGATAAAGTAAGAGGAAGGGAAACCTTACACAAGGTCGTGCATTACAATTGGATAGTGTACTGCTCAGTGCTCCCTTCATCCGATTCAGTTTTATGGGACTTAAAAAGGGATTAATTGCAACACATACATAAAGCACGTTGTGGCAGTGCTTTAAAATAAGTGTAATAATGCACACTGCAACCCTGTGATAAATACATTTTTATGCTAATTATCTAAAGTTCAAGTACGTCAAGATTCAACAAAGGGGCCTCTTCTGTTCTAGGAATCAGGTTTTCACAAACACAGGCTCATTGTCACTCTTATCACCATCCCGCCCATTATGGTCACAAACAAACTGTCTCTCAAACTGCATTAGCCACGGGGGCCTATAGGTCTGCTAAGTAAGCAGCAATGTGTCAAGAACATACTCCCTGAATAAACTAACCTAAACTTCTGGTTTTACAGCATCTGTCTTTTTTATTTGCCAATTTTCTTATCTATGTTTTTACGCTTGCATGTGTATAGTCTAATTAACTCTCTCTGGAATCTCATGGCCATATCATGTAGAAATGCAAAAAAAAAAAAAAAGGAGGCGCATGCGTGAGGTGAACGGGTATGGCAGTATAAAACCTAAGCTCCGCTGATACCCGGCACCATAATCGAATTAAAGCACAATAAGCACCTTAAAAATAATCCAAACAGTGTTCCTAGACGGGGAAAGAGTTAGAGACGACAACGCGATCGCAAAGAAAAAAAAGCAATCGCTGGATTTCAGAGCCTACTTTTCAAACGCCGAAACGGCGCGGGAAGGCGGTGAACATGACATGTCGCCCGGCGGTGGCTCTGACTCAGATTCCACGCAAGACAGGGGAAATGACCCGGAGTTACAGCCTGTGGTGAGAAAGGACATTAGGAAGTTGTTCTCTAATCTAAAATCCTTCTTTCATGGCGGAATAGAGAGCCTCCAGAAGGATATTAATAGCATAGGGGATTGCACAGACGCTTTAGAATGGAAAATGGGCTCCTCTAATAAGTGTCATAAAGACTCTGAGAACGAACTGGCCCTACTCAAAAAAAACGCATAGATGAGGTTGCGGAGAAGCAGGAAGACGGCGAAAACAGGGACCGCCGCAGCAATATCAGAGGGATCCCTGAGGATATCATAGATGTGGAAGACATGTTAGGAAGGTGGATGAGCTCCATGCTGTCTTGGAAGTCGGAGGCTGATCTGACGATGGACCGGTGCCATAGGATGCTGCGATCAAGGCCTCTGCCAGCTAACCCACGAGGGATGTAATCCTCAGAATGCACTATTTTAAAATAAAAGAGGAACTGTGCAACATTACAAGAGCGGTCCCCAGAGTCATGTTTGAGGGGGTTCACATGCTCATTTTTCAAGATCTCTCCTCAACCACATTAAATAAACGAAGGGCCCTACAACCCATCATGAAGATACTTAGGGATCGGGTGGGTCTAGTACAGATGGGCCTTCCCCAATGGGCTGTTTGTTATAAAACACGGAAGGCCACACACGCTTAAACATGTCACCGAGGGTGAGGAGTTCTTGAGGAAATTAGGCATAAATGAAGAGTTCACTCACCGGGCAGAGAAGCGACCTTCCCTCGAAGAGTCCTGGAACATAGTGAGCAGCTCTGCGGGAAGGCGGAAGGAAAAAGCTGTTGACTGAGCCCAGTCAATCCTCCAATTATTCAATCATTCAATTAAAGATTTAAAGGAACCTAACCATTACAGGCTTGTAAAAAAATGTGTTGTCTTCCAGATAGTCTCTAAATAGGTCTCACAATTCCTGAAGAAGTGGCAACAGCTACGAAACGCGTAGAATCTAATCAGCTGTTGGAGGACACTGTGTGTGGAGAATTGGTGCAAGGAGGTGCTGGCTACTTGCAGAGATCGAAGTGGCATGCAGCTTCTTCCGCCCTGACAGCAGTCGTCACAGGACGTGCCGTCAGCGGATGTGACGCATGCGGAAGGATCTCTTAGTGACTGAATTACCGGCATCTCCCCGCGAGTCACCAACGGTCCTCTCCAACGTACCATTTATTTTGTACAAATGTGAGTGCATTACTTATATGTTTTTTGTGCCACATTATACCCCTATGTACTATACTATTGTGTGCTCTCTTTCTTTTCCACTATCCTCGGGAGGTACACTCAGTACTTTATGGACAGATCTAGCCCACCAGATATGCAGCTCTAATACTTCAATCATCAGAGGGCTTCCATTACAAAGGGCTCCTGTCGGAGAGAGATGGATCTCTGATACGTCTGTAACATTTTGATTTATTGTGAGTGAGACCTATATAGAGACTATTGTTTGCACATACATTTTATACAGTCTGCACTATTGTATTTTCTATTTTTTCCTGTATATCATCTTGAGAGTCTGAGCGCTCCCCCTACCTGGAAGACAATGCAAAATTTCTGGACCTGGACAGTCCTTTAAGGGTGTAGAGCTGCTGTTTATTCATTTGTATTTCACAATCCACTTTTATGTTTCACGTTTTTTTTGGTGAAGGATATTTAATTCACTATATATATATACATTTATGAGGTTCACAGTTATTATATTATATATATTTTTATCACCTTTATTAATTTCACTATTAGAAGCGCCCGGTATCAATTTTTCTTTGTAAAAAAATGTACCTCTTAAAAGAGCAGCACTAGTCCTCCTGATTAGTTACAAAGTTAGATTACCCTGATCCAGTATATACTCCGTTTCGAGTTTTCTATTGTGGTTCCCTTTTTCTGAAACTTTGGACACTTTTGAGACTTTTGAAGCAGATTGGAGGCTGTTTCAAATATGAAGTGAAACACCTACAGTAAAGGAAGATGGTGGACCCACATGGCGGACATCTTGGAACCCAGCGGGACTAGGAGAAGAAGAGTGCGGGCTAAAATGGCGGACAAGAAAGGGCGCAAAAAAAATTGCAAAGGAACATTTGGTAAAAGCAGAGGGTCTGGCCATCAGAGGAATCCCGGTACGGTTCGGACCATCTCAGCAAACCGTCCCCGTGGAGAGTAGAGAAGAGCAGTAAGGGTAGCGGAAAGAGCCGGACCGGAGGAGAAGGAGCACGGAAGACTTTGGCAGAGACAGACACTGAGTGACTGACCCCGGGAACCTGGCAGCGGTGCGCGAATTCCGCTGCCGGGTGACCGGGTGAGGGAGAAGAGTGAGGAAGGAGGGGAAGAGGCTGGCCGGGGATGGTCATCTGCAGTGGCAGGGGTCCTGGGAGGTAGGGGAAAGCCGGGAGGGAAATCGTGGTATTGAGGAGGGAGCACAGGGCCTTCTCACCGGGATCTCGTGTCTGCTATTAGATACTCAACTAATACACTGCCCACCTCAGTTTATAGTTAGAAGATACCCTTGTATTACTCTTATATAGATATAATAGTAAATATAATAGTAAAAATAATAAATGTATAGTACAAATAGTAATAGTAAAAATATAATAATAGTAAATAGTAGATTTAAGATTACTCTTACATAGAAAATACTCTCATATAGCTAACTCTAGAGGCTGCCTAGTCTAGTGGCTGATAACATATGTTAGTGATTGGGTGGGTATATATCCAGCCTAAAGTAAGGCTTCGACCCCAAGATAGGGTATGAAAGGTGGTGGAGAAGGCTTTATCTGGCAGGTGTCCAATTGTGAAAGTTAAATGAGGCTAGGGGTCACTTGGATTAGGGGGGTTTCAGCTAAATGTGCATAGGGGCCATAGAAGGGGGAATATTAGAAGTCTAGGTAGTAAGAGTTTATTAGAGTTTAGTAGGTTGGAGGTTTACTTTACATAGGTGTTTTTGTGCCAGCTTGGAAAGTAATAGAAATAAGACTCTGTGCGCCGGGAGCACCGTCAACCTGTCTGTCGGCATGCGCTGGCATCCCAGCGAGTTGAGCCTAACTCAGCTTGTTGGTAAAGACCTATGGGATCTTGGGTTCATCTGTAGCCCAATCCTGGGCCCATGTTGGTGTGGGTCCAGGGAAGATCTGTTTCCCTAGGGCAAAGGAGCCCAGGTCACTCATGACCAAAAGAGGCTCTGTCAGTTCAGTTTATTTCTGGTACGTCTTTTCTTCCCTGTCTTCCCTTGTGTGTGTTCCCTTCCCCATCCCCCGTCCCGTCCAGGAGAGCGAGAGAGTTGCAGTAAGGCCTCGGACATAGTGCACTGAGCGTCGCTGAGCAGTGCTCTCGTACGCTGAACTTGGAGACACACTTGTTTTGAGCTCTGCCAAAAGTTAGCAGAGCTGCTTTCAAGACACAAGGCCCAAATAAGACTTCTAAACCTGGATGCTGATTTTCTGTGCACGTTCCGTACGGTTCCAGGAGAGCAGAGAAGCTTACTCTACAGCTGATAAACAGACTTTGCTGCGGAGCTGAGAGCTGGAGACAATATCACCTGGTGGGAATACCTGCACAGCAGAGACCATTGAGTGTCAAAACCGCTTGATTTTGACTTACATCTTGTAAGTAGACATCACATATGAGCCAAGAAAGAACGCAGAATTTATATCACTTGAATTTTATTGTCTGCACTTAGATTGTTTTTCTTGTTTTATGTTCTTTTCCCTTCATGCTCCCCCTGGATTACAACTGGAGAGTGACGATTTGTGGGACTAGCGAAACCAGTCCCCACCAGCTGGGTTTGAGCAGGGGGTTTGAACCTTTCAATAATATTATCACGTTATTTGAACACAATATCACTGTTTAACAATTAATTAATTTGGTCAAAATATTCACTGTATATTATTAGTGTACACTAATAGAGTTAGCGCCGTTTTCTTTCACCTTCACGTAGTACATTTTATTTCCCATAATGTGAAGGGTTTTAACAGCCCTCACAAACGGCGCATCGCTTTTTCTGATTATAAAAAAAGGAAAACGGATGTACTATCCTTACAGGAAATGCATTTTAGAGTACAAAATTGCCCTAAATTCCTAGGTAAGAATTTCAGACAAATTCACTTGGGGTCCGCAAAAGAACAAAAAGTATTCTGAAGCCAGGGCACGTTGGTATGAATGGCTCCTGATAGCATTAACACAGTTCCCTTTTAAATCACTCCAAGTCCTGTAATATTTCCTCCACTTTATTGGGAAAAGGTAGCAGGGTACAGATACTTGTGGATGGTGTGTAGTGGTGATTATTAGTTAGGAACCGGTAAAAAGAGATGGCCTCACCAAGGGTTATAAACAGAGAAAGGTTCTTTACTCACTGTCTCCAGGGTTGAAAAGGAAGTGAGGTGCGGTGTGGGCAAAGGAAAAGTCTAGGGGCAGACCATGTCTGAACAAACAGGAGGGGGGGCAGACTAGCCCATTCTGGTGAGGATCTCAGAGACTGCTGTAGCAGCTCACTGATGTCATGCTCGCAGGCAAGGAGTGCAACATTGTTGCAAGCCACGCAGGCACAGTATGTGTCTGCAGACTCCATGCAGCTGGGAATAAAATCTGACAGGCAGAAACTGCAAAGGAGAGAGGGGGGTGAGTCAGAAATGTGGCTCTTGTTCCATAACAAAAAGAGAGGGGTGGCTTTTTTATTTCACAATAAAATGTCCTTTCAATTAGAGCGGATAAAGAGAGACAAGGAAGGCAGATTCCTAATCCTGGTGGGCACAATTCAAAATTGTCGATTAACATTGGCAAACATCTACTGTACGCCTCATGCGAAAGTGACCCCCAATTCTTCAATTCGTTTTTCACGACTCAATATGAGATGGCAGAGAGTAACATAATCTTAGCAGGGGACTTTAATAAGACCATAGACCTGACGCTTGACAAAACGCGGCAGAACAAGAGGGGTAAAAACGAAGGCACAGTGGCACTGCTCCAGGGAGTGAAGGACAAACAACTAGTAGACATTTGGAGAGAACAACACCCAGGAGAATGGGGTTTCACATTCTATTCACACCCACACAACAGTTACAGTAGGATTGGTTACTTCTTTGTATCCAATAGACTGGTCCCATTGATCGCCTAGCCTGGGATCCATGATATTTCATGGTCTGATCACGCACCCATAGAGCTACGGTGCTCACAAATTAAACTGGATAGCCCGGGAGCAAATTGGAAACTTAATGAATCAATTATTAAGATCCCTGATAGCACAATCCCTAAAAGAAGAGTTAGTACAATTTTTCAGAATCAATACGGATAGTGTGAACTCCCACACAGCCCTGTGGGAGGCTCACAAGACTACTGTGAGGGGGACTTTAATAAACATAGCAGCCGGCATAAAAATATTAAAAAGAGGGACGCCAAATTAAATCAGTTAAAAACAAAGCTTCACGAGCTCTCTATTCTACATAGCAGTACAGGTAGAGAGGAGATTTTGCGAGAATGAAAAGATATAAGAATTGAACTTAACTTGCTCCTCACATCCAAGGCTGAGAAAATGCAGTCGCAATCTCACAAAGTGGCGTTATACGCGGATTATGTTACTCTGACATTATCGCAACCATTCACCTCTCTACCCAACCTCTTCAACCTTCTGGGGAAATTCAATAGAGTGTCAAGATTTCAAATTAATCAGGCCAAATCTGAAGCCGTTAGTTTAAATAGGCCAAAAGATATAGAAAAATTAATAGAGATTAATTTCAGTTTCAATTGGCAACCCAAAGCTATCAAATATCTAGGGGTAAATGTCACAAAAAGGGTTAAGTTGCTATATAAAGCAAATTATCCTAAACTAGAGTCCTTGAGGAGTGAGCTGAGGGAATGGTCCTCATACGGAATCTCATGGATTGGGAGAATTTACAGCGTTAAGATGAACCTTCTACCTCGTCTACTATACTGGTTTCAAACTCTTCCGATACCTCTAGTATCTTCGGACATTTTGTCTATGCAATCTCAGATTTCAAAATTTGTCTGGAACAATTAGAAACCACGTATCAAAGCGAAAATCTTGCAAAGACCTAAGCAGACTGGTGGGTTGGCGGTACCTTGCTTTCTCTCATATTATTTAAAACCAGAGACGAACATGAAACACAGACAGAGCTCAATGCACATCCAGCAAAACTTTATACACGGTACAGTGCCTAAATATACATGTATTGATATCTATTAAATAAAATGGTCTTTTAGTTTAACATTTTGGCCAAATTGTTGTAAGCCCCTGAGCCACTGCACGGCAGACCACACCTCAAGGGTCCCTACACTAATATAAATTCTTAATAACCTGTGCATTACCAGGAAGAATGATTTATAATAAATCTGTCATAATTAGTTGCAAAGTTCTAAGTCTGATTGAAGCTTTTATTAACCTGTACATTACCAGAAAAAGCACTCTGTATTAGAGTTGTCACAATCACACTGCAAGCAGGCAAGTTCCCCTGAGAGTGGGAGATGCTATGGAGTGAGCTTTTAACCATTTAAAAGTGGGAGGGGGTGAGCTTAAATTAGGTAGGAGGTTGCCACCCTCCAATCAGCTAAGACCAGCTGAACAGGAATTGTAACACATATAGAATACCCACAAGCTCATGTTGAACCCCCAAAATAACCACAACATATATATAAGCGTATAAGTGTCACAGAGGAGTGCTACTGAGCATGGCAATATACATTTAAAACCAGAGACGAACATGAAACACAGACAGAGCTTAATGCACATCCAGCAAAACTTGAGCTCTGTCTTGCAACAGCTATGAGGTGCGAGATTGCAGCATTGTGGAAACAAAACACAATTCTATCTATTGAAAAGATTCGGAACAGAATTTGGTTTGTCTGCCAGATGGAAAAGTTGACAAGTTTAGTAAACGACTCTGGCCCAAATTTCCAAAAGGTTTGTTTGCCTTGGTTGGCCCAGACGGACATTCCGTGGGTGAGCAATGTCACCGTTTGGCTCTGATAGGATTAAGTGTGTTCTCCTTTGATCGGATGCAATACGTAAAGGATTGGGATGGAAGGTCTGACCTAAGCATCACACAGGGACTGACAAGGGGTTACCACGCAAGGATAGGCATGGTTATTAAACTGGAGGACACACCAGAGGATCCGCCGGATCGTAGAGGACAAAACGCAGAGTCCTGCCAGGGACTAGGACCGAAGAAGCTGACAGCTTTCACCTCCTCCCCCCCCCCCTCTCTTCCCCACCCATGGTGACATTTTATCTGTTTGTGTGACATAAGGCAGAGGCATGGCATTTAATTAAGAGAGTTCAGGTGACAACATGTACAACTGTCTGTTATGCCTTGTGGAAAAAGTCAATAAAATTTGAAGTTAAAAAAAAATAAAATAAAAAATCATAAAAGTTTGTTGTTATTTCAATTAGGGGAATGAGAGGAATTGTAAAGAAAGTGTAAAGTATGACCGCCAACTAAGGGTCACAGTCACAAGCTCTGTCACCTAAAACAGGAATGGGTGCCATGTTCCTAGAGTTTACATGGTACGCTCCAAGCTAATTATATGCACAAAACAAAGGCGTAATTACATCTCATTTGCATATGCTTAATGTCACGTTACTGTAGCATAACATTACATTATCTTCATATAACGCGACATTATACCAGGCTTCCCGCTACGCGCTATAATAGGGCTTTTTGCTGGACAGGAGAAAGAAATGTATTTATTTATTTATTTATAAAATATTTTACCAGGAAGTAATACATTGAGCGTTACCTCTCGTTTTCAAGTATGTCCTGGGCACAGAGTAAAACAAATAATACATGGTTACAAGTACAGTTACATAAATGAACAGGGTATACATTATATACAAGACATTGCATGCACAGTTAAAGAAAATATATATTATGAGCGTTAAAATGTGAGACAGCCTTAGATTTGAAAGAACTTAGGGCCTCATGCAGAGAGCAGCGCTATTTAGAATTGGAGAGGGGGAAAATTTTTAGCTTTTTTGGAGAGTTTTTATCTCCATATGCAGAAAGGGCATAAAACTGCCTTTCTGCATATGGAGAGTTTCAACCAGCGCTATAAGCGCTGTTGAAACTAGTGGGGAAAAAATCGTTTTTTTGTTTTTTTCCCCTCCACCGGCCGCGGAGCGCCAGCTGCTTGGTGGAGAGGAAAAATGTTGAAAATCGCGCCATTTTTTTGGCGCGAACAGCCACTAGATGGCGATCGCGGCTCTCTGCATTAGGAGAGTTTTAAAACTGGCGAGATGTAGGTTCTCGCCAGCCGCGCGGCGAGATTTTCAAAACGAAAAAAAAAAATGGCGCTTTTTTCCAAACTCGCCATTTTCGCCTGTTTTTAGCGCGGTTTTCGTCGGAAAATGGTGAGTTTGTTCATAGCGCTGCTCTCTGCATGAGGCCCTTAAACTGGTGGTGGATGTGAGAGTCTCTGGTAGGTTGTTCCAGTTTTGGGGTGCACGGAAGGAGAAGGAGGAACGTCCGGATACTTTCTTGAGCCTTGGGACCATGAATAGTCTTTTGGAGTCTGATCTCAGGTGATAAGTGTTGCAAGTGGTAGGGGTGAGGAGCTTGTTCAGGTAGCTGGGTAGCTTGCCCATGAAGAATTTAAAGGCAAGACAGGAAAGGTGAACTTTGCGCCTAGACTCTAGTGTTGACCAATCTAGTTCTTTGAGCATTTCGCAGTGATGTGTGTTGTAGTTGCATTGGAGAACAAAATGACAAATTGAATTGTAGAGGGTGTCAAGTTTGCTAAGGTGGGTTTGAGGAGCCGAGCCATATACTATGTCTCCATAGTCAATAATTGGCATTAGCATCTGCTGTGCGATACGCTTTCTGACCAGGAGACTTGGGGAGGATTTGTTCCTGTAAAGTACCCCTAGTTTGGCATAGGTCTTGGTTGTCAGGGTATCAATGTGCATCCCGAATGTTAAGTGGGAGTCAAACCATAAGCCCAAGTATTTAAAACTAGTGACAGGTGTTAGGGTGGTGTTAGCGTTGGTTCTAATCAGGAGCTCAGTCACTGGAAGCTTTACAAATTTAGTCTTGGTCCCAAGTACCATTGTTACAGTCTTGTCAGTGTTTAAAAACAGTTTGGCATATGGCATGGAATTTAAATGATGCCAGAAGCCCCATTTCAGTGTCTGGTTCTGAGCAACGCCAAGCATACTGTACATCTAACTTTAAAAACATAGCATTAGGTCCCTGCGTTAACCTTAATGCAGTTTAGTGGATATGTGATGTTAAGTTAACACCTCATTTGCCTATCCTTATACATAAGGCTGCGTCCATAGTGCAAGCGACGGCGCGCGCAACCAAAATACAGAAGCTCTATCGGGCCGGCCATTGTGCGCGTGAGGAAGGGCGATGGCGCGGCAGAATTTGGGACACATTTTTGTTTGTTTTTTTCGCCATGTGAGTGGTTCAGCCAATGAGGGCGAACCAGCCTGGTGAGGCCACGGACACGCGTCTGCAACGCCTCCCCGTGGCGAGCACGAATCCATGCGCTCCGTCGCAGACGCCTGCACTATGGACAATGCCTAACGCAGATGTAGGGGATTTAGCATGCACTAATCACAAATCAATGTATACTAAATGATTGTGGTACTTTTGTCCATACGTTTTGGGATCTAGCATATTTATCTCAGGTCCTACAGTACAATTTATTTTCGGTTTTTTTACATGTTGTTAAATACCTATTTTTGTATCTTTTTGTGTTTATCCAGTTAGAGCAGATTTAAAAGTCATATAAAACTATTCTTTTCAATATTTGCTTAGCTCCCTGGATAAATAAAACGTAAGACTTCCTACCTGCAATTTCCCTGGTGCAACAGAAGATCACATGTACTGTACATGTTTATGATGTCACAGAATGTATATGCATATTAATATGATGTCACAGAATGTACATGTATATTAATATGATGTCACATTGGGCCATTTTAAGTGCAGTTGCTGTCTAGTTCTAAATGCCATGTTCAAATACAAAGCACGTTTACTGTAAATCTAAACAGAAATATTCAAAGCCAATAAAAGGGCCTTTCAAGGGAACATTTAATCCTAAAGACAGTAGAAATGACACAGGGTCATCCCTTGAGATTGGAGGAAAGGAGATTTGACCGGATGCAAAGGAAAGGCGTTCTTTACAGTAAGGACAGTTACAATGTGGAATGTACTAACAATGGAGACCGTGTTGGCAGAAACAATAAATATCTTTGAGAAAAGGTTAGATGCTTTTTTTAATTTTTTTTTAAAGAAAGCAAAAAGGTGTACAGGGATACATCAAATATGTTAACTATAGGAAGGATGTTGATCTAGGGAGAAATCTACACTGTAAGTACAAATATAGGATAAAGTATATTTCGTCTAAATTTAGCATACTGTAGGTTGACTTGATGGATGGATGACTTTTTTCAACCTCATCTACTATGTAACTATTATGACTGCCATTACTGGAGTCAGGAAGGAAGTAATTATTTCCTCTGTGAAACATAATTGGATGCTTCACTGTACTTTTTTGTTTGTCGTTCTCGGGTTCAATATAAATACAAACATAGGATAAATATCCCTGTCAACTACATTTAACACAGGCTGAACTCTATGGACATTTGTATTTTTTCAACCTCACCTGCTACTTACCTACTGTATGATGTATCAAATAAGAAATCTTATGGGTGGAAGTGTTACCATATTTACTAAAAACAAGGTATTTTCTTAAATCTTTGCCCAAGGTGAAAAACACTCAAACGTACATCAAAGGGTTTCCCAAGTGAACCTCTCCAGAAGTATCTATGGCTCTTGAGGTAACGTAGACACGCAGTAGACAAGATAGGTGATACAGAATACCAATAACTATTAACATCCCTATCTGTAAAGTGGTATTTACAATACAAGATAGAAGTTAAAGTGTTTTGTACGGTAGCTGTATATTTCACACGTCTAAGTTCTTTCAAAACTAAAGCTGTCTCACATTTTAATCTGGTCTGTAACTGTTACCTACGCCTATAACATATATTATCTTTAACTGTGCATGCAATGTCTTATATATAATGTATACCCTGCTCACTTCATGTAACTATGTATTTGCAACCATGTATTATTTTTCATCATAGCTCTGTGCCCAGGACATACTTGAAAACGAGAGGTAACTCTCACTGTATTACTTCCTGGTAACACATTTTATAAATAAATACATTTCAACACAATATAGTATTACAGACCATATAGTGGTTCGAAATAATATATAGCTGAATATGCTTACCCCTCTTTAACATTTTGTATCGAACTTATTGTGATTACATTTCACAATTCTAATTTTTGCCATGTCATCTCCTCCCAACACCCTAACTGGATGTCCCCATATTTAAATGCCCCGTCCTTTGCACGAACGCCTGCACTAGCTAACTACTTGTTGGCTAGTGCCACCTAGTGGCTACGAGTGTGAATATGCATAAACTGTGCAGACCTCCATACAGCCTCAGGTCACAATCATAATGATGTTGGGATATGTAACAAAGACACCAATGACCTAATACTTTGCTGTGCTATTGTCCCCCTTTATATGCGAAACCCAGCATGTATCGTGTTGTGAATCCTCTTCTCAAAAATATTATTCATAATAGTTCTCACAACAGTGAAGTAAAGAGTCGATGCATACAATATTTAAAGTCACTGCGGAGCTTGCAGTTTAATGGATATTACACGGTGTATTTTGGAGAAACCAGCATTACAGAAAGTTTGATCACCGGTGTGAAATGTTACCCACCAGAACTCAAGGAACTCCCCACCTGGAAGGTTGTCCATGCCGGGAGCAGCCAGGGATGGGTCCCATGGAAATATAGATTGGTCTTACAAAACGAGCTACCTATGGGACAGCAAGAAGACATCTTCCAAGATCTCTGTCTATCTGTTAAACTGCTGTATGGAAACTGCGTGATCGTAGTGAAGGAAAAAGATACTGCAAAATGCAACCTCGGGTGTCCCCCAAGTGATGTTCAGGTTCCACATCGGCCGTCAGACTTTGGCCTACAAAATGTTGTTGCCTGCCCTGAAGTCGCCAAAAACCATGGTCACGAACTACTGTTCCTGCCGTCTTCCTACAGCTACCTACATCCATTGGACACTGCCTGGTCTTCTTTGAAATGGTTCATCATGAACAACAGGAAAGAGTTCTCATTAATTTCCCATCAAAACCCGCACACATACCAGTGCATATTTCTCAGTGACTTGATTGGAAAGGGCATGGAGAGTGTGACCCCAAGCAAATGGAAGGTGTTAATCAACAAAGTGAGGAGATGGGAAAACCACTATTTGCACAAATGTTCATAAAAAGGTGATTTTTGGGGTCACATTTATAACCTGATGGTTGTCAATAAACAAAAAAATCTCAATTGTTTGCAGTTCAACAATGCTTTGAGGTCCCTAAAGATTAAAAGATGTTGTTTTCCCCCAATACGACCTACAGTATTCTTAAAGTTAAACCTGTAGGGTACCCTTTAAGCCAGGGGTGGCCAAGTCCAGTCTTCGATGGCCACCAACAGGTCAAGTTTTCAGAATGTCCCTGCTTCAGCACAAGTGTCTCAGTCACCTGTGCTGAAGCAGGGATAGCTTCAAAATCTAACCTGTTGATCGCCCTTGAGGACTGGAGTTGGCCACCTCTGAAGTATGTAGTACAATCAGTGGAGAGCACAGATATGTGAATAAAAAATAATATAGAAACACAAAATAGTGCAATATGTCTATTTTAAATCAATAAACTTCAGTGTAACCTTTAGACTGTGTACTCAATGTATCTGTTCTTTTAAGCATTTCCATCAGTGGCAACAAATGACCAGTACGTCTGGATGTGTGTTCCCGTTCCCCCCCCCCCCCCGATGCCAGACGCTCAACACCCCGCGCAAAAACAAGTCACACAGCAGAGACATCATGGTAACGGTTGAATTGATGACAGGAGTTAGTAAGGGGGTTATTGTACAAGTGAAGGATTAATGCTGTGGGGGTCCCATTCAGAAGCATGAACCCCCCCGCTCTCCCCAGCGTTAACCCTCCCGGGCAGCAATCGGCACTGCCTCCAGCGCAGCAGGCGTTTGCTTGTGTGTCCGCGGTGCCGGGGACAGCACGCCTGGCTACATCCGTATGCGCAAAAGTCTCTATTTAAACACAAAAACGACCTGAAACATACCAGGCTGCGTCTTTGTAACAATCGTAGTCGCGCCATTTTGGATACGTCTGCCTGCGATTTACGGAGCGATTGGGAGGAGTTAGTGCAGTTATATTTGCATATTGGCGCAGGTCTTTGTATTAAGAAATGTGCGTTATTTTTTTTTTATGACGATTTTCTGCGTGGGTTTTCTCCATCACCTTAAAGGCGGCATAAGTGGGGGATTTGGGGGGCAGAATCCTAGCATTGCAAAAAGAAAAGAAAATGCCAACTTTGCGACACTAACGCGTCAGCGCCGACCAGTTTCCTGATACATAAACCCCTTCGATATCACGTGGCGCGTACAGTTTCCAAGAAAAAAAACATTTTGAATATGCTAGCCAGGGCCTACGGAGAATCAACGCAAACCTGACCCCAGCCTGTAACATTTTTATTTTGATCCAATGAAAATGTATCAGTGTCACGGCAAAGCCATGCATGGGTTACATTGTGTGAGCAGAACAGCAAGCAAGGGGTTAACTTTCCTTTTTTTTTTTTTTTTTACAGAAAGGTTTCTGACCTTGCACTTCTTTAACCCAGGCTGTGCTAAATAAATAAAATAAGCCGTGTAATATGGCAGGCATAAGCTTATAGGGGTGCATGTTAAAATGAACATGAAGCAAAAAGTGATAGAGGGCTCATTTGCATATCCTTACCCAGAATCCCACGCTGCATTGGAAGCATTGTATGCAAAGAGATAGGATTGCAGACATGTCCGAGACATTATCTTTCGCCATCTGAATCTGCTCACAAGTGGTATTTTTATTTGTTGTATTTATTTTACAACTGAATTAGTTACATAGCCTGTGATCAACTGATTTCTCTATTTCCACTTCTTGCACAGTATTTTCAAAGTGTTTTCAATTCCACTGGCATTAGGGATTACCAAGACAACCTAAACTAAAATGTGTGTGAACGGCACCGGACATTTTAAAGTCCCACAAATGTTTGTCAAATATTTCCAGAGAACAACTATGAACATTTAAAAACAGAGCAGCAGCAGCAGCAGCAGCAGCAGCAGCAGCAGCAGCAGCAGCAGCAGCAGCAGCAGCAGCAGCAGCAGCAGCAGCAGCAGCAGCAGCAGCTACATTTAGCGGGCAGAGGGGATTGCTTCTCTAACTCTTCCGTTGCCATACAGGTGTGCAAGGAGTTACAAGCCCCTCTGGCAAGGAAAGGGTTAAAGAAACCTTAATTGATGTATCCCACATGTTAAGCTGCAGGTAAAGGGAAGGGACATTGTGACTACTCAACAATATGTACATAAAATTACTCAAATGTTCGCGTGCAGACAAATGGATTTTAAAAAGATGCACTTTTGCAGCCATTGTGTTTCTTCTGTATAGGGGGGTCCTTTTTGGTACCAGTGCAATAGGTTTATAGTCAGGCAGCCTAATGATTTTAAACCAGATCACCTCTAAAAATTAATGCTTTAAAATGTCATAACATTTTCATTTAGCACCACAAAGTGTGTCAGTAAAAGGCTACTATACTTTAATATTGAGAGGGATCAGCTTATTGGGTGTTTTTAAATGACTTATTTCAATAGTCTTTCTCCAAGTACTGCAGGTTTACTTACTTTACAGAAATTCCTGCTATCTCAATGAATTTAGCAGCAACAAAGGCCGCTGCACAGGGTGATGTCTCTGTGCATCCACAGCTGGCTAACCTCTATTGGCAATAATGATGGGATGGCCAGTGTTGTGCTGCAGCAAATATCTGGCCAGGAGCATGCATGTCAATGCATACCGGTACTGCCTCACCCTGTGCTGCTTTTAATGAAGGCCAGGCAGGGGTTTTTTTTGACCTGCAATCCATTATTTTTAAAACTCCTTACTAAAGGCATTATGGCAGGGGTTCTCAAGACCCCCTCCCCCAACAGGCCAGGTTTTCAATCTTTGACTGAGCCACTGATTGAGCCACCTGTGCTGAAGCAGGGATATCCTGAACCCCTCCCCCAACAGGTCAGGTTGTCTTGAGGGCTGGAGTTGAGAACCTCTGCATTATGGGATCTGTGACTTTTTGCTATTGTGGAAGGAGAGCTGAAAGGCCAGTGCTGAATGAATCTCTTGTGCAGAGTTAATAAGAATTGGCTATTGCTATACAGGTGGGGGTTTGCTGCTAACACAAGGGTGGACAAATTACTTGGTAATAAGGGGAGGCTAAGACATCCTAGTATACTGATCACTGTATTGGATTGAACAAAAAACCCCATTTGATTTGCGAAGAGCACGCATTACTTTTTTTGCCATATGTTATTTTGAGAGATCACGTCATTTACGTCAAAGCATGTTGGTTTTGGGCACGGTTCTGAGAAAATCTCTTTTCATTGTGATTGGTGTTGCAGCTTATCCAAATCAGGTGGGTTTGGGACGTTATTTTCTATTTTCGGTTATATTGATGACTTATTTATTATTTTTAGTAAAAGTAAGGGTCAGGCTATTAACTTTTGAGCTTACAACTTACCAGCCATGATTTAAAAAGGTATTTTCATGAAAAAGCCACTTCATCTCATTAATACAAAAACCGCTTTATGTTGAGCAATTTGAATGTTGAATATATTATTAAACGATATATATTCTGGATTTTCACTGATTTTTCTAAGAGTCCCACTGTTTAGCATAAGCTGTCTAATAAACTTCAAGGGCGTCTCACAGATCTAAAATCTATACTTTTCTATTAAAATGCATTTTATTTTCTCCTGAACCCCATAATCTGTGATTTTGGTAAATGCAAGCTAGCATTTTATTTAAAATATTCGTACGTGCTCTAGTACTGAGCTTCTTGGTGAGTAGCGCGTTAAAATTCTATTAATTCTGGAGCTGCAGTAATTGCCATTAAATCTTCTAATTTTAGCATCATTGCAACAGTTTTTTGTAAACCCATTTATAGTTAAACTGATTTTTCTTTTTTTTATTCCACTAATAAGGCATGAGCATTCCAGTCAAAAGGAGAGGTTTATTGGCAGTTGTAATAACTTTAACGCGAGAGAACTCAGTTTCAAACCAGTGTCCATTTTATAGGGTATGTGATTTGGGGACATATTCTAACACAATACATAGCAGCCCTATCCTACCTCTTCTAACACAATTTTAATCTTGTCTGAAAACTGTTACATACGCCCATAATCCTATCTCTATCCATGAAATGTCTGTAAATTGAATGTATAATCTCTGTTCATTTAACGCAACCATGTACTATCATAACTCTGTGCTCAGGACATACGTGAAAACGAGAGGTAACTCTCCATGTATTCCTTCCTGGTAAAACATTGTATAAATAAATAATAACATATTACTAAGCTAATAGCCCTGCCTAGTAAATTTGGGCCTCTATGTTCCTGTGCCTAAGGCATCATCATTTGTTCCTAAAATCCTGGGTTGATGGATTAACGAATCTAAATTCTAAACATGCAATGAATCATTCTAGAAATTTAAATAAATATTTAAAAGTAGCATGTCGTCGTAAACATGGGCAGATCTAAAATCTAGTACTGTGTATAATTAGAATGTGCTTCGAGTGACTAAATAAGCCAAGTACGTAAATTTATTTTAAGTGTGTATATAAAACAAAAATCACTCTGCAAAATTGGGGTACAATTGTGTCAGATAAATAATCGTATTGTGCAACATGTTAGAGAATGTTACAGGTCCGAGTGCTTTCATTTTGTTGCAGTTCCAATGTATGCTGCTACTGTAAGGCCGCGCTTATAGTGCGCGTGACGGATGATGTCGCTGTCCGCGACAGTTGTATTTCGCTTTGCAGCGACGTCGCAAGCGACCTGGCCATTGTTTGGTTCAGAGGCTGTCACTTACGGCGACAGCCTCTGAAAAATCAAATTTGACCGGCTTCAAAATTTCGCGTCGCCCCGCGCTTACTATAAGCGCACGCGACGACGGCAATACATTTGTTTTGCCGTGACGTCACGTCGCCGGCACTATAAGCACAGCCTAAGTTAGACCAGGGGTGCGCAAACTTTTTCCTCTGCGCCCTCCTGCCTGCTCTCCTCCCCCCTCCCTCTTTACCTTGTCTCCCGTCACGTGACATCGCAGGGTCATTTGATGCCGCGTTGTCATGGCGACAAGGTAAGGGAACTTACAGAGGCCTCACGCGCTCCCCGGCATTGAATTTAAATTCTTTGGGGGAAGAGCCTTTACAGAAAATAACAAAGGATCTTGACAAAGCTCATTCAACACCCTTTCACGTATACACGCATTATTTGTGTTAATACCGTTATAGAACTTTTTTTATTTTCTTGTATGATATATTTTGTAGATAATTTGTCACTTTGGGTATAGCGCTGGGGTTGTGTACTATCCTATTGCTTTGGGGGAAGAGCGCAGGGCCTCAGCAAGCGCCACACACCCCTGAGTTAGACTAACCTTTTAATACAAATGGTGTGGATAATAATTACTACCTTTTTTGAACTATTGGATAAAGGGGTTCATTTATCAGAGTCTCTAGGCTGCATAATGGATCCAAAAACACTGCCCCAGGTTCATCAATCAAGAAAATCCAATTTGGTTTTAATAGGAGTATTTTTCCTTGGTAAATCTGACCCAGCTTTACAGCTTTGATTGACCCATGTATGACTGGTGGAGTTATGTAAAGTTAGGGTTGCCGGACGTCCCGTATATGTGGGATTGTCCCTTATTTAATTGATTTTGTCCAGGCATAATTGTCCCATATTTTAGCACTTTCACATGAAAATGCCTGAAGTTAAAATGACTATAATGACATCAGTCATAAAAACGTTATAGATTTCTACTGGAATAATAGTTCCCTTTTATGATAGATGTCGCCTTACTAAATTATTAAGATAATAATGTTAGGCCGCTGCCTGGTCATCTCCTAACACCATGGCACCCCCCCCCCTCCCCTTCCCCATTTTTTATAGGTGTAGCCCTTTGTCTGAACGCCTATCTAAGGGACTACTTACCGCTGACTAGCACCTGTGGCTCCAGGAGATCTGAGCCTCCGCTGACTGGGAGCCTGGGATACAACACACTCAATAATTAGCGCAGCGCCTCCACTTACCCAGGATCTCCATTATCGAAGATCTGCCCTGAGCAAGAACCATACCATACATTTATGCAACAAGCAATCTTTTACTATTCTTATCAGTGGTAACTCTGGAATTACATAACATAACATATATCACACACTTGACTCTTAATAATAATGTAACTCAGTCCGCTCTATAACCAGTCCTATAATAAAGTGGCTCGGCCACACATCAAAGGGGATTTTGTCCTGTATACTTGTGGCTCCGCCACGCTCTCATGGAGTATGTCCTTGTGACCAGGGAAGAATGTTATCAATCCGCTAGCCACGCTAGGGCTACCTAAATTAGGGTTAAGGCGGGATCAGCGCCTGATGACCGGTGTCGGTGCACTTGATGTATACCAAATACCTCCCGGTCACGGCGGTTACCACACCTCTTCTCAAAGGGTCCGTCGCCTCGGTTCCAGACCTTGTTGCTGTCGCTCCGCTCCACCGTCGGCTCCCAGACCGTGATGGCGGTTCACAACTCCGTGCGCTGAACGTTGTCTAACGGGACAATCCCTATCCACTACGGGCGTCCCTACAAATACTGCAACCTACAGTGACGTGGGGAACACTCCTCGGGCCTGGGAATAGTCTCTGTCCTAAGCAGGCGGGTCACGGAACCCCTGCTCTCGCACTCCCTACTCCGGCAACTCTCTCTCGCTTCTCCTAGCGTGGTCGTTCCCCCACGCTTCCTGTTCTCCTCCCCTCACCATTCAGCCTGTCCATTGGCTCTCAGCCGCAGCTGACTCCTCTAAGGTTCGCGAGGTTAAAGTTCAACACATAGTCCCTCCTTATTGGCTTTGCTATTCGCGTGCTTTCCACGGCGCCTGCGCGACCTTGCCTTGACACAGTGACCTCTCAATCTTACACAACAATATGGCGGCGCCCTATACCAACTTGACGGCGCGGAACCCAACATACAATGTACTTATGACGTTAGCTAACACATCCTTACATAGGCTTTACTCTTTCTCCCACCGCCACTTGTTAGTTCAGTTTGTGGCCAAGAGCAGAGATGATTTTAAAAAAAACTATGCGGGAAAACAAATTGTTACAGAGCGATGCAAAAGTATGAAACAAATATTACTAAATAGTTTTTTCATATTGTCACATGCAACTTATCTGTGTTCGAATGTGCAATATGTAAATACGTTGTAATATTTTGTATAGCTATTTTGATGGTCAGTCATTAACCTATTATGACGTCCCACTGGATTTCGTCGTCCTGTATTATAATCTGTTTCTCTTTGATGCACAGCTTGTTCAATTCCATCAAAATAGAATTGTTTCATACTATAAATGCTCCCGCTTTCCTCTTCAGGACTGGCTTAATTTATTCAACGGAGTTATTAAAGCTCTTTATTTACTTAAATACATTAAATGAGGCAATTATTTTCTATAGAATGTTCCTGCAATTACACACATTGTGGGAATTGAGGTTTGTATTCACTATGCTCTGAAGTGGTCTTAGTCAGAAGTTTTCAATGCCATTTAAACTTCCCTGACAAGTAGCAGATAGTTTCTCACTATATTGTATAGGGACCTTCATTTTAATTATACTGTGTATAGAAAGTTTGCAAATGGGATGCATTTGATTTTGACTGGAAATTGTATACATAAGATGTACTGTTTTCTAAAACTAAATCCAGTATTTTTGTTCAATGAAAATTTTTTTTTTTTAGGAGTACCTGAAGACGTTTGGTGGAATGGAGTTGCAAAACCAAACCAGAATACATTCCACTTCTATGAATTGCTTACCCCAGAAAATGTCCAGCAGCCCCCCAAATGAGACCAGCAATAAATATCACGTGCCAATTTCAATTGGAGATGGACTGTATGTCTTTGGACTTATTGGTATATTCATAGTGTTGAAGTCTCTGCTGACCATCATTACCATGGTAGAAAACAAGCCGCGAGACAGTGAATACGTCCTGTCGAAGTGTAAGCCACCGGTTCCCAACAAGACTCCTGTCCAGACCATGGAGAGTGTCACTATTACAACCCCCAACTCGCCAGCTTCATGTCAAAAGCTGAACACTTCTATCAGCTCTCCTGCTCTTCACAGTGGGAATACGTGTTATCCAAAACCCAACCTTGACAAAGGAGGTCAAGAGTGTGGAGGAAGATGTCCAGAGGGCAGTACTAAATCACCGGTGTGATTCTGCCAATGTCTCTGCACTCTCATTTGGATGAAAGTGACATTGTACTGAAATAAAGTTGGGTGGTTTAATGACAGACAGAAAATAAAAATAACACTTGTGAGCACATTCACATGTCTCAGTCAGGTCTGCAGCTGTCTTTTCCCCATTATCTTTTCGCATACAGTGCTTCCACTGCAGCCAGGGATTCTGGGTAATAACATGCAAATGAGACCTCTGTGTTTAAAGAGGAACACATTTTGCTTGCACTTGGTTTCATTTGGTAGAGATTTCTGGTGTGAGACCTGCTGAATATCAAGAAACAAGTGCCATTCACACAGCAAATGTATGGAAGGATTGATGATACGTTAACTGTAAAAAGTACAAGCGTTACACAAGTTCTATGCATGGATGGAGGGGACGTTCTATGCATGGATGGAGGGGACGTTCTATGCATGGATGGAGGGGACGTTCTATGCAAGTTCTATGCATGGATGGAGGGGACGTTCTATGCAAGTTCTATGCATGGATGGAGGGGACGTTCTATGCATGGACGTTAAGTGATTAAAACATAATGCGTTGAGTAAATTTGTTGAGCTCTTTATTTAACAACTATTTACTAAGACCTACCTGCTTAGGGATTGTAAAGCCTATTCAACATCAATGGCTACTGTTGTCATTTTTAGTGATTTAAATTTAACGTGCTCTATTTTTAAAGCCACAATCCCTGTAAAACATAAATGTCTTCTTTTCTACCGCTGCTAAGTCCTTTTGCTGCTGTTTATAGCAATTTCACCCTCTCGAATTCTGGAGTCGCTGAAAGTTTGCCTTCTTGGGAGGTTAAAATGGCTACTGTCATTAACAAAAGGGTGCGTGAGTTGTTTTTTGGGGGGGGTGAGGGGGGCAGCTGGTGGTTACAGAAGTCCTGTGCTCTTCCCCAAGGCCTTTAAATTAAATGCCGGGGAAGACCGCGCAATGCCTCTGTAACGCTCTTACCTTGATTCAGCAGGCTTCGGGCGATGCGTCATCAAATAACGCTGTGGGATCATGTGACGCCACATGATCCCGCGGCATCATTTGATGCCTGTCGCCATGGCAACGCAGCATCAAATGACGCAGTGGGGTCACGTGACCCCTCTGCATCATTTGACGCCGGCACAAAGGTAAGGGGGGCGTGAGCACTGCTGGAGAGCAGGCAGAGGGGCGCAGCACCAAAAGTTTGCGCACCCCTGCATTAACACAAGAGGTTCTCCTGGTAACTGAGGATGCTTGTAAATGTAATAAACAAGTGAAAACTCTGCAAAAAAACCCCTAAAGATTTTGAAAAAACGAAACATTGGAAATCAACAAAACGTGATCTATTTCACCATGTTATAACCTCTTTTTTATTTAATTTTTTTGTTTCTTGGTGGGGATTGCTACTTTAACCCCTTCAGTGCATCATGCCCCCTCCAACACTTCCTGATCATGTGAATGCTCTATGGTGTGGTCACGTGATCGGTTCCGGGCCATCAGGCCAAATGTAACGCTGCCTCCAAAAGGTGCCCCGGTACCATCCACCGGTGGGGAAACAAAATGGAAATTTATATATCTGTGCTTCCTATTGGCCCGCGTTTGTCACGCGATTTAAGAACTAGGAAGTAACTGTCAGCACCTACGCAGGTAATTTCTCGGGAATTAGAGGGACCCCATGCGTCATAGTAATAAAAAAAAGTGACCCTTGACATCTCAAAAATGCCAAATAGAATTTAATGCGAACATACCCAGAAGTGAGAATATTACAATACTTGGATTAAAGTTTGTTATCTAATGCCTAAATGAGGGACAAACTCCTTGGATAATTTAGTGTGCTGCTACCCCTGCTTAATCTGTTGGATGCCCATTAATGTAACGAAAGGTGTTTCCTTGAGGTTTGCTTTGTGCATCACAGACTTGTCTTCAACTTTCTGAAAACAACCAGGGACCTTACATATTTATCATATGGTACACGGGCAGTGGCGGAGTTCCCATTAGACCCGTTAAGACCTGGGCGGCAAAAATGTCCGATCCATCTACATTTGCCACGCAATTGGGCCTGACGGGAAGGCACTTACATGTGCTGCCGCCCTCCTCCAGAATTGCGTCATATGGCGCCGTAGCTGGCACCAACGTGACGCCACACAGCGTTGTTGCCATTGCAACATAAAGCCATGTGCCTTCACATTGGCGATGTGATTCGGAAGGAGGAGGGTGGCGGGAAGGAAGCGGCCGCCACATGTAAGGCTTAGTCCATAGAGACTGAAGCCGTGCGGAGGCTGAGGGAAAGCGGTGCTTTACATGGCCTTAGAGCGCGCGCTGTCCGTGGGCGTGTCTGGGGGCGGGCCAGTGACGTCATTGGGCGAACCGCTCACGTGACCGGCCCTGCGCTCCGGCACGCGAAGAAACTAATGATTTCTTAAGACACGCTTCCGCAGGCGTGCGCGAGCCCTTGCTAAAGCCGCTCTCATTGCGGCTGCAGGGGCTCAGTGCCAAGCAGCAGCGCGCCTCAGCACGGGTCAGCGCCTAAGCGCTGACCATGCCTGAGGCCTTAGTGCCTACGGGCGGCGGATATTGAAATCCGCCGCTGTCCACAGGGTCTTTATGATGCCATTAAGACACAAGACTAATAGGGAAAGACCTGCAGAGTTCTGGCCTTATAGGATGTAGGTGTAGTGTGAACCCATATTTGGGTGGCATGTTCCATATCCATTATGGGAAGAAAAACCGAATGGGGCAATTCAGCACCCAGATGAAAAGCCGATTAAAACAGCTGGGAATCGGTTGTTGTACAACGTCTCTGCATTCTGGACTGACGAGGGCAGGTGTATGTGCGTATATATATATATATATATATATATATATATATATATATATATGTCTAATTTTAGGCAATCTAAAGTACAATGTGATCACAGCACAAATGTGTATTTGCCAGTAAATAGATACTGATACTTCCCAAACTAGACTAGTGCACATGGGCCAAATTTGAGTCAAGTACTTTGTTATATTGAAGCAAATAGTTGGAAGACGAAGTCACATTGACCCCTGGCTTTCTGTTGGGTGACCTTGCAGTATTTTAGTCTAGTCCCAAGTGATGGCTATTGAGAGATCTCCCCTGAAACGAATAAGAGTATTTTTTTTAGCACAGGATTCTCTCCGCATGTGGTTTGAAGGGAGGTTTCAGGGGAGATAGATATAGATAAAGCACTTGGGACTTGCTGGTGGTATTGCATACACACGAAGGTACAGTAGATTATCACTTTTTTGGATCCAAAACGCAAATATCCGCGGCTGCGAAGAAACACCGCCTTCACTGCGAATTTGAATGTTGGCGTAAGATTTGCCCATCTCTACTTGTCATTTGCAGAGATTAAGGCCACAAAAATGCAAGAGGAGACATTCAGCTCATAGACCATGGGAAAGATGAGACAGGGTATTGGTAAATGTCTAAATTAGTGTGGCAGTCCATCAACATTTTATTTCCATTTGTTGCAAATTATTAATATATGATGTATCATACAAAGAAAATGATAAATGAGAACCATCTTGGACACAATTGCCCAGTACCAGTGGTTATTGTAAAGCATTTACTATGCAGCATTTGTAATTCCTTCACTGTATTTATATTAAGTTATCCCATGCGTCCACTGCTGCTGTGATTCTCACAAGTTCTTGCTGCTGTGACTTGGTTACTTTTCGTTTTGAGGAGCAGCATGCTATATTTACATAGCCCCTTCCAGTTTACTCCCTGCTAAGCCAGACACGTCATCAACAGATCCCCAAACAAATGTAAAGAACGAGTCTCTTATATCCACGTTTGAAAGTAAAATATTTTTGCCTCTATTTGCCCCGTCTGTCATTTGCCCGCTTGTACTGTACTTCTTTTGATATTATCATGTATGTCAGGGATGCGCAATCTTTTCCCCCTGCTCAGCTCCGGCATCAAGGGTCATGTGAAGTAACGTTGCCATGGCAATGCGAAGCCTGGTTACCATGACGACACATCTCTGGAAGCCCAGGTGAGTTTGTTACAGAGGCCTCACGCAGTACCCCGGCATTTAAATGCCTTGGGGAGAGCGCGGGACCTCTGTAACCCCTGATGTATGTCACTCTCTTTCTTCCTTTCCTTTGACCCAACATCCAAGCCCTTTCATCTCACATCTCTCCCCATTGATGCAAGGGGGGAAGGGGGGTTGTTAATGAAACTGCAATAGTGGCGATCAGGGCACTAAAGTAAAAGGGAGTTTCGTTGAGATAGTACCCCCATTGCTATTTAATTAATCACTCCCCCTCCAGGCTTTTTGTTTCTTGCACCAGATTTCAGGAGACCTTTAATACCACCAAATCCCCCACCAGCGCTCTTAATGTAGAGCTTTTGAATGGTCAGTAAGAGATTTGTGAAGGTCTGCATGAAACCCATTACTTTAAAAACACAGGAACAGTTGCAGCATTGTGACACTGATCTTCGAGCTGAAGACTCCTGTACTTTTTATTGAATATCTGCCATATCTGTCCATTTCCAATTTTTCCGTTTCTCAAGAAACTCTCGGTAGAAAATATATGGCGTATCCCCTTAACGTAAATCCAGGCAGCAAGATTCAACGGTATCCATTTTTTTCTATCTTTTTCACATTTCTACTGGCATCTAATTGAGCAGGAAAAGCCATGCACATGCAATTCAGAAGTATCACATTATGAAAAAGCCTAGGGCAGGGGGTTCTCAACTCCAATCCTTAAGACCCACAAACAGGTCAGATTTTCAAGATATTCCTGCTTCAGCACAGGGTGGTATTCTTCCATTGAGCCCACCTGTGCTGAAGTAGGGATATCTTGACCTTGTTGGGTGGGGATGGGGTCATGAAGACATGAGACATGAGGACAATATCCATTGGTTCATCTTGGTCCTAGTAGGGACTGCTTCTTTAAACACTACTTTCTTAGGCCTTGTCCCCACTGCCTGCGCAACGGCGTGCGCAAACAAGATACGGCTCTCTATGGGGCCGGCCCCAGTCAGTGCGTGAACGCACGCACATGGTCAAGCGCGAGTGGCGCGACTACATTTTGAGAAGTCAAGAAATGTGACTTCTGGCGCGACAGCCGAGCGATGGCCACGAGCGCCTCCAAGCGCTCCGGTGCGCTCACCGTGTCTGTAGACTTTAGGCTGCGGTCCCAGTATGCACTTCAGCACGCGCGCCTGGCACGTGCACAGCGCTTCACTGCGGGGAGATAAAGGAGATTGCAACGGGGTGCATGGCAGGGGCCACGACCTCACGCAGCTGGTTTGCCCTCATTGGCTGAACCGCCGGTGGGGGCGTGGCCACCCCTCCATCGCAAGTTGTAAAGACAGTTTTCCTGTCTTTGCAAAAACTTTTAGTAGAGCGCGGCTGCTAAATACGCACCAAGGTATGTAGTGGGCCTGGCGTGATTGAGGGGCGGTACTTGTTCGCGCAGTACCTGTAGAAGGTACTGGGGACGCAGTACCTTCTACGAGGTGCGCTGATCATCTTAACTCTATTATTGCTGAGAATTGGGAACAGTTCTACTCTTCAAGCTGCACCACATTACTCACACAAGTTTGGACTACCTATAGTTAGAGCGCTTCCTTTATTGTTACCAATCTTGGGGCGTAACATGCAAACCATGGTACAACAATATTAAAAATGTCTATTTGAAAGCCCCTTTCTTGCCAGCTTAACTGTAGTTTCCTGTTCAGTGGCATTAGTCTGTTACGTTAAATATAGCTTCAGTATAGGGTTATTCAAGTATAACGTTTTACGGCACATTTCTGGAATTTCTTAAGTCAAACCTATACAGGGATTGCACAATTCCAACACCCTAGAGTGCAAATACTGTATGAAGATTTAAAAAAAAAAAAAAAATATATATATATATATATCTTTTTACACAAACCATGTACTGTACAGTCTAATGACTTAATATACTTATAGGCTAAATCCATTAAACTACCATAATCAGGACCGTAGTAGCCAAAAGAAGTCACTTCTAAAATGACCCGTGTAAAACTATGCTAGGGATTATTTAGTCAAAACTATTTAAATACCCAGTACTATCTTATCCTTCAGTCTGTGATCACAAAGTCAGCAGTGCAATAAAGATTCCAGAGCACTTTTTTAAAAACACATGTTTAATATATACAAAATGTAGCCAGCAAAGTGTTAAAAGCTATACAGTCATAATTTAAACATAAACATTTTATTTTTTTCCTGATTTGGTACGCCATTCCAGCGGGACTTCAGTGACAATATAGGCCGCCTTGAACCGATTAGATGAAATAAATCCCTAAATAAGAAAAAGAAATAAAATATTTACCTAGACATGCAAAAATAAGTCAAACAAAAACATTTAGCAAAGCAAAAGCGGTGCAATTCTGGGGCAAACACATTGCTCCATTTCTATGCAAGACAATTCTACTGATGTCAATGGGAATTTGCTGCACCACTTTTCCCTTGATGCATATGGGATTGTATCTCCAGACTGCAAAATTGGTGTCAAATGTGGTGTACAAAATAGCACCAAATTTATCAATTAAAGAAGCCCTATGGAAGTAACCGTTTGGGTTTTTTTTGGTGCTAACTCTACTATTTTTCCACCACAATTTTGCAGCGGGTAGACTGTAAAAAAATAAAAATGGTAAATGCATCATACAGTGTTCACAAAAAAAGGGAACCCATTTCGTTTTTCATTTTTTATATTTCTTGGTCAATCCCCATGAAAATGTGCACAATTGTAGGTCTGCTATGTACATTAACACTATACAAGATGCACAATGCAGACAATAACTGGTCACTAAATTGATGTCACTGTATTTTGACAACAAGTACCAGACACACTGCGGGAGGTTCACGTTCATTAATCGAGAAATAGGAGTTTCCTTCGTAGCGCGTAAATATATTATACTGTTGTAATCTAATCAAACATGAAGATTACTCAAAGTCTCCTAGCGTCCATCCTTTTAAAATCAGTAAAAAAAATTTGTAGGAGTTTGACCATAGTCCTTGATCTTTCTCCAGCACTTTATAAAACGGGCTTATTTTCTTCACTAAATACCCCTTTGTAACTGTGCACTTAATGAGGTCATCACGCCGTCACCAATTCCAAAGAATATTTATTAGATTATCAAATAATTCTTAAAATGGAATCTACTGTGACAGACCTATAATTGCTGGAGTTTATGAAAATGTTGGGATCTGCAAGATATGACAAAAATAAATAAATAAGGTCCTGTTTTTTTAATGAACACAGTGTGTGTATGTATATCTATATATCCATCAGCTCACTGCGTGATAACCTAACTCAATCTTCTTTCAGTGCTCTGATACCTATAGAACGGGAGGGACCTGCAAGGGTTGATGGTGTCATGCCATGAAGATTAGATTAAACTGTTGGGTGCTCTTGTCTTAGTATGCTGGATGGGGCAAATGGTATCCTGTGCCATGCTTTTGAAATACTCGTGCTGCAATAGCAACATGCACCGTTTTCTCCAAAGTCTTGGCGATCAAAACTAAACCCATCAATGGTGGAGATCTATAACAACCCAGAGCATTACTGTCCTCAAACTTGTTACCTGAAGAATGAGCAGAAGAAAAAAGGTGCTTCTGGTGCAATAGTTCAGATTCCCTAACAAAAATAAGAAGACTTTGTCCTAGATTCACTTGGCTCCATTCAATCGGGGCAAATACTGTGACGTAGTCTAAAACAAGGACAGCTGTTATTTTCCTTGAGTTAACACCTTATTCACAAATGTAATATGCAAAAATAACACCTGTAACAGCTCTCTCTACGTTCACCTTGACGGAGGCTCGTGAACATAGGCTGAATATCATTTTGTCGGTAATGAACTAATCTGCACGTGTCATTTGGAATAACTGCCATTAAAAATAACACCGAGCTTTATACGGGATTGAAACCTGATTAATGACACTTTTTGTGTTTGTAAATACTGCAGTATGCTCAGTGTGTGTTAACTTAGATCAGTGTTTTTAAAACGACGATTCCCTGGGCATCCCTAAAAAGGTTCCCTGCAATTTTCAGGTCACTTGAAAATTGTACCAAATACAGAAACATTTACAATGTATCTGATCACAGACGCGCTGAGAAAGGGTTGGGACTCTGAAGAATTTACCGATATAACTTCTAGGGTTCCTTCACCAAAAAAAAAAAAAAAAAAAAAAGGTTGAAATCCACCGACTTGGATAAAAGTCGCATTAAAAAGACTACAGCTCAGTGAATCTGCCCTTTGAAGTTTATGCACCATAACATTGACAAAGCTGGGATACCACTTGTAATAATTTTGCAGCTCAAAATAAGTACGTAAAAGTACAAATGTTCCACGCCTTAAGAATGATGAAGCAGCAAAATAAATAAAGTTAATAGATATACAAGAACCACTAAAAAAAAATATATATAATTAAGATCAGAACCAGGCAATGCTGCGACTTTAACATCAGGAGTTTCTTGATATTTAATTATAGGATCAGTGGTCAGTTTAGAGTAGGATGCTTGAAATAATCGCTTGTTGCAAGCCAACCAGTAGTAGCACCGAAAGATAAATGTTGTGTATAACACATGGCTTCCAAGCATCCACAGATCTAATGTTGCCGTCACAGCCAGTGGCGTAGCCAGTCATGTGTGGCCCCCAGGGGAAAAAAAAAAAAAATCAGGGCCCCTCATATCTCTCTCAATCTCTTCTCCCCCTCATGTCTCCCTCTGCTCTGTTTCTTTTCCCTCTATTGTACTTATTTTTCTCTGTGTCTCTTCCTTCCTGTATCCTTTCCTTTTCATGTCTGTTTATACCCCTGTGATTTAACAATTTCCCCCCTATCACCTTTCCCAGCCTGTCTCTCAGACTGCAGCTCCAGTCCCACGCTGCGCTAGTTGAGGTCCCGCCCCCTGACCTAGGCCCCGCCCACCTTCAGAGGAAGGGATTTCCCCTCTGTCCTTCCTACTGCATCTCAGGGCCCCGCCCCCTGACCCAGGCCCCACCCACCTGCAGAGGAAGGGATTTCCCCTCTGTCCTTCCTACTGCATCTCAGGGCCCCGCCCCCTGACCCAGGCCCCGCCCACCTGCAGAGGAAGGGATTTCCCCCTGTGCTTCCTGCCTGGCCCGCCGACAGGGGGGGGAGGGGGAGTGGGTCCCCCAAGAGTGCGGGTCCCCAGGCTATAGCTACGCCCCTGGTCACAGTTAATTACCCCGCTACTGAGGAAGCCGTCGTGGCGATTTTGACTGTGGGCAAACATCACAGATTACACATTTTCATTTACCCTGAAACCAGTGAACTTTAAAAAAAAAAGGACAATAAAGGTTTTTTTTGGGGGGGGGGGGGGGGGGGGAGGGGGTTTAAGCCTGCAATTTAGGTGAATTTTTTTTTTATTATTCCAAAACAAAAACGCACACAAATGGAAACTAATAGCCAATACCATACCTTCCTCTTTAGTCGTCTTTTTTCTCGGCTTCATTTTTCTCGGCTTCTTTTCTCCGCTTTGCTTCACGTTCAAGCTTTAATTTCGCTTCAATTTTTTTGCTCTGGTAGATTTTGACTCCAGCAAATGCCAGACACAGTATTAGAGTCTTGGCTGCCAAAATGTACAATAGCAGAGGGAAGTTATCCAAAGCCTGTAATCAAGGAGTGAACATTATCATCTCAGAAACTTAAAATCTAAAAAGGAACGGGATGGCAGAGATAGGTGGGGAGCGCGCAAGGCCTCAGCATGGTATTAACCTTAAGCATTTTAAAGGGAGCAGTTTCTAAGATTTTTTTTCTCCCTACAAGATAAGCCAAACACCCTTATTTACAGCTCTGGGGACCGCTGGTACCAGGTTTAAATTCCTCCCAGTGAAAACAAAATAGGCGTACAGGAAGCTGCATCATCATTGATTGTGGCTTCCTATTGGATCACCATTTAAATCCCCGTTAAAAACCAGGAAGTAATACATGTAAGGCTGGGGCCATGGTACTGCAGACTGTGCGGAGGCGTCTGCTGAGCGAACAGACTGCCTTAAGGCAGTGTTCGTGTCCATGCGGTAGCAGGAGGGGGCGCGCTTTGCGTGAGAAATCAGTTAAACTGATTTCTTAACGCGACAGACAGGTCATGTGAGCGGTTTGCCCAATGAGGGCGAACCAGTTCCGTGACGCCCCTAGGAACGCCCCCCACCATGGCCAGGGAAAGCACCCGCTTTCCCACAGCCCCCGCAACACGGCCCCAGTCTTACTTGACCAGTATCTCAGTGCCCAAAGCTGAACATAGTGTGGTTCACTAGTGGTTTCACTAGTTCACTGGTGGGCATCCGATGAAGTTACCAGTGTGCAAATGTAGGCCCTAAACTTAACTGAAACCCGCAATTAAAACAATCTGATTATACAATACATGCTGTTGAAATAGGTTTTAGTATTGACATACACAGTCATTTAATAAAGTCATAATAAAGTCATACAAAAAGTCTGTATCTTCTCTAAGATAGAAAACTACTGGGTGAATTTATTTATTTAACGGTGAGCAGTTTGGTAGTGGTTCAGTAGTCAGTGACACAATTATACTTTTTAGCTTTCTTAATCACTTTCTCTCTCTTCCTCAGCCTTACAAATCTACAATTTGGGCAAACACTAAGGCCGCGGTCCCAGTCAGCACTGTAGCACGCACGCCTGGTGGGGGGGGGGGGGGGGCGGCGCGTGCACAGCGCTTCACCGCGGTCGAGAGAGTAAGAGATTGCGACGGGAGGGGGCATGGCGGGGGTTTTGCGTGGCCATGACCTCAGGCAGCTGGTTCACCCTCATTGGCTGAACCGCCTCCGTCGCGAGTTCCAAACACCATTTTTTTTATTTTGTATTGTATTGTATGTCTTTATTTATATAGCGCCATTAATGTACATAGCGCTTCACAGTAGTAATACACATTGTAATCAAATAAATAACAGATAATATAAATAACAGATCATGGGAATAAGTGCTTAGACATAAAAGTAACATTAAGGAAGAGGAGTCCCTGCCCCAAGGAGCTTACAGTCTAATTGGTAGGTAGGGAGAACGTACAGAGACAGTAGGAGGGAGTTCTGGTAAGTGCGTCTGCAGGGGGCCAAGCTTTATGTATTATGTGTTCAGAATACCCACAGTGCTATTCATATGCTTCTTTAAGCAAGTGTGTCTTAAGGTGGGTCTTAAAGGTGGATAGAGAGGGTGCTAGTCGGGTACTGAGGGGAAAGGCATTCCAGAGGTGTGGGGCAGTCAGTGAAAAAGGTTTAAGGCGGGAGGGGGCTTTAGATACAAAGGGGGTAGAAAGAAGACATCCTTGAGAAGAACGCAAAAGTCTGGATGGTGCATAGCGAGAAATTAGGGCTGAGATGTAAGGAGGGGCAGAAGAGTGTAAAGCTTTAAAAGTGAGGAGAAGAATGGAGTGTGAGATACGGGATTTGATCGGAAGCCAGGAGAGGGATTTCATGAGGGGAGATGCTGAGACAGATCTAGGAAAGAGTAGCGTGACTCAGCAGCGCAGCAGCGTTTAGGATAGATTGTAGGGGAGACAGGTGAGAGGCAGGAAGGCCGGGCAGCAGGAGGTTACAGTAATCAAGACGGGAGAGAATGAGGGCCTGAGTCAGAGTTTTAGCAGTCGAGCAACAGAGGAAAGGGCGTATCTTTGTTATATTGCGGAGGAAAAAGCGACAGGTTTTAGAAATGTTTTGAATGTGAGGGGCGAATGTGAGAGAGGAGTCGAGTGTGACCCCTAGGCAGCGTGCTTGGGCTACTGGGTGAATGATCGTAGTTCCAACAGTAATGTGGAAGGAGGTAGTAGGGCCAGGTTTGGGAGGAAGTAAAACTCGTCGTGGAGCGCGGCTTCCAAATGCGCGCCGAGGCAGGTACTGGGCCCGGTCTCATTAGGGGGCGGTACTTGTGCGCACGCCGAGGCGTGCGCTGTAGAACGCACTGGGACCGCAGCCTTAGTGCAGAAAAACTACGTCATAGATCTGCATGCCTTGGTGAGGAAAAGAACATGACTTGAAAGCTCATCTTCATATTCTACACAAAACAGTATGGAGAATGGACTAGAAATATACTTGTCTGAGGTGTAACAGCCTCTGCCATTAATAAATCAATTGACAAGTAATATATGCAGAAAAAGTTCCATCCCATATTGTAGTGATGAGTAAAAAAAAAAAAAAAAGTGAAAATCAGACAGAAATCTATGTAGTAACAAAGGAGGGAGAGGAAGTGGGTAGTATGATAACTACTTGTTGGTCCAATAAAAGGTATGTTAAAAGCTTTCGCACCCCTCAGTACGGAAGGACCCCCAAGAGGTTCGAAAACTTGTAACTTAACTACTTGTTGGTCCAAGAAAAGGTATCATACCACCTCCTCCCTCTCCCTCCTTAGGCTGTGCTTATAGTGCCGCCAAGGGCATGTCGTGTCAAAAACAAATGCATTGTCGCCGTCATCGGCGCTTATAGTGCACGCAACAGCGCTACCAAAAATCTGGTAGTCACTGTTATTTGATTTTTTTCGGCGACGGTCTCTCCTTGTGGCCAGAGAGCTTCTCCGTCCCTCTGCCTTCCCCTTTTATGATGTCACTGGCCTTGTAGCCAGCGACGTAGCCTAAACTTGAATTGCAACTATCGCAATGGCATCGGTCGCGTCGCCGGCACTATAAGCACAGCCTTAGTTACTAAATGGAAGAAAGGACCAACATGGCTACCCACCCCTCTTTAACAGACAGAAATCGAAACATTTATGTAGAGCTGCGCTGTTTTATATGCTCTTCTAGCCAGTCTGGATATTTTAAAGCAAATAGGTTAGTTAATCTCCCCTTACTAGCATTAAAAAAAAAAAGCAACAGACAGTAAACAGCTGTTATTTTGGACAGTGCCAGCTGCTGATCTAAGTGCCTGTCACTCTTGCCACCTGCTTTCCAATGCCCTACGTGTTATACTTGCAAATCTGCACACCCCCATCAGGGAGACTGCGTGGGAATATGGAGATCTCAATCTTCAATGCACATGTATTAGGCTGAGTCCCCGCTGGCGCTGAGCTCACGGCGCTTGGCGTGGATATATATATATATATATATATATACAGTGGCGGCTGCCTTTAACCTCCTGCGGCTGTTTCCGGGCAGATGCGGCATGTTTTCGGCCGTTGCGGGCGCTTTCATTGTTTAGCGCTATTAGCGCTGTCTGATGAATGCGGCTGACACACGGCAAACTCCGTGACAAACGGAGAACATCCCCGAATTTTTTCGGGTATGTAGGAGGTTAAAAGGGGCCGCGTAGACCATACGATACCGGTTGCAACACGACATCAAGGGACAGCACGCAGGTAAGTAAATCATATTTGATAGAAAACACAAAAACCGACCGAAACGTCGTTTTTTGTGTCTCTTTTTCAACACAAAGAACTTGTGATCAACTTACCTGTGTGCTGTCCCTTCATGTCGTATGGTTATGAGAGAAAGAAAGAATGAGATAGAGAATGAATCCCTAGCAAGGGAAGACAAAGGACAGCACTCAAGGATAAATGGCAACAAAAAAACCTGTATTCAGATGGTACAGCACAAACAAGACCAACGTTTCGGTCCGACCTTCCTCAGGGTGACAATACCCCGAGGAAGGTCCTACAAGGACAGTATATATATATAAAATCAAAAAATAAATAGATGATACCGTTCTGTGGCTAACGAAATGCTTTTATTTGTGCGAGCTTTTGAGATACACTGATCTCTTCTTCCGGCGATGTTACAATGAATGAAGCAAGCAAAAGGTATACTTAAAAACAGTGTCTCTTGGAATGTTATCTGTGCTTGTCCTTCCCCCGACAGGAACCATTTTACCTCTAGCCATAAATCTCATCCCCACCGGGGAAGGACAAGCACAGATAACATTCCAAGAGACACTGTTTTTAAGTAATCCTTGCTTCATTCATTGTAACATCGCCGGAATAAGAGATCAGTGTATCTCGAAAGCTCGCACAAATAAAAGCATTTCATTAGCCACAGAACGGTATCATCTATTTATTTTTTGATTATTGAAGCTCGGCTAACACGGTACTGATACCTCTACATGGATATGGATATATAGATAGATAGATAGATATATATATATATATATATATATATATATATATATATATATAATATTAATATATATATATTATATATATATATATATATATTATATCACAGTGGTTGACAAATCACCAAAAAATCTACTCGCCACACACAAAAAATCTACTCGCCACCTAGTACCAAACATGTGCGCTTGGCCAATATTACTCGCCCGGTGGTTAATCCATCGGGGGCGAGCAAATGTATAGGTTTGTCGAACACTGGATATATATATATATTATATATAATATATGCAGTGGTTGACAAATCACCAAAAAATCTACTCGCACACAAAAAAATCTACTCGCCCACCTTAGTTACCAACGTGTGTGCTTGGGCCAATATTTACTCGCCCGGGGGTTAAATCCACTCGCCCAGGGCGAGCAAATGTATAGGTTTGTCGAACACTGTATATATGGATATGGATATATATATATCTATATATCTATATATATCAAGTTCCGGCTCACGCGATGCGCGCGCACACACGCTCGGAGCTTTTGTAAATACATTTTTAAACTTTCCCGCTTGCTCAGATAGCCCGCAATTGCGCCACCCCTCCTCCCCCTCGCGTGCGCAAATTGCAGGACACCCGGCGCTCAGCGCCAGCGGGGACCCAGCCTTAAGGAGAGGAGACTAAATCAGGCGTTAAGAAAAAGGACTTTACTGGTCAAGTATTAGGTCTCCCTGATAATGAGGGAGACTTGGGATTACAACATGCTGGCGTGTAAGGCTTGTTATATAGTAGACACTAGTGCGCGCATCTGGCGGTGCACATGCGCATTTAGCCAGTAGGCTGCAAGCGGGCGCGCGGTTAGGGGGGCGTGACTGACGTTGCAGCGTTAGGACCGGGCTGTGATTGGTCTACGGCACAGCAGTAGTGCTAAAATACAATTTTATTGTCATTTCCCTGGTTTGCCGCGCCACCACTCACGGCCGTGCGCGCGTCCCTAGTATAGAAACGTCTGGCTAACAGTCAATTCTAATTGACGCGCGCGCACTTTATTACAGGCCTTAGGCTGCGCTTATAGTGCCGGCGACGGCGCAGCAAAACAAATGTATTGCCGCCGTCGCGTGCACTTATAGTAGAAGCGACGCGACGGCTTGGTCGTCAAGTCAATTTGATTTTCCCAGCGACCGCAGCGTGACATCAGAGTCGCGTCGCTGTCACTATAAGCACAGCCAGGCTGCGGCCATGCTACCGCTGAGCGTGCTTGAAGAGATCACTTCAGTGATTCCCAATAAGTATGGCCACGCTCAAGCGGCGCACAGGCACGTACGCTCTCCAAAGCTCAGCGCTTGGAGAGACAAGGAAATGGATTTCCACGCTTACAGCAGGGTCACAGTGAGGACTAGTGTTGAGCACCCCTAGGTTACACCACAGCTGAGGCGCGTTATTCTGCAATGTGGGCATATTCATTGGTTGTGACGTCATTTACATTGTTACCTAACCCTGTCACTGCCATTTCTCTGGCACGGACAGGGATTAAGAATATTTTTATTTTTAAACAGGGCTCCCAGTGACACTAGAATAAAGCTACATTTTAAAAAAATATTTATAAAAACTACATGTTCGCATGGTCTCATTTTGCAAGCTGTAACCCAAGGGGGCTCGACTCAAGTCCCCCCTTACAGGTCAGATTTCAGGATAACCCAGCTTCAGCACAGGTGGCTCAGTCAACGCTGAAGCTGGGACTGATTGAGATACCTGTACTGAAGCTGGGACTGATTGGGCATGGATATGGATTGGGCATGGATATGAATTAGGCATGGATATGGATTGGGCATGGATATGGATTGGGCATGGATATGAATTAGGCATGGATATGGATTGGGCGTGGATATGGATTGGGCGTGGATATGGATTGGGCGTGGATATGGATTGGGCATGGATATGGATTGGGCATGGATATGGATTAGGCATGGATATGGATTGGGCATGGATATGGATTAGGCATGGATATGGATTAGGCATGGATATGGATTGGGCATGGATATGGATTGAGCATGGATATGGATTGAGCATGGATATGGATTGGGCATGGATATGGATTGAGTATGGATATGGTGGCAGTCACCATTTTAACGCAGCAATCCCTGACCGTTTAGCGTGGGTTTCTTTTTTTTTTTTACAGGAATGGGGGAGGTGGCACTTATTCCCTTGCACTGCTCTGTGCACCGCGCGGGTTACGTGCTCCCTCGCATTACCTGCGCGCTGCTCTATGCCGCGCTCTCCCTGCTCACCTTCCAGTTGAACTCCGGCATCATGCACGCGCCACCGCTTACGTCACAGAGAAATCACACGAATCCCCCCACCACTCAACAAGCCAGGCGCGTGTTTGTGGGCGGATCCTAAACCGTCATTTTCACGTCATAAAAAAAAGGGGGGGGCCTCCAATCGCGTGAGGCGAAGGTTCAAGAAGCCAATAAGGGCGTGGGGGGCGGAGCAAGCTGCGCGCGCCCGTCTTCTGGAAGCTTCGAGCCATTGGGTAGAGTGACAGCGGCAGCGGTTGTAGCGGCCGTGGTTAAACATAGCGGCCGTGTGTGCAGCTATGGTCCCCTCCCACCCGGGCGCCCGCCAGCCAGCTCCCGAGATATGTCTACTCTGTGCCAGATCTATTAAAGGAAAGTAATGGCTGCTGGTCAGGAATAGAAAGCTGACATGTCATCTGGTGGTGTCGCAGCTTTTCTATTGGACGTGGGGCTGATCCCTGAGCCTGCTGCCGTGTTGTTTCTGGTGGGCACATATTCGGCCTGGTGCCAGACCCCCTTGGTTTTTAGGAAAAGGGAGGGAGAGGGGGTGGTCAACTCCCAGTCCTCGAGGGCCACCAACAGGTCAGGTTTTTCAGTATATCACTTGCTTCGGCACAGGTGGCGCAGTCAGTGGCAGGATTTTAGGATGTGTCTGAGGCACCTGTGCTGAAACGGGATACCCTGAAAACCTGACCTGTTGTCCTTTGAGGACTGGGAGTTGAGCACCGCTGAGGTAAGGTTAAAAAAAAGGCAGTGGATATTCACAGTTGAGTGCAAATAGCCGCACGACCTGTGACACTGTTAGGCTGCGGTCCCAGTGACTGCCACAGCGCACGCCTCGGCTTGCGCTGTGTGCACAAGCACCGGCCCCCCAGTCACTCAGGGCCGAGTACATGCGTCGGCGCACATTCAGCAGCCGCGCTGTACTACAAGATTACACACAAACAAAAAAATTGTGTGTGGAACTTGCGACGGAGCCGTGGCCACGCCCCCGCCAGCGTTTCAGCCAATGAGGGCGAACCAGCCGTGTGAGGTCATCGCCACGCCCCCTCCCGTCGCAACCTCTCCCTCCCAGGACTGCGGGTGCAGTGCTGTGCACGCGTCGCCGGGTGCGCGTGCACTGGGACCTTAGGCTGAGGCCCCGCTGCGGTCGGCGGCGCGTGCGCGAAGGCCACCAGCTCCTTACCTTGTGTGGGCTGGTCCCCGCTGGCTCCTTCCGACAGGGCTGACCGCATGCTGTGATGCGTCAGCCTGCCGGAGCTGCAAGCTCCTGGTGATAGAAGCGCTGACGTGTCACGTGGTGCACGAGTCAGCCGGGGAGGAGGGAGGGAGGCGGCTTGGAAGGGAAGTGGTGTTTGCAAAGTAGATGGCCCCTATCCCTCTCCTCCCGGACCCACAACCCCCTCTCCTGCGGACCCACAACCTCCCTCCCCGGGCTCAATGACTGCGCCCCCGACCTGTTTTGGCCACGCCCCCCGCGCTGAAAAAAGACAGCTGCAGATCGCGGCGCAGTGACTTGCACGCGCCACCGGCAAGCAAGGCGGCAGTGCGGGCGCGTGCTGCGGGGCCTCGGCCTTACTGAATGGCTAATGCAGGAACCTACCCAACCGCCATCTTAGAAAAAGCCAGAGACCCTTTTATTTTAAATTATTATTGTCTTGGAAACCTTGGGGCTGTTTAAAAGGATTTGTGCTTTGAGATCTACAAGTATCGCATGTAAGGCTGAGTCCCTGCTGGCGCTGAGCGCGCTCATGCTTGGAAAGCGCTCCAAGCATGAGCGCCGGGTGTCCTGCATTCACGCGCGCTCGGGGGCATTGCGGGTAGTTGATAAAGCCTTTTGTCACACGTTGACCATCCACAACTTTACTGAAAAAGGACATTTCCGCCACTAATTTATCGAACGCCGACACTAAAATATCCTCCTGTATTCTTAAACTAATTTAAAAAAAAAACCCCGACCTATCAACCTTTGCTGAACCTTTTTTTTTTAATTATTCCAATCATCCCACGCTTTTACATAGCTTTTCCAAGTAGCCGATGCTCCTGATTTGTTTAAGAACCCGTTCACGTCGATATTATCTCCCATAAGAAAGCTGGACAAATGCTGCTTTCTTTGTCTGCTCCCGGCACAAGTCTTCGAAATGTTTCTAACTGCAAACGAGTGTCGGCAATTACATTTAAACTTCTGTAACGGACCTTGCTTTAAACCATATGGTAAGTTCTAAACATTGTAAAACCAGATAACGCAATAAACAAACCAGAGGGGAATTGGTAGTTAATTTCTGTATAGAAAAAATGTCACCTATATTGTCTGACCAAAATATGACCCTCTGCTAAAACCTCCCCCCCCCTCACTTCCACTGCTGCAATTATAGGAAACATTTTTAGCAACAGAAGATTTTGTTAAACGCTCCTTTACCCAATGATCTGCCCACTTCCCTACGCACCACCAACATCCCTTTAAAAAAAAATCCCCCAAACCAAGTGCTCCTGCCGCGCATCATTGAACAACTCAATTCTGAATTTTAAACAAATTGTTCCTGACAACAAGAGTGGCCGTTATAATGGAACAAAATGTGTCCCATGCTCAGATTCTCTTGATGGCTGATTCAATGCTGAGGATTAGTTATGAGACTTACCTTGACGGGGTTAGCAGGCTTGGCATTATTTGATCAAAGGATGTAACCAAAAGTCTCCTTTATCTTATAGATTTTTACACCATATATATTTATTCCCCATTTATAGCTATCCCAAAGGGAGAAGCACATGGATTCGCTTTCTGTTGAGGATTAGTTAAACCTGCTTTTGCTGCTGCTCAACGCCTAGCAAACATTCTACCCATAGGCATTACTCTGCAGGTAAAATGCAAATGCACAACCAACGATTTTAATTCTTTTAACTTTTTCTTTTTAATTGATAAGGCTGAGCAAATTAGACCACGCAATTTAACAATCTTTTTACTTTGTAACCTATATTACATCACAGCAGAATCAATTTTGATTCCTAAAAATGTAATAACAGACACATCTTGTCTTTTTGATAATGGAATAACAAATATGAATCTTACTAATAGCCTAGCATATAGCTCACTTATTTTGAGCCCAACAAACAAAAAGTCAGCTAAATAATGTAGAACTGACTTAATTTGTTTCAAACTGAAAAAACTCAATGTAGAAACGAAAGGAAAAAAAATCTAATTAAAAGCACGACAAAGCACTTCCCGTAGGTAAATATTTGTCAAAATAAAAAAAGGTTCTGAAACTGAAAACCTAATAAACTGGATTAATGGGCAATAGCCTAATCGATGATTAAATATCCACCTTAGCCATTCAATTATCCCTTTCCACACTTACGAACGAAATCCACTGCCTGATCTAAAGTAGTGTAAGACAACAGATATACTGTACCTCTATCGATTCTGTCGTTTACTGATAAACCCTTAGAATATGATAAATGCTGTATCATGTGGCTGTGTAACATCAATAGAGTCACATAAGTGTCATATCTAAAGTGTCTACAAGAGTTAATTTTGGAGGTGAAGATTGGAGGAAGATCTGGACTCTGCATTACAACTTTGCCACTGTGAGATCTCTTTTAACATCTGATTATTTGTTCATCTTTATCCTCGATTACCTGTGAAGTCTCTCCTCCTGCATCTTACTATGCCCTCCCTACTGCTTTTTTTGTTTACTGTTTCCTCACTCCTTTGTGAATGTCTCTGTTCTCCAACTTCCCCACTCCCCACTGCACCATTATTTTTACACCCCTCTCCCAACAACTTCTATACCCCTCAATAAAAAAACACCCATACAAATCCTCTATTCACACCCTCTATCTACTCCTCCTCACTGCTGGGGATCTCCCCATAGCCTGAAGTCAGACATACACACCTGATCTCACTCATGCCTTCCTGCCATCTCTTCCCCTGTAAATGGCGTTAACCTTTTAATTTAATACTGACCAGCCTTAAATCTCACCCCACAAATCAAGTGTCCCAATAGCCTGCACTCATGGCTATTGTCCCACACAACAGTCACTCCTACCACTTATTGTGACCAAGCACTACCATCTACAGCACTTACTCCCTCACCTACTGTCTCTGTAAGTTTCCCATTAAACCTCTTAGGATTGTAAGCTCTTCTGGGCAGGGATTTCCTTTCCTATTGTCTGATTTTGCTGCACTTATTGTATAATTATAATTCACTGTACTGTATTCTTTGTGAAGCGCTGAGTACACTTTTGGCGCTATATAAATAAAGACATACAATACAATCATCCTATAGCCCCATTTTTTTGGGGGGGGGACAACACCCAACAGAGCTATTTTAAAATCCTCAAATGGAAGTGAATAAAAGTCCCAACTATTATCTCTAACGCCTTTCTCTAACTTGTCTTTAAACTATCCTACTATGCAACACTGCAGACTTAACATAACAACCCGGCCATCAAACTTATTATCCACTGAAGGGATCCAAAAAAACCATCCCACAACACTTTAGCTTTCTCTTTCCTAGGATATATTTTTATCCAATAGGCCATCTCATCTATTTTCACAGATGTCGTCGCCTTTTCCCAATGACTCCCTGCTGATTTTTGAAGGCATACCCTTTATAAAGCCTTGTTCAGGGTGAAGCTGAGCGCGCTCGAGCGCTCATGCGAACGCGATCAAATACATGATTGCAATGAGACAGTCTAGCGTGTGAGTGCTCAGCTGCTTGCAGAGACAAATTTAATTCTGCCGCTCGTTGGCGCGTCATGTGAGCGGTTCACCCAATGAGGGCGAACCAGCTCATTGACATGGCCACGCCCCTTATGCATGCAACTACAACAGGTCACAAATCGCTCCTGCTTCTCCTGCGCCTGACGTCACAGCACTCGAGCGAGCGCACCGGCGCCCAGGGTGAAAGCGTGCATGCTTGTGCGCAGCGCGATGAATTACGTTATGGCAATGTGATTGGCCATAGAGCGCACGTGCCGTGAGAGTTCCATGGAGAGCAGCTTGCAGAGACAAATTATTTTGTATTTGCCATGCGATGGCCGGGTCACGTGAGCGGTTCGCTCAATGAGGGCGAACCAGCTTCGTGACATCACAGCCACGCCCCCCACGCGCGTGCCACAACATTTTTTTACAGGCCAGGAATCGCCCCAGCTTCATCAGCGCGTGACGTCAAGGCGCTCGAGTGCGTGCGCATTCAGCCTGGACGCGGCCTAACGCCCCACAAGGCTGAGTGGCTTCCACTAAATATGGCACATTCAAGTCGGTAATTATAAGCCGGCTGCCACCTGCATTGCGATTCATTAACAATCCAAAATCTTCTGAACCCTACTAGCCCAGTTGAGTTTTGAATGTTCCGGAAGGTTAGATTCCAGAAGGAGAGGAGAGTAGAGGCTGGGGGAAAGTCCCCATAGTAAAGGAGACATTAGACTCCCTTGTTTATTGTGTTTTTCTTAAGGATAGAGCCTTAACAGTGAGGACCCCTACAACAATGCACAGAAAAGATATGCAGGTCCCAGAAAGGGAATGCTGACATGCCACAGAGAGCTGCCTAGACAGGGCTCTGGGATGTCAGGAGATCAGCCCCACAAGAGGATCTCCATATACAGAGTTAATAGCCCATGAGAAAGTGGCAGTTTCCTGCAGGAGAAAGGAGGGTGATGGTAACCTCCTCGGAGCAGGACAGGATCTCAGAAGGGGCCTGAAATAGAATGATCACATGGACAGAATGAAACGAGCAATAAGGGGGGCCTATTTCAATACAGGTAATCTGTTCAGTAACAAGTGTATGCACCTCCCAGGAGTGTTAACAGAAGGCACCCAGGGAAGAACTATGTATAGAGTAATAAAAGTATGAATAAAACAAGGTACAACCTATGTAAATCTTATTGTAAATGGATGCAGTGTTCCCAAGTCTGGGGACATAAATAAAGATTGAAGTTGTAGTATAAAAACTCGTGGCTCCCATCTTTTTCATCGCCCAGCCAACCATATCCAGCACCCTGAGACAAGGTAAATCTCTGCTGTTAAACACACAACTACACCGATGTTACCTTCCTAGGAAGGCAGGCAGGGAGGGTTACATTTGTGTATACACAGAATAGAATTGGTATTAAAACCCTCCCCCATTCAAGCTGATCACTAGAGAAAAAAGTCCTCAATCTTCCAGCTGCTTCAATTACCTGAAGCTTCAGCCACTGGTGGAAATAGGTACAATTGCTGCAGGTGAATGTAATGGGGACAGAACCTGTGAAATATGTACAGTTTGAGGGTAAGTATGGCTCCATTTTTTAATATGAGCTAATACATTTTTCATTTATGGGAGCACACTTCTCTGCAATCCTTTTTTTTTTTCTACGTGTATTCCATTTGTAGTGCTCCGATTTCTCTCATATTCTAGTTTGAGGGTATGCTCTGACAAGAAAAAATAAATGTAATTAGGCAAAACAATTTGGGAAATCATGAACCAATGCCTTGTAAACAGTGGAAGATCATTTTCATTCCTATCCGCGGGTCTTTTCTTCTACACTTTAACAGAAATCCTCATGTTTTTTTTTTATGCTTGACAATTTTAAGTTTCAATTAAAAACTCCTCAGTGTTTTCATTCAAGGTTAAAAACTGCCATGTAAATAGCCAGTGTTTTGTGTTTGTTTTTTTCTGTGAGAGATAAGAAATTGGGTTGGGTTAAAAAAAATAAGCGGCTGTGACTTTGCTGTGAAAAAATCACGTCAGCAATGAACAAATAAAGGGAAAGAGATAAACTTTGAAGGCCATTAAAATATACAGTACGTCAATGGGGTATACATAACAAGACAATATTGAAGCTAAATTATTAGAGATGTTTTTCATCTTGTCAATGCAAAGTAATTAGTATTATGCACCTATTTTCCTATTTGCATCTGCCTGGGATTTGGGGAGTGGCCGTATAGAGTAATAGACAGGTGTTGCATAACCATACATTTACAGTGGCTGTATCCTGTTTTCTCCCTGTAATCTACAAAATATGTAACAGTGTCTGGGATTGGCGCTCCCAGGTTATATTCAGTGAATGTGAATTAAGTAATGTATATTGTAAAGTTACTCTAAATAGTATGCAGTGCCCAACATAAATGATAATATATGATATACATTTAAAACAATGAATCGTGACTTAGTGGTGAAATTACTGTGATTTAGATCAAAACCAGATTTAAAGTGACCATGTGATAAGTGTACATATGTAAACCAAAACACTCCACTCAAACCCCCCAAAAGTGAAATACACAATAGTGCAGATTGCAATGCAACTTGTATATGACCAGGTAAAATATAAAATTTACACTCACAATAAGTGCATTCTGTAAGCGCACTAATAAAGGGAACAGATCTAGGGTCAACTCTAACAAGGAGACTATTCCCCAGCCTCTCCACCTCCATGGAAATCGTGCCGGCGTCTCTGCACTCTAGCGAGCAGTCAGGGTTCTCTTAGTTCCGGTATCTGCTGTTCGGATACAGGAACCTGTCTCTCCAATCCTCTCTGTATCCAGCTCTATGCATTTCACTGACAGTTCAGCTTCCTCAGGTTCCTGTATCCGGACAGCCGATACCGGAAATAACAGAGAACCCTGACTGCTCGCTAGAGTGCAGAGACGCCATAACGATTTCCCATGGAGGTGGTGAGGCTGGGGAATAGTCTCCTTGTTAGGGCTGTTCTATACTGCGTGCGCGCGGCTGTTTTAGTTGGCTGAGGTTAGTCAGCCTTTCTATAATGGTGCCGCGCGTGCACGGCAGTGTGTGTGGAACCGGCCGACGGGGGGAGATGAAGAAAATAAAGAATAGGCGCTGATATCGCCGCTGAAATATATATGTGTATGTATGTACAATGTTAATAAACAATTTATTAAAGTATTTATTTCAAAACTTATTTAACACACACACAGTACCTCACTTGCTCACAGCACACACACAAAAAGCGTACGGCACGTGCACGCGCGTTCGCAAAGGCGCGCACGCATGGCCGCACACACTATAGAACGGCCCTTAAACAGGACCCTAGCCCTGTTCCCTTTATTACTGCACTTACAGAATGCACTTATTGTAAGTGTAAATGTTATATTTTACCTGGTCATAGACAAGTTGCATTGCAATCTGCACTATTGTGTCTTTCCATTGCTCCTGAGATCCTCTTCATTCATCTGGGTCATCAAAGAACCATCACCATGTGTGTGAAAATGCCTGTTTATTTTATAAAATGTCAGTAGCAATTCCATAAGATTTCTTCGGATCCTGCTGCCAGCATTTTTGAAAGTTTTTGAACTATTGCCTGTTTTTCTGCTTTTTATATGCTACCGCCTTACGCTCCCCTGACCGTTTGGAAGTATCCCTGTAATCTGCAGCAAGATCTACGCCAGGTTTTTGTTGTAGTAAATTTTGCTAACACTCTTCGTCACATTTGCTAGCAAGATATTTGCATTTACAGCAGCAGTGTCCTCTGGCTGGGTTAATTACCATAGCTGGGGTGTCCCCTGGATCCTGAGATATCACTCCTTTTGTCCGGAGAGGAATTATTCCATCCCAGACATAAAATAGCTTCCTGCTCATGCTCGATCCGCGGTGGCCAAGAGAAGGCTGCAACATCATTGCAACGTTATCAAGGTGATGACATTGCAACGTTCTATTTGTGACCTGGCGACCATATTTACAGTTGTTTTGTCACACCATGACACAAAATAACTGAAGTATCTCAGGAGGTCGGGGGACCACAGATTTAATTGTGAGGAAACGTTTGTGGTGAGCTACGTGTTACAGACTCCCACTTAACATTCGAGATGCACATTGATACTCTGACATCCAAAACCTATGCCAAACTAGGTGTACTTTATAGGAACAAATCCTCCCTAAGCCTGCTGGTCAGAAAGCGTATCGCACAGCAGATGCTAATGCCAATTATCGACTATGGAGACATAGTATACGGCTCGGCACCACAAACCCACCTTAACAAACTTGACACCCTCTACAATTCAACATGCCGTTTTGTTCTCCAATGCAACTACAACACACATCACTGCGAAATGCTCAAAGAACTGGATTGGTCATCACTTGAGTCTAGGCGCAAAGTTCACCTTTCCTGTCTTACCTTCAAATACTTTCTGGGCAAGCTACCTGTCTATCTGAACAACCTCCTCACCCCTACCACATGCAGCACTTATCATCTCAGATCTGACTCCAAAAGACTGTTCATGGTCCCATGGCTCAACAAAGTATCCGGCCGCTCCTCCTCTTACCGTGGACCCCAAAACTGGAACAACCTACTCTCATATCCACCACCAGTTTAAGGTCTTTCAAAACCAAAGCTGTCTCACATTTTAATCTGGTCTGTAACTGTTACATACGCCCATAATATATATTATCGTTAACTGTGCATGCAATGTCTTGTACAGTATATAATGTATACCATGTTCACTTATGTAACTGTATTTGTAACCATGTACTATTTGTCATTTTAACTCTGTCCAGGACAAGAAGTCTCAGTTTAACCCGTTGGGTGCCGCATAACAGTAGCTACACCATAAGCTACTTGCTCATTTTTGTACGGGAGATTGCGTTCAGTGGTCCTGTGGAGCGCAGAACGCAATCTTACAGCAAGAGGTGGACTCCTCCCCAGAGCGATCACTTCGGAGAGAAGGGTTAACTTATATAATGTTAGTATCCTGCTCCCTGAGCATGTCCTGCTCTTTAAAAAAAAAAAAAAAACGTGTTAAAAGTCATGATTTTGAACATTTCTAGCTTCTGAGGCTACCATTGTAACCTTTTTGACTGTTCTGGGCTCCGGAGAGAATAATTTTGATTTCCCAGACACATAATATTTGTCCGAATGAAGGGCAAGAAGAGCTCTCAAGCTTTAGAGCAGGGGCGCGCAAAGTTTTCCTGCGCCCCCCTGCCTCTGCCTGCTCTCCCCCTTGCTCGCGCCTTTCCCCCTCCCCCCCCCGTTTGGCTCCGGTGTCAAATGACACCGCTGGGTCATGTGACATCATGTTGCCATGGCAACGTGGCATCACGTGACCCCCACACCGGGTTGCCATGAGGACGCGTCGCTGGAAGGCAAGGTAAGTGAAGTTACAGAGGCTTCATGCGATCCCTGGCATTTAATTCAAATGCCTTTGGGGAAGGGTGGGCCTCTGTAACCGCTGCGCCCTCCACCCCCAGAAAGTGGTGGGTGCGCCCCCACTTTGAACACCCCTACTTTAGAGTGCTGATGTACCGGGTCACATGATCGCTCCTGGGCGATCACGTGACCAGGCCTTGGATCCCGGAAGTGGAATGGGCGCTACTTTGATAGGGCTAGCTGCTCCGTCAGAGCGGACAGCCCAATCACTCCCTAGAAAATGAAGCATGTCCATGACATACCTGGTACCAGGGCCCATGAGATATCAGGTGTGACGGTGCTCGTCTCCAATCAGGGCTGAGGTAGGGATGCCAATTAACCGACCAAAGCCCAGGGACAGAGTCCTGTTGGAGTATCCATAGTCGGTAAGCAGGCAAAGGGTCAGGGCAGACGGCAATGGTGCAGAATCCAGGCGACTGGCAAAAGGTCAGGGCAGACAGCAGGTCAGGGTCACAGTCCGGGGTCAGCAACAGGGATTTCAAATGAACCGGCTAGCCTCTGCAAGAGGGATGCCGCAGGGAACGCTCAGGAACAAGGAAGGCACAGCAACAGGCTAGCCTCAGGAACAGGGAAGGCTCAGCAACAGCTACCTCGGACAGGAATGCACATCAACAAGGCTAGCCTCAGGAAAAGGGAAGGCACAGCAACAGGCTTAGCCTCAGGAACGGGAAGGCCTCACAACAGTTGACATCTCAGACGCTACCATGACAGGAAGTGCCAGCAAGCTAGCTAGACATGAGGCCATCAAGTAGCCTAACAGGGAGCACAGCAACAGGCTAGCCTCAGGAACAGGATGTAGGCCTCACAACAGTTAGCCTCGAACAGGGAAGGCCATCAACATGCGAGCCTCAGAACACTAACAACCCAGACAGTGACTAGCAACTCAAGGGAAGGCTTCAGCAACGGCTATCCTCAGACCAGGGAAGGCTCAGCAACAGGCTAGCCTCAGAACAGAAGTGCTCAGCAACAGGCTAGCCTCAGAACAGGGAAGTGCACAAGCAACAGGCTAGCAAACTCATGACTAGGTAGGCACATCGCACATGCTATGCCTCAGTAACAGGGAAGGCACCCACAAAGGCTAGCCTCAGGAACAGTGTAAGGCCAGCACAGCTATCCTCACGGACCAGGGATGGCTCACACAGCTAGCCTCAGAACAGGAAGTCTTCAGCAACAGGCTAGCCTCAGAAACAGGGAAGGCATCAGCAACAGGCTAGCCTCAGGAGACAAGGAGCCGCACAGCAACAGGCCTTAGCCTCAGCGCAGGAGCAAGACGCGCCTAGTAGGGAGCACGCACAGCTAGCCTCAGAACAGTGGTCACACGCTAGCCTCAGCAAGGAGGTGCTACAACAGTAGCACTCAGAACGGGGAGACATGCAACGGCTACTCTCATGGAACGGGAATGCTACAGCAACGGCTAGCCCGGACACGAGGCATCCGCAACAGCTAGCCCTCAGGACAGGAGAATGAGCACCCAGGAACAGAAGCACGACGGCTAGCCTCAGGCACAGGTTAAGCCTCACAACAGCTAGTCCTCAGGAACAGGTAAGGTCTCAGCAACAGGCTTAGCCTCAGGTAACAGGAAAGGGCTCAGTCACACTACGCCTCAGAACAGGAAGGCACAGCTAACGCATAGAACAGGCTAATGGCCGCAGACTAGCCGCGCGAGGCACACATGGCCAGTAGGCTCCTCAGGAGCAAACACTGCTGCCTGCATGGAACAGGTAAGGCCTCTAAGCAACAGTGCTACGCTCACGAACGAGGAGGCCACACATGCTAGCCTCAGAACAGGGAGGCACAGCAAGCATGGCCTAGCCGTCAGAACAGGAAGGCACCAGCCAACAGGCTAGCTCAGGACAGGGCCAAGTCGCTCAGCCACAAGGTCTTAGCGCTAGGAACAGGGAATGGCTCAGCACACGCTACCCTCAGGAACATGGAAGGCTCATACAACGCATAGCACTCAGGATCAGGAACAGCAACGCTACCCATGAAACAGTAGGCCCGAAGCTAGCCTCATGGAACAATGGTAAGGCACACAACCGCTGCCCTCGGACGGTAGGCCTCAGAGCTACGCCAGACAGGGCTCTAGCCAGTCCAGCCCAGTAACAGTGGAAGGCACATCAAACAGGCTAGCCTCAGGAGGACGTGCCAGGTCACAGCAGCTCTAGCTCAGGGGAACAGGGAAGGCATCAAACAGGCTTACCTCCGAACAGGAAGCATCGCAAAGTCACTCGACAGGGAGCCTCAGATACAACATGCAACTCGCGCAGGCTAACTAGGAACATTGAATTCAGCAAACGGCCTGCCTCCAGTGAACAGGGAAGCCTCACAACGGCCTAGCCTCAGACAGGGAAGGCATCAGCACACAGGCTAGCCTCGGAACAGGAAGGCTCAGCAACAGGCTATCCTCAGGAACAGTGGAGCTCACAACAGCTAGGCCTCATGAATCAGGGAAGCAGCCAGGCCTCAAATGAGCACAGAGCCTAGCCCTCATGGAATGACAGCAGCACAGCATCCTAGGGACTACTAGCACAGCACGCTAGCCTCAGGAACAAGGGAAGGCACAGCAACATGCTCGCCTCAAGAACAGGGAAGGCCAGCAACAGGCTGCCTCAGGAACAGGGAAGGCACAGCAACAGGCTAGCCTCAGGAACAGGGAAGGCTCAGCAACAGGCTAGCCTCAGGAACCGGGAAGGCTCAGCAACAGGCTAGCCTCAGGAACAGGGAAGGCACAGCAACAGGCTAGCCTCAGGAACAGGGAAGGCACCAGCACCATGCTAGCCTGCAGGAACAGGAAGGCCAGCAACAGCTGGTCCTCCGGAACATGGAATCACAAACAGGCTAGTCTCATGAACAGGGAAGGCTCAGCAACAATGGCCTACCTCAGGAACAGGGAAGGCATCACACATAGCTAGCCTCAGGAACAGGGAATGGCATCAGCAACAGGCCTAGCCCAGGAACAGGGAACAGCAGCACCTAGCTCCAGACAGGAGGCCAGCAACAGGCTGAGCCTCAGGAAACAGGGAAGGCTCGCAACAGGCTAGCCTCAGGAACAGGATGTGGAAAAAGGTGGCAAGGAAGTGGGCTCTAATGGAATCAAAGAAGGGGGAAGGGAGAGAGGAAGAAAGATGAGGAGGGGATAAAGCGAAAAGGGGATAAGAAGGGGGATTAGACTTTTTCCGTGCTCGTGAGCTATTTACACGGGAGGCAGGAAAAAACGAGCGAGCGGAGAAAGGGATCGAGGTTTTCACTCCAATTCACTAATGTCTGTCGATTCCTTCTACTTGTACACTCAACGGGAGAAAATTCATGCTTCTTTCTCTCTCATCTGCTGTTGTTCCTTATTCCACCTTGCCATCTGCCCCATCTATTACTGTGCTGTGCGAGCTTCTCCGGCACTTGGCATTCCGGACAATGAGGGGATCGATGGGGGAATAACGAACACTTCAATGGGGCAGCGGGGCGTGCAAGAATTCGATCGGAAGGAGTGTACGCATAGCCGATAATTAGGAGGCCGAAGCGGTGGAGATTCTTACCAAGATCGGGCAGGGATCGGAAACGGAGTAGGTGAGAATTCGAGGTGGGATAAGAAGGGGAGGAAATGGGGCATGGGAACGATGGGCGGACTATGCGGAGGAGTCAGCATGGGGGGGCTCAGGGACGAGAGGGAACAGAAGAGTAATCTCCTCCCCCTTCTCTCCATAATCAGAACAGGGACGGCTCAGCAACAGGCTAGCCTCAGGAACAAGGGAAGGCACAACATCACCAGGCTAGCCTCAGAACAGGGAAGGCCAGCAACAGGCTAGCCCGTAGGACAGGCTCACACAGGACTAGCTCGAAAGGTGAAGGCTCAGCAACAGCTAGCCTCATCAGGGCAAGGAGGCCACACACAGGCTAGCCTCAGGAACCGGGAAAGGCACAGCAACAGGCTAGCCTCAGGAACAGGAAGGCACAGCAACAGGCTAGCCTCAGGAACAGGGAAGTGCACATCCACAGGCTAGCCTCAGGAACAGGGAAGCTCAGCAACAGGCTAGCCTCAGGAAACAAGAAGGTCTCAGCACAGGCCTAGCCTCAGGAACAGGGAGAGCAGAGTAGCCTCAGGAACGGGAGCACAGCAACGCTAGCCTGCAGGAACAGGAAGGCTCAGCAACAGGCTAGCCTCAGGAACAGGGAAGGCTCAGCAACAGGCTAGCCTCAGGAAACAGGGAAGGCTCAGCAACAGGGCCTAGCCTCAGGAACAGGGAAGGCACACAGCAACAGGCTAGCCTCAGGAACAGGGAGGACCAGCAACAGGCTAGCCCAGAACAGGGAAAGGCTCAGCAACAGGCTAGCCTCAGGAACAGGGAAGGCCAGCAACAGGCTAGCCTCAGAACAGGTTGAAGGCACAGCAACAGGCTACCTCAGGAACAGGGAAGGCACAGCAAACAGGCTAGCCTCAGGAACAGGGAAGGCACAGCAACACAGCTAGCCTCAGGAACAGGGAAGGCTCAGCAACGGCTAGCCTCAGGAACAAGGCTAAGGTCACATCAACAGGCAGGCCTCAGGAACAGGCAAGGCACAGGCACAGTGGCAGCACAGCAGAACAGGAAGCCAGCAACAGGCTAGCCTCAGGAACAGGAAGGCTCAGCAACAGGCTAGCCTCAGGAACAGGGAAGGCACAGCAACAGGCTAGCCTCAGGAACAGGGAAGGCTCAGCAACAGGCTAGCCTCAGGAACAGGGAAGGCTCAGCAACAGGCTAGCCTCAGGAACAGGGAAGGCTCAGCAACAGGCTAACCTCAGGAACAGGGAAGGCTCACGTACAAGGGAGGCTCAGCTACTAGAACCCAAGGCGGCCAGGAACACAGAGAAACATATACAATAATCAGGCAGGGGCTGGAAGTCACTGGCTGCTATTTAAGTCCTTGACAGGTGCAGCCAATAAAGCAGGCTGCCAATAATCAAAATGTCCACAGCAGCCAGGTTAGTCATTAGAGCACTGGAAAGGTTAAAGTAAGTACTGCAGCTTTAAAGCTGCAGTCCAAGCAATATCCTACATGTGTGTGTTTTTTTATTTATAAATAAATCAATTCTGTACTATGAGAAAATTCTTGTAGCATTTTTTTTAAACAACTCTAAAAGACAGTTTGAATGTTTTATAATGTAACAAGCATTTTTTGTTTCTTTTAGCAACCATTTACAAAGTCACATCCCCTTCCTCTTCTGAAACAGACTCTGGCACACCCCTTTTTGAGCCCTGCCCTCTCTCTAGCAGTGCACCAATTGTATCTAGTAACTGCCTGGTCTCATGATCTTCCCCACAGAACTTTGTTATATTACAGCTCAACCCCATTATAGCATGATCCGCTTATAATGCAGTTTGAGTGTGGACCACGAATATTTAACAAAATAAAATAAAAAAATTACACTGCACACACACTGCACACACTCACAGCACACTGCACAACACTCACAGCACACTGCACACACTGCAAACACAGCACACTGCACACACTCACAGCACACTGCACACATTGCACACACTCACAACACACTGCACACATTGCACACACTCACACTGCACACACTCACAGCACACTGCACACAGTCACAGCACAACACACTGCACACACTCACAACACAACATTGCACACACTCACAACACACTGCACACATTGCACACACTCACAACACACTGCACACACTCACAGCACACTGCACACACTTACAACACACTGCACACACAGCACACTGCACACACAGCACACTCACAGCACACTGCCTCTGCCTCTCGGCCGCCGCAGGACCTGCCGCCATGCCCCCTGTGCTCACAGCTTTTTCCCAACAACCATTCCCTTCCGTCCAGTCCAGAGCCGCTCCTTGGCACGCCTCCGCCAAGCCCCCTGCTCTGATTGGTCTCTTGCGATACTTATACCCTGCTCTGTCCCTTCCTCCTTGCTCTGCAAGTACCTCGCTCCTTGTGTTGTCTGGATCCTGTGCCGCGCTTCTTGTCTCGTTTCCTGCAGCTTGACCTGGCTTGTCTGACTACCCCCTCTGGCTCCCGATCTCGGCGCCCATCTGACTACGTTACCTCTAGGACCCTCGGACTTGGCTCACGTACCACGACCTCCCGGATCTCTCATACCCCAGACCCTTGGCTACGGATATTACTACGGTACCTTCTCCTTCCCTGGATCCGGCAAGTACCATTACTATTCTTACCTGTGTACCCAGGCCTGGCCACGTCAAACACCACATTCCAGACACGCCCTCTCTGCTGTGGGTGTGTGTTACTCCACTACCCAACTCAGCACAGGGGACAGGTCTGGTCTGCGGGCAGCACAGCGTGACAAATAGATATGACCGGAGGTGACCAGGGAGAACTGTTTCTGGGACACCACGGATTCTGATATTCTGCAGTCTGTCCCGGTTCTCCTGGTCCTCCAGCCCATCTTTCAGATGGTTGATCTCTTCTCGCAGCTGGGAGATCTCTTCATCTGCAGCTGCTTGTAATTGTAGGGCCTCCCCCATCATGTTCTCCAGCTCTGATGTTCTTTCAGCCAGGCCAGTTATTTCCTGTTTGAGCTCAGCCACCGCAGCTTTTAAATCAGCCTGTAGGGATTGGTACAGCTTCTCATGCATTGAAGCATGTAATTCCCCTATGTATGACCGGGTGGACCCTTCCTCCTGATCGGGGCTCTCTTTGGGCCGGTCCCGCTCCGTGGCCGTCGCTTTGGGGCCGCGTGCGCTAGATAGGGTGGCGCCATCTTGGTTTTTTGTCCCCGCATCGGAGCCCCGCTGGGACGGGGAAAAATACTTCGAGACCCCTTGGCCAGGCTGATTTTTTGGTCTGTAGGACATGGCTGGGTTTTCAGCAGCTTGGGGCAGTTATTTTCAGGCGCTAAAGTACAGGGGAAAAGTGCTAATAATTCAGATTATGCACGAGGGTCTGTGGAGCTTCCTTCCTACCCTACCATACCAGATGACGTCACCGGACGTCCTCCGAATTTTTTTTTTTACATTTTTTACATTTTTTGTTTTTAAACTGTGTTCAATATTTGTCCCCAGTTTTGCATTAGGGAACGTTTTCATGTGCAGGATCTTAATCTTTGGCCAGGGGACAGCTTGTCCACATGGATGCTGCCTGTGGTCTTGCAGTGTCTTATCAGCTGGTCGCACGCTGCAGTTAGCTTTTAAAGCGCACCTTTTTTGATTCTGAACTTAGTGGGGTTGTTTGGTGAGGCAGTTTTAGTAGCGCGAGTCTGGGCTTTTTTTAGGCTCATAGGAATGTCAGTTTTGGGGAGAGTATAAAGAGGGGAGTTTTGGCAATTAGGTGATTGAAGAGCTGTATTTGGGAAGCACTGAGGAGTCCTTCTACGCCGGTGGACGACCGTGCATGTGATGATCGGGGAGCTGGCAGAGGTGATTGTGGGAGCGGAGAGTGGAGCGCTGGGAGAACGTCAATACCTCAACCACACCCAAAGAAGGCTCGGGGTGACCTTTATACGCCCTAAAGGCTTTATACTCGCCTACACTTGTGAGTGAAATGTATGAGGTTTTTTTTAACTTATTTTTATCAGTAAATGGTTTTACTCTATGTTCTCTTTTTCTCCTGTTTCTCTTTTCCATACGTGCTGAGGATTTCTCCCTTAGTATGGAATAAGTGACATCCACTGCAGAGAGGGTTTTTGACCCTTTTAAACATATCTGTTTTTTTCACACCTGGATTTACCCCATTGGATAATTTGAATATGTAAAGTAAATAAAAATATCACTTGTTAGCATTATCTCCTCGCATACTGTACAATGCTTCCACTGCAGCCAGGGATTCTGGGAAATTATATGTAGCCCATGTCCCCCGCCCCCGCCCCCCCCCCCCCCCGAGACACAGATCGTGCCTCTAAGGTGTATTGAGGGCTGGCTACATGTGTATGGTGGTGCATGCCTGCTTGGAACAGGAGTCTCCCGCGTTGGTGTGGGGGATAACAGGGCCAGGCTTCTGGGGTATATGCCTCCATTCTCTAGTGGTTGTGGTGCAGCGCCTCCATTCTCTGGCGAAATCTAGGGGATAGGTTGGAATCTTCCCAGAGAAAGCCCTGGTCCCAGGGCGAGAGATTCCAATCTCACACACACCGTCTCTTTATAAAAGCAGCAAGGGTCTTTATTGTACTCACAGCAGATCAGTAGCAGCACACAGCAACAGCAGCACACCGCAACACTTTAGACACAGTGTACAGGCTTTTCCTCCTTCTCCTTTCCCTCCAGAAGTGCACCCTCAGGATGGGCTGTCTGGGGCTCTTTGCTCCCTGCCTCCACCCCCAGCCCAGGGCGCTCAGGGTGGGGCTAGCTCTTCCCTCACCCCCTAAGCAGGGTGAAGGGCACTGGTCCACCTATTGCTACTAGGCCCTACTCCACAGGAACCTAGCTAACTTACTGCTCTGACTGTCCAGTCAGGCACTCCAACACTAACTGAACTGCACACAGACAGGAACTGCAACTAAGTTTAGTCAGCCCCACCCCTCATGATGTCAGCAGGCCCTCCCCTGTGTCTATGCCTTCCCACACAGTCAGGTGCCTACCTCTACCAATCACGGCAGGGCTTGAAGCAGGGAAAATCCATGATTACTACTGGCAGCCTGCTATTAGCAGGACTTACACCAGTAGAAGAAAGATATATAGCCCCCATTACTTACCGGGGCTACATATATGTAATTGAACTGGTGCTACATCACACAATTGCACCCGCTGCATGTTGTACTACATGTTTTTTTTTTTTTCAATTTTTTTTTATTGTTTTAGAGAGACATAACAAATATATAGTCTTGGAATACATGTGATGTTTTAACAGTGTCACTTGTCCATACAACAAAGGGCATTAACAGTTCGTCATCATTACTGAAATATAATAGTTGCTATAACACTGTTTTTGAATAAGTGTGGTCTGTCTTCCTATTTCCGGTTGTGTTAGAGAAGCAGCCGGTGTTCGGTACATTTTTGAGTAAGGTTGCAAACCTGCCTACATCTCAAAGTGAACCAGTACAATATAAGGAAAAGGCTTGTTATACTTTAATGTGTTAACGCCGGTCCTCAAGGGCCACCTTCGATTGAGCCACCTGTGATGAAGCAGGGTTATCCTGGAAACCTGACCTGTTGGTGGCCCTTGAGGACTGATGTTGGCCACCCATGTGTTAAATAAATAGGTAATCAAAAGCATCGTATTATGAAAGTTCCTTTTGGCTCTTTTTTTTAACTCTCCTGAATAGAGTTAATGTCGGCTCCAGGGAACCTCTGGTGTCACTTTCCCGGGTAAGTATCTTGTGAACCAGGGGGACTCCAGAGCTGAAATAAACACAACTCCGGGGACCCTCTGCTGCCCATCAGTATAAAACAAGTGGGTCAAGGAGGGATTGCTCCTTAAAAACTGCAGACCAAGCAATTATTTTTTTTAAAACGACTCAATGACATTTTTTAATGTATTATAATGTAACAAGCCTTTTTTGTTGCTGTAGCAACCATTTACAAAGTCACACTGACTGTAGAATACTCCTCTGCAGCCATTTAGTGAACCCCTGAGCCGAATCTTCGCTGATCGGTCACAGGAGAACGGATCGATCGGCCACTTAGCTAATGACTTATCATTGTGTGCATTGTATTAGTGCGCATACAGTATTAAAGGGGGGAAAACTGCAGCTTGGGCTGCTGTGTTAAATAGCAATAACTTTTCAGTAAAATAGGCTAATGTGAATATAAGTGTATGGTCCTTTAAATGTAATTTCTACTGGGGCTCATGTTTATTGAAAAATGTAATGTTCAACGTCGGTCTCTTGATTACCCTTTTATTATTTTTCTAAATTCTGCAGAAAATTTGGCAAGGCCAGTTTCATCACAAATCATTGTTGCCAATTACAGGAGCATGTCCCTCAAAAATAATGTTTTCCAAAAACAGCTGAAAAAGGTATCATTTACTGTGTGCTGACAAAATACATAAGTGCATGGAGGATTCAAGTGCATGTTGTCATTTACATCGTGATAAATAGCAACCTTGCCTTTAAAAATAAAACATAGATCTGTGAATACCATAGTAAATGAAAGTAACTCTAACATAAGGAATCCTTTTTATTCCCCCATGTTTTCAAAATCGCAGAATCCCAGTAGAATTGACCAATGCAGAATAATTTTCTTTTATTTATATATATATATACTAGCTGATAGACCCGGCGTTGCCCGGAAAGTAAATAGATAAAACAAAATAATGTATAGAATAAAAAGTATATGAAGAAAATGTAATGAAAGTATAACATATCTAGCACATATATTGAACATAAAAAGGTTGAGTAATACATAATAATTGTACAAAATTCTTATTGTAAGTATTTTTTATATTGTTGATGAAGAAGAAAAAAATTGTATAGAAATATGTAGGGAACTGATAAATGCAAGTGTAGAACAGAAATTTAATTGTATGTGTCAACATAGGTATTGATCCAGAGGAAGGCAAACAAAGAGGAAGGGTGGGTGGGTTGGGGGGAAAGAGGAAGGGTGGGGGGGTTGGGGGGAAAGAGGAAGGGTGGGTGGGTTGGGGGGAAAGAGGAAGGGTGGGTATATATATTACCAGATCATTTCCCATTTTTGATGAATGATCCTTGCTGTCCGTGCGCTTCAATCAGCCATCAGGTCAGATGCTTCTTGAATTGATTTCTGCACAGTATAGAAACTTCACTATCTACAGCAGGAGTGGCTAACTCCGGCCCTCAAGGGGCCACCAGCAGGTCAGGTTTTAAGGATATCCCAGGCTCGCACAGGTGGCTCTGTCAATGATTGAGCCACCTTTGCCGAATCAGGCATATCCTTAAAACCCGACCTGTTGGTGGCCCTTGCCGACTGGAGTTGGCCAGCCCTGATCTATGGCGCTGTAGGACCACTATATGTCTTAACAGCAGCGTTTTCCATGATTACACACTGGATTTTGTTCTCGGGCCTGTCATTGACAATATAATTGTGATACGGATCATCAGCGTTCTCTTCCCTTCTTGACTTCACCATGCTCACAAGGATAGCCACAACGATGAAAGAAAACATGCCAATCATCACCATCAGGTATAAGATCACATAGTCAAAGTTTTCAGTGTCGAGAGTTTTGTCTAATTGTTCATTTTCTGTTGTCATGTTCCTGCGCCAATTATTCATGTATTTTTCAAAGACATTTTTGAAGACGTCTTCAAATGTCAGCGTGAAGTTACCGAACAGGGACATACTGTACTTGCTTGAATCTAGAAGTAAATAAAAGACAGATTAGTTACTGTGGTTCTACTTTTGGTAGTAAATGAGGGCAGAACATTTTGGGGGATGCGTATCAAGTGGCGGAAACTAGATCATTGCATCAAAAACAGCCGCAAACTGCACGATTTTAAGATTGCATCAAGGTGCTTTGCTCCATTTTTTTGGCCCCAAAACGCTTCACTTGTGCCTTGAACGTTTTGGGGAGTGGTTATCCGAGGAGTTGGGGAAGGATAAAGTCAGCGCAATATTATAATGGGATGTATCAAGAGTTTAGTCGATAACTGGTGCAGTCTTCCCCTCTCTTTGTGCCAAGGTTACCTTGAAAAAGGTCCGTCGTGGGACCGAAACATTGGAAGATTGCGTAATAAACCTACCTTTGATCTTGTAACCCTGGTGTGTAACTCTATTGTTTGGTACAAATTGCACTATTTTGATACATATCCCCCCTTATATTTGACTGTTGATGAATGAGATTATTTTTTTTCTCCCACAATGTACTTTGGTGACACTTTATGCTGTATACAGGGATTCCTATTTTATTCTACATTTCTATCGAACTTTGTACTGTGGCACTGTCCTGGGCAAACAGACTGCAAGCTTTACCCGGGCTGGTTAGCATTGGTGAGTATTAATACATTGCGTTGGCGGACATGCATGGGAATCACAAAAGTGCCATTTCAAATGCTTCTCTGAGTCCCAATCAATAACCCAAAAAAAAACATCCTTTATTCTCCTTCTCCGTGCCCGAAGTGACAGCATTTTTATATGTGTTTGTCTGGTAGTTTTAGTGCCTTTAATGCTTATAAATCTGTAAAATGACTTAATGTACTGCAGCTAGGTAATAATGTTTTAGATCTTACAAACTGCCTTCTGCTTCATTATTTTCGTAACCATTAGTGTGTATACTGTGCAATTATTAGCTTATTGTTGGATAAAATATTAGGCCAACAATAAAATGTATATTTGAAAAATGATTTTTGGACATGGCTTACATTTATTTGGTAATTTCCCATAACAAAAACCTGTTATTTTTAATTCTGCATAAAGTACAACCTGAAAGATAATGCTTAGAGCCGCAGACTAGCACATGCATATTGGAAATGTTGATTGTCAAAACAAAGCACCGTATTTTAGAGTATTATTAGTACAAACTATTTATTAATAATAATTTGTTTAAGCATAGGCATTTTCAGGTAGACAGTATAATAGTATCAGTATCTCTAACATACTTTTTATATGGTTTTTGGGGCCACCCCTAGGGTGCCCTCGAATTAATGACCTGTTTTGGCTACATATTATTCTGCCACGTTTCTTGGATTCCTGTTAAGAAATCTTACTTCTGTACTGTGTGTGTGTGTGTGTGTGTGTGTGTGTGTGTGTGTGTGTGTGTGTGTGTGTGTGTGTGTGTGTGTGTGTGTGTGTGTGTGTGTGTGTGTGTGTGTGTGTGTGTGTGTATTCTATACATTAAACTTAGATCAAATTACATTTGACCAAATTGAGACACATAATCACAACAAGCCATTTCCTTCTGAGTTTTGTATTTTGAATTTGCTTGGATATGTTGGGAAATCAGTTTCATGCTTAACAGCCCTGTGACAAAAAAGTATGTGTAACTAAAAATTGCATACGAGAATGTTGAGTTGACTGTACACAAACAGCTAGTAACGCAAGTTATATTTAACCATGTATTTTTAAAATGTGTAACTTTTTTTCATAACATTAATCTATCATGAAATGAAGAATTAAGAACTTACCGACTTTGTGATTATATGCAATCAATTTTCAATGTTGTATACAATATAGAAGAGAGACGAGAAAATCCCCCACTTTGCTGTTCATTTCATACTTCTTGCACCCGTTGTGTGGCCACATGATTATTCTCCATTCTTTATAAATTGCCGTGCTTAATCTAATCTTGTATGTAAGGCCAAATATTTGCATAGAACTTGTACTATATCCAAGCTGGTTTTTGCTTATTGTTAACTGTTCAATGTTACAGCAGCTCGTTATCTACGATTATACATTTACTTTTTCGGAAGACATATCCTTTCCATTTAAAATTGGAGGTCATGGTATTAGCCTGTACTTATTTAGCCTTGATCATGTGTTGCATTAAAAAAAACATTAGAATATATTATGAAGTTTGGTCTAATGTGTGACGTTCATCATGTTATAAAAGGAATTTCTCTCTTTGACCGAGAGTCATCAAAGTGCAATAAGGAATATCAGGCCCGATCTTATGGTAATTGCCATTCAAGTCAAGGCAGTTACCACCAAGCTTTGGCACGCCGTTACTCCCATTCATATTAATAGAAGCTGATGCATGCTACAACTTAGCATGCTTATTGTTGGCCCAATATGCTGTGCAACTGCTTCCCACTGCGGGAGAATAGTTCTGGTATGATATATTCAAATGAGTGGGACTAAAAACTTCTCCAGCACAGGGAACCAGCTTCATAGCATATTGGGTAAATGCCTTGGTTTTCTCTCAAATGACCTGTTATGTTGTTTCTTTAAAATGTCTCACTTTTCCATCTAGAGAAAAAGAAGGGTGGGGAGAAGCTCTTCTACCAATTGATAACAACTGAACAAACATGCCTCATTGATGAGGCGGTGCACCCAGGAGTATAATTAGACTACGATCCAGATTCAGGGGTGAAATTGAATAAAAAAAACTTATTTAAACTACATTAAAAAAATAGACATCCACATACAAAAATAGCTCCTCCTCCCACGCGTTTCACGCCGTCAATGGCGCTTTCTCATGGAGTATGACAAGAAGGGAACAGGTATTTAAACCCCTCCCTTCTTATTATAGATTGCATAAACCTGTGTGCTTACTAATTAGTCTATGACCGCATGTGTGGAGTTGGACGGGGCATTGTGCGCATGTGTGGAGTATGGTAGGATTTGCTGCACATGTGCAGAGTTCAGAAGCAGCTTCTGCATATGCGTGGAATAAGGATGCTTCTTCTACGCATGCATGTAGAAAAGCGGCTGCCTCTGCGCATGTGTGGAGTACGGCGGTAGCTTCTGCGCATGCACGGACTACCGTTGATGCTTCTGCGCATGCGCAGAGTACAGTGACTGCAGTTGATGCTTCTGCGCTTGTGCTGAGTTCCACAACGCTTCTGCGCATGCGTGGAATAATAATACACACAGGGCACGTCGCTACACCAGACACACACATATAGAAACATAGTCTACCTGGTGCAAGGGAAAGAAACACAAATCAAACCACACATATAATCAGAAGACTATAAACAGCCCCCTATAATTGTACTCAAGGTAGGTGACAAGTGAAGTATAATGTCAACCAGTAAATAGCTTGATATTAGCCAAATCCTAACATGGGATATATTGCTAAAAGGTCACACTCAAATAAAAAAAAAAAAGACTTTAATAGTTATGCTGTAAAACACGACGAAACACTATAAAAATGCACAACAGTGCATACATAAAATCCCCAGATATGTAAGGTAACGGTAACTATATGGACAAAATATTGTACCAAATATATAGCTTGTAATAAGTCAAAAGCTATATGTAAAGCTGCATTGTTGCATACACAGAAAATGCAAATAATAGGTATATATTTGCAATATGGAGGGAAGGTAAATAAACAGTGTATTACTAATAACCACTGTATCCACGGTAATATAATCAACAATCCCTCTGTGTTATACAAGGAATGAATAAACTCCGTATAGTGTAAAACAAATGACCCAATAAGGGTCAGAGTACGGATAATACCAGTATGATACAAATGTTGTAAATGAAATGCTAAGGGTAGCGCACACCGCAAGGTGCGCAGTAGCAGATCCCCACAGAGTATGTACAACGCAGGACCCAGTATATAGCATACGACCTGATATCCGTGTAGCAATAAGCAGCCAGAGAGCTCCGTGGGCAGGTAGGAGCTGCCGTTACTCTATCCACAAGCCGCGCATGCGTCAACGTGATGACGTCACGGCGTTCCCCGACGTACGTTTCACGCGTCACCGCGCGCTTTCTCAAGGGGGAGGAGTAGGTGGTATGTAGCGTCGCTAAGTGGAACCTTTTAAGCCATCCTAGGGAGGAGGAGCCAATGACGTATGCCTACTAATATTAAAGGGGCATAGCCAATACATATGTAGTCATAACATTAAGGAATCGGGTGATGGGGGGGTGTACGACATGGGGCAGGGAAAGATGTAGGTACAGAAATATGTTAAATAAGGACCTCACAATAAAAAGCACTAATTGTGGGATACACAATATGGAGCAAACTAGATGAAGGCAAATAAATGCCCCAGTGATGGTATAGTGGCATAATGGTAAATCCGCAGCAGATATGCAGGATAGGTTCAAAGGGTCAAAATGAGTGTTATATGCGTACGTGATCTACACAGGTAAATGTGCGAGACAAATGTATGATGCACACCAGGGGTTGGTGAGGGAAGGAATACAGTAGAAGATGGAGGGTGTAGGAGTGAGCTACACTAGGCGGAGCCGCCTAAAGAGTCAATACGGCTCCTTCTACGTTAGAATTAAAATATCTATATACCTGGATCCCTCTAACCCTTATGATAGAAATGGTGAGAAGATGAATCCCTCATTTAAACCATTAGGTGCCAATGTGTTGAGATGATAAATCCAACGGCATTCATGCTGGCGTAACCTCATGTCCCAGTTGCCCTTGCGTGGGCCCCAGGGTATGTGTGAAATGCCAATAAATTTCCGGTTAGAGGAGTCCCCCTGATGTGCATTATTGACGTGTCTCGCCACAGGAGTGTCTAATTTATTACGTACAGACCCAAGGTGCTCCAAAATCCGAATTTTGAATGCCCTGTGAGTTTCCCCAACGTATTGCTTGCCACATACACATTGGATGAGGTACACCACACCTGTGGTTAGACAGTTAATAAAGTCTTTGGTGGTATAAATGTGCATGCCAGTCGAATCTGTGAAAGTCTTAGTGACTTTCACTGAAGGGCAAGCCTTGCAGTGTCCACATGTGTATGTGGTTTAGTATGGAAGTGGCTATGAACCAAACGGACACGTAAATTAACCGCTCGGCGGCTAACCATGTGTGGTTTGTCCTGTAAGATCTTTGCCAAATCCTGATCCTGAAGTAGTATGTGCCAGTGTCTGGTCAGGATCCTGCGTATTGTTGACCACTGATTACAGTAAGTGCCGATAAATCGAATAGTCTGTGTCTCGCTATCGGTAACTGTAGGGTGATCAGTGAGGAGACTAGGTCTAGGTGTGGTGAGTGACCTATAATAGGCCTTTTTAACTGATGTCTTTGAATATCCTCTATCAATGAAACGTCTGGTGAGGTCCTTAGCTTGGATTTTAAACTCAGTTATAGTGGTGCAGTTACGTTTGAGGCGTAAAAACTGCCCAGTAGGGATATTGGAAATGAGATGTCTAGGGTGATGGCTATCTGCTGCCAGGAGACTATTCGTTGCGGTGGGTTTGCGGTATATAGTAGTCTCTAATTTACCATCTTGTTTTTTGTTAACAGTGATGTCAAGGAAATTGATACTCTCAGTTTGGATTTCAAAGGTAAGTCTAAGGTTGTGCGTGTTATCGTTCAGCTTCCCAATGAATTCGACCAGGAGTTCCTTGGTGCCGTTCCATAGGAGAAGCACATCATCGATGTAACGTGACCAAAGATCGATATGGTCAGTGTAGCGAGAATAATCATCCATGAACACCACGGTTTCCTCCCACCAGCCCAGATATAAATTGGCATAGGTGGGAGCACACGTGGTGCCCATGGCGGTACCTTGAATTTGATGATAGATTTTTTGATTGAATAAAAAGAAATTCCTGGTCAAAACAAAATTCAATAGCTGTACAACAAATTCATTGTGTACCCTTGAGTGAGTATCTCTTGCCCGAAGAAAGTGTTGGACAGCTTGTAACCCTGAGGCATGCGGAATACTTGTATACAAGCTCTCAACGTCAATCCCTACAAGTAAAGTGTTCTGATCCACTATAATACCTTCTAACCTCATTAAGGCAGCTTTGGTATCTTTAAGATACGAGGGAAGAGTTTCCACAAAGGGATGAAGAAACGTGTCTAGATAGATACTGGCGTGGGAGGTGAGGTTACCCACGCCTGACACTATCAGTCTGCCAGGTGGTGGGTGGACACCTTTGTGGACCTTTTGTAAGTGGTAAAATGTGGACAGAGGAGGGTATTTGATGTATATAAATTCCATTTCTGATTTTGTAATGACCTTATTTTCAATAGCCAAGTGTAAAATATCCAAAAGTTCTGCTTTGAAGGTTTCAGTCGGGTCATGTGGTAGTATCTTATAACAGTGTCGATCGGACAGAAGTCTGATACATTCACTCACATATGAGGAAGTATCCAGAATGACAACATTCCCACCTTTATCAGATGGTTTGATAGTGATGCTGTCATTCTTCTCCAGGTCTTTGAGTGCTTTGTATTCCATGTAATTCAAATTAAAATTATTGGAAACTTTTGTCATTTTTTTGAGATCATTGGACACCATTTGGGTAAATACATCCACATTAGTGCAAGATTGCACCGGTGGCGTGAACCGCGACTTATTACGTAACTTGGTAAAGGGTCCCTCACCAGGATTTCTAGAATGATCATCCTCAAATTCTTGTAAAATCTGTAGCAGTGCATGGTCTTGTGTGTCAAAATTTTCACATCATTTCGCATCACCGCGCGCTTTCTCAAGGGGGAGGAATAGGTGGTATGTAGCGTCGCTAAGTGGAACCTTTTAAGCCATCCTAGGGAGGAGGAGCCAATTACGTATGCCTACTAATATTAAAGGGGCATAGCCAATACATATGTAGTCATAACATAACATTAAGGAATCGGGGACCTGTGTAGATCACGTACGCATATATCACTCTTTTTGACCCTTTGAACCTATCCTGCATATCTGCTGCGGATTTACCATTATGCCACTATACCTTCTCTGGGGCATTTATTTGCCTTCATCTACTTTGCGCCATATTGTGTATCCCACAATTAGTGCTTTTTATTGTGAGGTCCTTATTTAACATATTTCTGTACCTACATCTTTCCTTGCCCCATGTCGCACACCCCCCCCCCCCATCACCCGATTCCTTAATGTTATGTTATGACTACATATGTATTGGCTATGCCCCTTTAATATTAGTAGGCATACGTCATTGGCTCCTCCACCCTAGGATGGCTTAAAAGGTTCCACTTAGCGACGCTACATACCACCTACTCCTCCCCCTTGAGAAAGCGCGCGGTGACGCGTGAAACGTACATCGGGGAACGCCGTGACGTCATCACGTTGACACATGCGCGGCTTGTGGATAGAGTAACGGCAGCTCCTACCTGCCCACGGAGCTCTCTGGCTGCTTATTGCTACACGGATATCAGGTCATATGCTACATACTGGGTCCTGCGTTGTACATACTCTGTGGGGATCTGCTACTGCGCACCTTGCGGTGTGCGCTACCCTTAGCATTTCATTTACAACGTTTGTATCATACTGGTATTATCCGTACTCTGACCCTTATTGGGTCATTTGTTTTACACTATACGGAGTTTATTCATTCCTTGTATAACACAGAGGGATTGTTGATTATATTACCGTGGATACAGTGGTTATTAGTAATACACTGTTAATTTACCTTCCCTCCATATTGCAAATATATACCTATTATTTGCATTTTCTGTGTATGCAACAATGCAGCTTTACATATAGCTTTTGACTTATTACAAGCTATATATTTGGTACACTATTTTGTCCATATAGTTACCGTTACCTTACATATCTGGGGATTTTATGTATGCACTGTTGTGCATTTTTATAGTATTTCGTCGTGTTTTACAGCATAACTATTAAAGTCTTTTTTATTTTTATTTGAGTGTGACCTTTTAGCAATATATCCCATGTTAGGATTTGGCTAATATCAAGCTATTTACTGGTTGACATTATACTTCACTTGTCACCTACCTTGAGTGCAATTATAGGGGGCTGTTTATAGTCTTCTGATTATATGTGTGGTTTGATTTGTCATGCGTGGAATAAGGCTGACGCTTCTGCACATGCACGGATTACTATTCTGCACACGCACAGTCACCCACTTTGGTTACTATTTTCATGAACATTTTGACTTTTTTTCCCTATGAGATTTTTGCTGGATGCCAGTGCCAGCAAAGAAGTTTCACTTCAAAAATACTCAATGCTACATCCAATGTGACAAAATACATTGTTAAATACTTAATTGTTAGTATTCTCATGATATGGGCCTAAAACAAAAGCATGCGGGAATAAATAAGAAATGTTTCTCATCACTGCAGTATGTGATCAGGAAAACTACCGTAGCATACTCTCTGAAATGGTATTTCAACACACTTATGAGCCTTTAGTACCAGCGACGAAGGCCGTGAGTACTTAAATATATTTAATCTTGCGTTAATTCATGGTCTAGCTCTAAGGGTTTTTGTATGGTATTATTGGTTTAGGGGTCAGGATCCATTATTATATAGGTTTCTTTGACATCCCATATGCCTCATATATCTTTACATACCCTCGTATATATGGGCATTAATGACCTTTATTAAGTTGTACTCACATTAATTGACCTGGATACACCAACAATAGGGCATTTCATGGAGGATAAATCTTCTGAAGGCATCAGTATGCAGTGACTTATACTAACCTGGATGTTTGTTTGCATAACCTAGAGCATTGGTGTAGGAGATGATTCTCCGTTTGTGTCTGCTTGCAGGACTACTCTGCTGTCTCCTCCATTTACTAAACCGTGAGGACCTCCAACAGCTTATCTGGGCACTGCCAAGGGACTTGCCAAGTCCCGGAAGTAAGTGGACTGCGCGCATGTTTGTGTGTGTCTATTGGGTTTCTACATAAAAAGCAGTGGTACTTTCTACCCCTGTGGAAAACTATTTGTACAAAATGTATTAGTGTAAGAATTATGAATCAGTTTGATAATCCTGTGGGGGATAATTCTGTGGTGGATACTTGTGTGGGAGGGGGGATAATTGGGTGTGTGAGCGGGGTAAAAGTGGGTAATTGAGTGTGTGTGTGGTGCAGATAATTCTCAATTAATTTCCAAGTGTGCCACAAGTTTAGTTGAGAAATACTGCTCTAAAGCAGGGGTGCACAAACGGGGAGGGCGGGCGCAAGATTTTCCATGGGTGAGGTGCAGCAGTTACAGAGGCCCAACACTGTTCCCCAAGGCATTTAAATGAAATGCCGGGGATCACGTGAGGCCTTTGCAACGTCCCTTACCTTGTCCACAGTCTTTGGCAACGCATCTTGCCATGGCAACGTGACGTCAGGTGACCCCGTAGCATCATTTGATGCCGAAGACAAGGTAAGGAGGGGGGCGCGAGCAGGGGCGGGGGGAGAGCAGGCAGGGGGGCACAGCTGGGGAAAGTTTGCGCACGCCATCTCTAAAGTTTCAGCTCTTACAATGCTTGATCCAACCTCACAGCTCTCTCTGCGGAAGGGAAAACTATGCCCAAGAAAGTACAGATACATGACATAACATCAACTCGTAAGGGACATATAAGTGCTAACTATTACAACATATTGTATGTGTATGCCCTGCACCCCCTCTTGTACCCCTCACCCCCTGCACAACAACTCACTGGGGCCCGTTTGCTGGAACCCTTGGCCCCCGGCATACCTCTTGGCAGTCCTGAGCACAAGTCTGGTCCTTTCTTTAAAAGGAATTAGTACACTTTGCAACAAAAATGCACTGGTTAGCTGTGTCTTAGTGTTTTATGGGCTATTTCATGAAGGAGGAGCTAATTCTGTATTCTTGTAGTATGCCATTAATAGATCATGTGTATCCGCTGTTATGTGTAATACAATGAAATGCTACAATTACCTTATTTTGACAAAATCGTCAATAGAAAATGAATCACCTTGCCTAAATTAATCTAGATGTCCCCTTCTCTCTGTTCACAGGTCCCAAAGGAAGTGAATGTGTCACAATAGCACCTATGTGTTTGACAATAGTGGAAATTCCAAGACTACTTGTAAATGTTTTTAATTTGTTTACTGTATTCGCTTCCATCACTTTTGCCAGAATATTGTTCCACCGATCCAATACTCTTTCTCGGAGGAATACTACCATGATTCTCCAAGCACTCAGTCCCAAAGTTAAAGGGCACGACCTTGTAACAATTCTCATTCTCTGAAAAAATGCTTCCAACCTGTACCTTGTTCATGATACAGCAGATGTAGTTGAAAGTATCGTCATATCCCCTTCTTATCTTTTTTTCAGACACTACTTCTTGAGGTTCTTTTGTCATTTTTGTGCAATCGTGCTCCGTTTTAATTGCTCTTAACTTCGCAACTTAGAGTACATAATATAGAAAAATACTGACATTTCAGCAAGAAATTATATTATTTAAAACCAGAGACGAACATGAAATACAGACAGAGCTCAATGCACATCCAGTGAAACTTTATACACGGTCAGTGCCTAAATATACATGTATTGATATCTATTAAATAAAATGGTCTTTTAGTATATACTCCTCTGTGACACTTATATGCTTATATATTATGTTGTGGTTATTTTGGGGGTTCAATATGAGCTTGTGGGTGTTCTATATGTTTTACAATTCTTGTTCAGCTGGTCTTAGCTGATTGGAGGGTGGCAACCTCCTACCTAATTTAAGCTCACTCCATAGCATCTCCCACTCTCAGGGGAACTTGCTTGCTTGCAGTGTGATTGTGACAAATCTAATACAGAGTGCTTTTCCTGGTAATGTACAGGTTAATAAAAGCTTAATCAGACTTAGAACTTTGCAACTAATTTTGACAGATTTTTTATAAATCATTCTTCCTGGCAATGCACAGGTTATTAAGAATTTATATTAGTGTAGGGACCCTTGAGATTTGGTCTGCCGTGCAGTGGCTCAGGGGCTTACAACAATTTGGCCAAAATGTTAAACTAAAAGACCATTTTATTTAATAGATATCAATACATGTATATTTAGGCACTGTACCGTGTATAAAGTTTCGCTGGATGTGCATTGAGCTCGCTGGATGTGCATTGAGCTCTGTGTTTCTAGAGGATGGAGGCGCTGCACCACCACTGAAAGCATGGAGGCTACTAACCCAGAAGCCTGGTCCTGTTATCCCCCACACCACCGCGGGAAACTCAGGCCCTCCTGTTCCACGCAGGTACGCACCACCCAGTACATGTAATCCGCCTTCACACACCCTAGATATGTCAGATGAGTCTAGGGGAGGGGGAATAAGGGTTACATTTGGAGGCGCTGCTGAGAGAAACAGGTCAGGCTTATCGCAAGGCAGAACAGAAAGAGTGATGTGCACTCTCCGGTCCAGTGTTGAGGAACGTAGGGCGCAATTGCACACCAGGGGTAGTCAGGAGAGCGTGGATCGCCGCTCCCGCACCGTACGCCCTGGGCGCCCTAAGCGGGTGGCGTAAGAGGGGTGCATAGCTATCGCTGTCCTAGTCCCTTGAGGCAGGTAGTGTGAGACAACTGGGGGGGGTCAGCCTACTAACTAGTCCAGGGACCATGGCCCAGGGCCTGCACTATGAGTGGCCAATAGAGGGACGCCCGTACCTAGGGAGATGCCCGGTACGCTAGCTAGCACCCACAGAACACACCACAGAGCACTGGCCGGAACGAACATCGAGCACAGTACACACAGAAGGAGTTCTGCCTAGCCTGGGGTACGCCACCTCATATTAGTGGGTACCAGAATAATCATGCAGAAAGAAGTAGAGAGTGTTGAGGAGAGTACACAATTACATGTGGTGGGCGCATCAAAGATGGCGGCCGTCACAACATGTGCTCCGCGGAGCAAAGAACCCTCCAAAATGGCGACCAAGGCGCCATCAGTGGCCCAGCAGAGAGCAGCAGATCTAAAATGGCGCTTCCCGCCAATCCTGGAGCGCGCACGTGAGTCGTGCAAAAAGACTGTGCGAGAGATGTGGAGAGAAATGTGCAGGGGTTTGGCGCCAAACCCAGATCCCCTGCACGAAGAGCGGAGCGGCGCGAAAGCCGAAAGCCCACCCACCTGTGCTGTGACTGGTCAACAAACCAAGTCGCGTCACACTGAAAAAAGGAGGGCCCCGCCTCTGGATTCCACCAGAGGGAGGGGGCACAAGGAGAGCCAATCAGGAGTGTCCTCAGCAAAGGGAGGGACAGGAAGCGAGAGCGAAGAGCTTCACTTCTGTCTGGCATTCAAGGAGCAAGGAGCTGAAACACTGAACTGTTACACCCCTGAGCTAACCATGTCTGAGATGAGCACTACAATCTACCAACTGCCAGGAGGCTTTCTGGTAGTGGAGGTAGCGGAGAACGAATACCTCCGGTGTTTGTGCGTTCACTGTGGGATACCGGGCGCGGTACCAAGCACCAAGGCACGATGCCCTCAATGTGGCACGTTTTATCTATGGCCGAACGAGCCATGGCCTTTAATCGAGACCCCGCGGGGTGCCTCTCTGGGAACATTAACGGAGGTGGCGGAAGGTAAAGACAAGACTGCCCTGGTTCCCCGTTGCAACCAAACGGTAGTTACCAAGGCCGAGCCCACTGTACAACCGAGCGAGCTGTCGACGGAGAAGAGCGCGACCGCAGTGGAGGTACCAGAGCGAGACTGCTTTGTACCTATACCCACTGGTTGTATCGCAGAAGAATCCGGTGACTCCCTAGCGGAGGAACCGATCCTGATATCCTCGGAGGAAGAGGTTGGCGTGCCATCGGTGGCGATGCGCCTACCGGCGAACCACCCCAGTGGTACCAAGAAGGAGCAGTCGAGTCCGGACATCTTCCGACGGCGAGCGCTAGTGCGGCCGGAGGCCCGTAAGAGTCCCACGGCCGTGGTGACTCCCAGTGCAGCGGAAACGGCGGCCGAGATGACTTCAAAGGACCCCGAGATCACCAAACAGCAGCGGAGCGGTAAGGAGACTCCACCACCCCCTTACTCCCGTCAGGCGAAAGCAGCAACCGTGGAGGACGTGAAGGAGAGGCTTGCGGCCTACTTGTCCGCCCGGGAACCGGATGCTCCGCCAACGCCCATGCCAGTCCTCAACGCACTTCCGGTGCGTGACCACCGAGCGGAGGGAGATTCTAAGGGCACCGCTGATGACGTCATTTCCGGTTCCACCGGGAAACAAGGCCCGGGAGCGCTGTTCTCCTCACAGAGAGTAGCCATGGCCGCTGAAATGGCCACCCTGAAGAGCCAAGGTCCATCGAGAGAGGCGCGAAACATGGCGGAGAAAGCACCCAAGAAAGCATCCCTTGGTCGCAGTATTACCCGCTTGCTGGACAATGACATGAACGTTGCCCCTGCCCCAACCCCTAGCTCCATCGCCCCGGCCACTGCCCCTGCCCCGTCACGAGTGTTGTCACCGGGACCTAGCGGGGATAAGTTAAGCAAATACCCTAAATACTCCAAGGACTTGCGGGACTGGGAGTTGAGCGATGAGGGGTCGGATGACCTTATGACCTTGTGATACCTGTGTCTAACCCTGTGCCGTTTTCTCCTAGCGCTAGAGGGAGAGCCAGAGGGTCACATACTCCAGCTGGGCCTGTTCAGGAGGTGGTTCACAAGATGAACCCTGCCAGGTACTTCAATGCCAAGGGGAGGAAAGATTGCTTGCGCTCTACGGAGGCGGGGACGTCCGGTGTCTCATCGCAGGCTGAATCTGAGGTAGAGCACACTAGTCCGTCCACAGAATACGAGCACCGTGACAAATGGTGGGCACCCCTGTTTACTGGGTACCATGAAGGGATGGACCGTACATGGTTCCTGCTCATTAAGAGCAACATCGTTGATCATTGGTGGGCGACAGGTGCCTTTACTCCTCAGGAGGTGGAGGATGAGATAGACCATAGATTCCGGGAGATCGAGCAGAAACTCATTCAACCCAAAGGCCCCAGTATACTGTACGATGAAATTGCTCTGGAAGAGCCAGAGTTTTGGGTACTGCCAAGCAGGGCGGGTCACCGCCAGCTCACTAAATTGAGCCGTGCCGACAGAGCCATAGTGGCTAGGTATAGGCAGTCACATGGATATGAATACCCTTATGTGCCTGAGCCCATCATGAGGGAAATAGAGGAGAGCAGAGATAGCTGGCTCCGAGAAGCTGCTACGGAGTACATATGGACTAGGTTTGGTAGGGCTGCTGAACTGTGTGAAGACGAAATCTGTGATGTGATTAGCGCCTGGAGTACCGGGAGGAGTATTTACATGAATAGTGTGGTGTATAGGCCAGAGTATGGGTCGGTACAGCCCTATTCTGTAAAAGTTACAGGACACAATGGGCGGGAAGTTAGAAAGCCTGACCCGCGCCATTATCTCCACGTTGGGAGGTACTACTGTTATTGTAACACCATCTGCAAGATGGTCTGATTATCTGCACTAATCAATGTGTTGTTTCCCAGGTTGTTCGCCGCAGTATGGTGCAGCTAGAGCTAGGTCCAAGTGGGGACCATTGGATTCCACCAGAGGGAGAGTGTAGCCCCCTGTAAACAGCACAGGCTATACATATCTTTCTCCTACTGAGGTAAGTCCTGTTAAGGGCAGGCACCAGTAGTAATCATGGGTTTTCCCCCCTTCAAGCCCTGCCCTGAGTGATAGATGCAGGCCCCTGACTCTGCTGCAGGCATGAGACAGAGGGGAGGTCCTGATGACATCATGAGGGTTGGGGCTGACTAAACTTAGTTGCAGTTCCTGTCTGGTGACAGGGAGTTAGTGTTGGAGTGTCTGACTGGACAGTCAGACTGTGTGAGCTAGCTAGGTTCCAGAGGAGTAGGGCCTAGTTAGCAAGAGGTGGACCAGTGCCTCTCACCCTGCCTAGGGGGTGAGGGAAGAGCTAGCCCCACCCTGAGCGCCTGCGGCTTGGGGTGGTGGCAGGGATACAGAGAGATCCAGACAGCCCATCCTGTGGGTGTACGTCTGGAGGGAAAGGAGAAGGAGGGAAAAGACCTGTACCTGTATTACTGCTGCTGCTGGGTGCTGTGTGTTGCTACTGATCTGTGAGTACAATAAAGAGAGCTGCTGCTGCTTTTATAAAGAGACTGTTGTGTAATTCTGGAGCATCCACCCTGGGACCAGGGGTCACTCTTCTATACGGGTCCTACCCCATACCCTGGGAAGGTATAGAGGATGGAGGCGCTGCACCACCACTGAAAGCATGGAGGCTACTACCCCAGAAGCCTGGTCCTGTTATTCCCCACACCACCGCGGGAAACTCAGGCCCTCCTGTTCCACGCAGGTACGCACCACCCAGTACATGTAATCCGCCCTCACACACCCTAGATATGTCAAATGAGTCTAGGGGGGGGGGGGGAATAAGGGTTACATTGGTAATATCTCAATCGTAAATCAGGCCTTCGATGGTGAGACCAGAGAAGGAGGAGGGAGGGATGGAAAGTTTTCTGCTCCAGCTATTAACATGAGTGAAAATGCATGAGTATTTACCAGCTGCAAGAAATGAGTTTGCTGCAATAATGGAGTCAGAAAGCAGGGACTGGAATCACTACTCACACACACAAGAACCACAACAATTGTTCAGTATGTACGTAGGCAGCAGTGGATAGGTTTGCTAATCAGTTTATTGATTGTTGACCTTTGTCATACCCATCATAATATACAGATAGCTCAGTATGTTAAGGCCAAAAAAGGTTATTACCTTCTCCAACTCACAGAATGGAGAGCAGGACATGGAAATCCCCTGTAAAACTGTGAGGAATGTGGCAGTTGTTCCCTTTATCTGGGCATCCTAAACAAATAATGCTGAGTGAATTGGGATTCAACAGGGGCTTAAGATCCCCCCAAAAGACGGTGCCTAGTTCTAATACAGCAGGGTGGTTAAGCAAAGAACTTGCATTACCCAACAATGGATCCATCATGGCTCACCCCTGCCTGCCATGGTGTTTGCTGGAATGGAGCCCACTCTCCTGAATTCAGCAGCTTCCATTCCTTAACGCACCAAACTTCTGACAGCCACTAAAAAAAAACATAAAAGGATCTCAGCCCAATGTATTGGGACAACAACATAGTCAAATGACATTGTCATTGAAGACCAAGGTCAACTTTATTTGCCACAACTTTCTCTTGCTTATTCCTCAACCACGTTCCTATCCGCTTTACTAGTACAAGGTCTTTCACCACATTAATAAGTCTTCTACATGGGACAGAGTCTTACATTATTGTTAAAGCTCTTCTCATCATTAATTCATCATCCCTGATAGCCAAGGTAAGTATTCCGTTATCTTAACATTTGCCAATTAAATATTGAATGAAAACAAAGAAAAATATTTTCCTCTCCTAATCAATGTTGGCTTAAACAGAAATATTAATGAGTCCAGCTATTAAAGAACATCAGTTACCAAATGTTAACATCAGTTTTATGAGAAAAAAAAGGCATTAAAATATAAAGTGTATTAGCCAACTGGCAAGCAGACCACAGAAACATTTAGGACCATTTTTATTAAGTGGTCCTATTCCATATAACACATTTCAAACGCTGAAGACACCTCAAGACCCATTTATTTAAAAACGATTTTATCAAAGTCTTCTGGCTGCAAAACTGGGACAAAACAAAACTGCACCTGGTTAATAAAGGAAGAACATACCCGTTAAAACCAATGGGATTTTCGTGATCGATAAATCTGGTGCAATGTTCTGTGCACACGTTCTGCCTCAGTTGTACATCCGGGACACTTTGATAACTGACCCCAAAGGCATCTTCCAGCTCTTGAGGGTGTCTTATAGCATAGCATGTTCCCCTATGAAATGGCTAGTTTGAGTTAAGAAAGCTATCTAAGGCAGTGTTCTGCGCAAGTCATTGTAGGGTGTAACGCACAGTTCTGCCTCTGACAGGGATGTAAGAGATTGGTCCGTTCTCTGGCGTGGTGTTAGCCTCATGCGTACAAATACACGGGGCAATATAAATGAGTGCCAGGAAACTAACTAACATGACTGTATAGGCATAAACACGACCTTTGCCCCCCTTTAATAACAAAATGCTGTAACCTTTCACTGACACACCATACACCGTTACTGGAAACTGCTCCACTGCTAATGCATTTTTAAAGACTACCCCTGTGGCTGAAATCATAATCCTTAAACGACTGGTATGAAATATAACCTCACTACATGCTAAGCAAATATATGAAAAACAAAAAAAATACCCACATGTTAATGATTACGTTGATCTCTTTTGCTAATGAACATATTGTGGCTGAAGCTGTCCACCTGACGAGGATTACTGGCCACAAATCACGGTTTAGTTTGTATTTTTATTCGTAGCGTGCACCTGGGAAAGAGTCGGGAACATGTAGAAAGAGCAATTTCATTTACTTCTAGGCTGGCAACACATACTACATCATTGTACTGCACGCCCCTCTTTGCATTGCAGGTTTTTATTAGTGTAGTCTAATAGGAGTGTTTTTGACGTACTCTAACCCTTACAAACTAAGTCACTTAAATTCATGACATCTGTTCAATTTCATCAACCACCCAAATCAGGAAAAAAGTTCTAATGTCGATTAACGAAAAATATGTATTTCTTAATGTCAAGTAGATCCCTGGCTTTACTCCACAAGAATTTGCCAGCGATCTTTACAATACAACATTGTTTATTAGAAGCCACCAGGACTTGTTTTGAGGGAGAACTTAGGAGGACTGACTTCCAGCACCTATTTTTAGGCATCAACATGAAATTCAATACAGTACAGTGATTGTAAAAATATTAGAAATGGAGTTGGTGGATCAATGCCTTTTCTACCACATTTCTGTATTTAAAGCTGAATTTGGTGTTGTGGTTCAGATATAAACCTTAGGCTACACTTGTGATCGTCCTTGAACATCACAAGGGCTGGCAATTTAAGGGCACTTGACATTCAGACAGAGTCATTTGATTTTTGCTCTTTTTGCATGAGGTGAATGTGATCGGAACTGAGGATGAATGGAAGAGGATGCTACACTTCCATTCATGTCACTGGGTCATTGCCATGACCACATGATGACTGCCCCAAGTGATCACATTGTTGCGATCCTGGGAGTCAAGTAGCGCTGCCAGAGTTTCAACAACAAAAAGATGACTTTTGTTTGTGCTTAAGGCTAAGATTTTTTTTATTTAAAAAACCCCAGTGAGCCAGTGTTTATTTATACATTGTGGTGTACACAGAAGGCTCTTAGGGTGCCACTGGGACATGAAGAGACACTTCGCTGCCATAACCATTTGGAAAAACAACCTTGTCTCCAGCTCTAGACACCTTCCGGCTCCCCCCACTTGTCTGCCCAATTCCAGAGGTATATTGTGATGCAACATCATTATAATAACTGAAATATTTATTCATACTTACATTACTGGGTCCACAACTATTCTCGCCCTACACGCTATCGGGTTCCAATCAAACTGAAAGGTTGCACCTGGTGGGGCCCATTAGTCAGATTTTGTTATTTCAAAATAAAAAGGTCGAGAACAAAAATGGCGGACTTCACGGAGCCCCATAATGGGCTATCCTGCGACCTCGAGGTTAAGAAGGTCCAGATTCTGGAGTTTAACGGGAAGCAAGAAGGCTACAATGATAGGGCCTGAAGGAAGAATATGTGGATCAGGCACATCTCGGAGTCGGTAGCTAACCTCCAGGACTATCTCCACAGGCTGTTCCACTCCCTATGTCCAGATATCGCTGGGGATCAGCTCCTCCTTGATAGGGCCCACAGAGCTCTAAGGCCTAAGGCGCTGAGCACTGATAGAGCTTACGATATAGTGCGCTTTCACTATTACAGAACGTAGGAGTCAGTGGAACCAGGCCACCATCGATTGACGGGTCCAATCTGCTATGGTTCCCTGACCTATCTCCAGTCACCATAAAATGATGCAGAGCCCTTTCAGAGGCCTTGTGTAAGACCAACATCAAGCACAGGTGGGGATTTCCATTTAAGCTCACAGTGACCAGGGGAGGATCAAAGATCTCAATCAATAACATGGTGGAATGCCCAGAACTTCCTTGAAAGACAGGGCCTGCGTGTCTGCCCATCAAGATCTTTGTTGTCTGAGGCCAGTGGCCATCAGGGCGGTGTGGTCCAGGGTGGGCATGGTCAGGCGCTCTTTGGTGAGATTGCTGCTGCCTGGAGGCATGGGCAGGGTCCAGCTCCAGAATAAGGACATAAGCAGTACTGTGCCAGTTGTGTGGTTCTCCACTTGCCCTCTCACTTCTATGGACCAAGATCAAAGAACTGTTTGGGGACTCATGCTGTAAGGTTCCTCTACTACATCTAGAGGGACAAGTGTCATTCTGGGCCTAGTATTCGAGGCGTATCAGGTTTATCCACACACCAAACCCCATCTCGCTCCCCCCCCCCCCCCAAAAAAAGGGTTTAACAGGTATAATAATTTATGATGTTTTGTATATTATGGTTCCGATTGTATGTTCATATATGTTAACTCACTCCAGATATCTGCAATGGCAGGTGCCATGCCTTGTGCTGGTTGGGATATCCTAGAGGCCATGCCAGGGACGGCGCAGGTACCTTTCCACATATATATATAATATATATATTGACGAGATGAACAGCATAGGACCTTTAAAGATGGCAGATGTCGGCGGGGAGATCAGCAGTTGAGGACCTTTAAAGAAGATGGCAGCGGCCGGTGGGCAGATCTGCAGCTAAGGACCTTTAAAGATGGTAGTAGCCAGCAGGGAGATCAGCGCCTGAGGACCATTAAAGATGGTGGCGACCAGTAGGAAGAGATCAGCAGCTGAGGACCTTTAAAGATGGCGGCGGCCAGTAGGAAGAGATCAGCAGCTGAGGACCTTTAAAGATGGCGGCCAGCAGGGAGATCCAAACGGCAATGAGATCCAAACGGCAGTGAGGAGTCGAGCCAGCAATTTGCATTGTGGCACAGCGCAGCGGCAATTTGGTTGTGACCACACGTCCTAGACCGCTAAAACGGAGCTACTCATATTCCCCCCTAAATCTGACCTAACATCCCCCTTTTCTATCACAGTGAACGGTACTACCACCTGTCCTTTCGCAAAAGCATGCTGCTTGGAAGTGACATTTGACTCTTCCCTTTCATTCACATTGATAGCATTTGTGGTGTACGGGAGAATGAACCCCGCGGTGTCCGGTGCTCCAAAAACCCACTGGTTGAACTGGGTATAAGGATGGAAACAGTCTCTGACACATATAAAGAAAGAGAAGGGCAACGAAGCAGGCATAAGGATCCTGTATGAAGGGAAACGGCAAAAAGGCATGTAACGGGATAACAAACTGAAACCTGGGTGGGGGGCTAGTGCACAGGAAATAGTCGGAGACAAGAAAAGAGGCAACCATAAGCTACCCCTCTCGTGTACTCACACTGCTATCGCCTGCTGCCCTTACCCAACCCGGTGTCTTCACTGCCCGTGCCTGGCCGGTCCCAGCTCCTCGGGCGTCGCGCTGGTGTATGACGTCATCCCCGAGGGCCGACAGCTATGCTGTAGATGAACATAGCGTGCGTTGCAATTCAGCGCTCCTGGACGTCCCTGGAACAAGCACAGGGGGCAGGTCCAGACGCACTCATCAGGAAAGGGAAAATGAAGACCAGCTCCCAGCTCTGGATAGTCGCCTGCGTGCTCCACGCAAATAGATGAAGTGAAAAAATGTGTGGTTTGTAGGTGGTCACTGCAACAGGAACTCAGCCAAGAACGTGGATAAAAAAAAACAGCTTTATTAAACTAGAGGTGTTCTCTGTGATGTGCAGCACTCTAGTTTAATAAAGCTGTTTTTATTTATCCACGTTCTTGGCTGAGTTTCTGTTGCAGTGACCACCTACAAACCACACATTTTTTCACATTGATAGCATGGCTAAAATGTGGCGCTTCTTCCTCTTTAACATTGCCAAGATCTGCTCTTTCCTCTGTCAATCTACTGCTAAATCTCTAATGCATGTCTTTATCCTCTCCATCTATTGTAACATACTGCTAACAGGCCTCCCTGCCTCACAACTTAACGGCCTAGAGTGCCTACTGAGTGCCTACTGCGTGGCTTACTTACCCCACCCTACCAACTTAGACGACACAGTTTTTTGTGGAAGTACAAATGGTCACAGCTTTATTGTTTAACAATACTATCAAATAACTGTCAGCCATAAACTTAGTCCTTTGTCATCCCTATTCTCGGTATCTTCCGGCGGGAGGAGCCCTCCTCTGCCCGCCCTATTCTACCATCAACCGGGAGACACAGTCTCCGCCGTGAGGGACACTCTCGCCCCTTATCTCACGGACCCGTCATCCGTTCACCCTAGGTTCCCCTTTTCATGACCGCCTGGGCCTACCCGCATAGGATAGAGCCCAGCTACCTAAGATTGGTGCCAGGGGTACAGCGACCGACCGCCCGCGTCGGCGCCTCCAGCCCGCACGATCTTTTCCGGGTGGAGCCCAATTTCGGGTATTTACGATGTCCCTACGATGACTGGCCTGACAGTTCCACCACCCAGAGGACCCATTAAGGCCACTTACTGGGGACTCACCCCACACACCAAGCTGTGACCCTAAACCCTGACTGCTGATCGCTTGCAAAGGCCTGAGCATGTTATTACTAAAAATATCCAGGCCCTCATCCGTCAGGTGCACCTCGTCCCTCCTGTGCCAACTGCGCGCAAGATTATTCAATTACTCCCCTGCTGGGACCTAATGTACCCTTTGTAGGCGTTTGACTTCCACTTCCCCAGATCTTTAATCTGCGCTATCGGCAGCCTCTGCTCAGAGGCTACCGTTGCAGCCCCAATCCGAAACGAGTGGGTCCCAAAATTGGTGGCATCTATGCCTCCTGCCGCCAGGCAACGCTTAAAAATCCTGTTGAACTGAAACTTGGTTAGGGGAGTTGAATCTTTATGTGTCAGGAAAACCTCGCCCCCTTGCGATCGCTGCCTGGTGTAGTGCTTTGCCGCCCTCACCGGGCACACCTTCCTATTCTCGTGCTGTCTCAGGTGCACCCAGGCCCCTTTCCCTGCTTTGTGTATGCGGCATGCTACTGTCTCCTCTCCTATAATCACATTTCCTAGCAACAGGCCAGTGTCCCTGCGAGTTTTTGACACTGCTACCAGTTCCCCTACTCTAAAGGCTCCAAAAAAGGCAAAAGTGAAAGCCGCTTTAAATAAATTGATTTCGAACGGTCCTGCGCATACTGACACTGCTGCCTTGTTCAAGCTCTGTAAGCTCTCCACCGTTACTGGCTCCCTCTTATCCCCCCCGCTTGCGCTCCCCTCTGCCCCACCCAATCAGTATTCGCCTGAGGAGAAAGTCCTTGGTGATGTCTGTCTGCCCCCCCAACTTCAGGAAAAATGCAATACCCGCTAGCGTACCGCCCGCCTTAGCCCGTGACATGCCCGCCCGCTTCTGGGTAAGTAAAAAATTGATTAGCTGATCGGTTCTGCTAACCTTACCACTCCCCTTGAAGGTCTTCCTGAAACTGCGCCATTGCCGCCATGCGTTGTTATACGTCTTCCACGTGCGGGGGGCTAGCGATTGCTGCACCAAAGCCATCACTCCCTCTGCCCTAGCTGGTACAGATAATTTGGGCAGGTCAACCCTCTTTCCTGCGCGTCTGGGGCTGCCACCTAAATGCTGGCCAGTTACAGCGGGATAGTGCATCTGCGATTACATTAAGCTTCCCAGGGATATGCTTTGCTTTGCCTTAAAGTTTATGTTCCCCAGCATGCACTGCAGGACCAGCCTGTGCAACAACCTTATCACTGGTGGTGACGTTGCTGATAGGCCGTTCCCTGCCTCCACCACCCCCAAATTGTCTGACCAGAATATTATGTGTTTGTTTGCTAATTCCTTGGCCCATAACTCTACCGCTACTACAATGGGGAACAACTCCAGGAATGCCATGTTCTTAGTTAGCCCCGTCTCCGCCCAGTCAGCTGGCCATGGACCCGCACACCACACCCCTCTAAAGTATGCCCCGAACCCATGCCCCCCTGATGCGTCGGTGACTAATTGCAGGGCGTCGCTGGTTTCGCTGTCTGTAACCCACAGCCTTCTCCCATTAAACTCCCTGAGAAAAAAAACCCCATACCTCCAGGTCTGCCCTAAGCTCCTTAGTGATTCGGATATGGTGTTGGGGCTTTTTTACTCCCGCAGTGGCCCTTTCTAACCTGCGGTTAAATATCCTGCCCATGGGGATTACTCTGCAGGTGAAGTTTAGCAGACCCAGCAGTGACTGCATTTGTTTCAGGGTCACCTTCCTGGCCTCCCTGACCTGACCTAGGCTCTGTCTAAGCTTTCTGACTTTGTCCGCGGGTAAGCGTGATTCCCTCGCCAGCGTGTCAATCTCTATACCGAGGAATTACAGTATTTCTGTTGGGCCCTCGGTTTTCTCCTCTGCTATGGGAACCCCCAATTCCTTCATGATCCCCTTAGTACTCTCCAGCAAACTGTTGCACTGCAGTGAACCCGGGGGACCCACCAGCAGGAAGTCATCCAGATAGTGCGCAACTGTGCTAGTCCCCGTCTTACTGACTATGCACCAATGCAAGAAAGTACTAAACGCCTCAAAGTAGGTGCATGAAATGGCGCAACCCATGGGGAGACATCAATCAATGTAATACGCGCCCTCAAATTTACACCCTGTGAATCTGAAGCTGCTGGGGGCCAAAGGTAACAGCCGAAATGCTGATTCTATATCGATTTTTGCCAATAGTGCTCCCTCCCCATATGTTTTAATTATCCCTATGGCGGTGTCAAATGATTGGTATTGTACCCGGCATAGCATCATTCACAGCCCCCCCCCCCTTGGGTATGACAGGTGTTGTATTAGCCTGAATTTGCCCGGATCCTTTTTTGGCACCACACCCAGCGGGGAAATAATTAACTGGGCAATAGGGGGAGATGTGAATGGGCCCGCCATACGCCCCAATTTTATCTCCTTCTCTATTTTTTCTTTAACTATGTGTTTGTGTGTTGTAGCGGATTTCAAGTTTTGGCTAACTCCCCTAGCTTGTACAACCCTCCCCCCCCCCACTGGTATGCTGGTATGTGAAACCCCCTTCTAAGCCCCTCTTCCAGGAACCTTGCTTTCTCCCGGTCGGGGTACCCCCTTAACCAATAGCTCAGCCCACTAAGGCTGACCGGTGTTGGGGCCTGTGTTAGGTGCCGCCCTTCCTCTCCCCTGGCTGCGGTTGCCCCGGGCTTTGAAGCATTTCTTAACGGGGTGGCTACCCCCGCACTGGCTACACACATGTTTAAACTTGCAACTCGCCCCCCGTTTGCAGTATTTATCGTTAAACGCCCAACACTCCCCTTTGTTGCCCCTGCTTGCTGAATGACTCCCGGGCCGACCACCCGGCCCCTTGCGAAAGGCCGCGTTACCCCCCCTGTTTCCTGTTTCCAACTAGCTTCATCCACAATTCCATGTCAATCTTCCCCAGACTCAACCGTGTATCCCCCTGCCACCTGTGCCTGAACTGCTCGTCATAATCTCGCCACGCTGACCCCCCGTGTTCGTCATGTATGGTCTGTATCACATTCAGGTATTTCATCACATTATGCAACTGTTTTGGATGCTTTGAAAGGAAACAGTCCCCGAACACAGTGAAACCCAGAATCCAGTTCGCATTACTCCTCACTACCTGCCCTTTCTTGCCCGCCTCCCGTGCGCGCTTCCTCTCTGCTCGCCCCTTTACAGACAGCTTAAACATATCCACAAACTTCCTGTTACCTATGTCTCTCTGTGTTCTCCTGGGCAGGTGTGTGTACAGGGAGCTAGTCTCGACCGCGAATGAATCCTCCCCGCTGTGGGTGGAAACCGCCCTCTTTGTCCTTGCGCGCTTTGCGTTTTGCCTTATCTATCCTTCTCCGCTTTGCCGCCATGCTCAATGCTTCTACCTGTTTCCTTATGCGTTTTACCCCTGGGGTCTCGCTGCTTGCGCCTGACTCGCTGCTCGCTCTTGCGCTCTCACTATCGTCGCTGTCTGACCCCTGGGACTCACAGTCCGACCCTGACCTAACCGACCCCCCATCACTAACATCGACATCAACATCATCCTCATTATTTTCCAATGCAGCATTATCATGCTCACCTGATCCTGCAGCTTGGGCACCTGGGTGACTGGTCCTGGGTCTTTTGGTCGCTGCACGGCTCCTGTTGGTGCTCCCCGGATAGGCAACGCTTCCCAGTGCCCTTGGCGCCAGCGCGTCTGCCGGGGGTGCGTCCGGGACACTGGGGTTGACTGGGGGGCACCCCGCAGCCAGGGGCAGTGGGGCTGCCGTTGATGGATCCCAGGCTGGTGCGGGTGCGCCAGGCGCGTATGGCGCAGGGGCGGGTGCATGGTGCGCGGGTGCATAAAGTGCAGGGACGGGTGTATGGTGCGCGGGTGTATGAGGTGCAGGGGCAGGTGCTAGAGGTGCCGGTGGGTATGGCGCGTAGGTGGCAGGTGCGTACGGTGCAGGGGCGTAGTGCATGTAATGTGCCCGTGTGTCCAGGGGGGCTTGGGACGCGTGGGCGTAAGGCGCGTGGGCGTAAGGCGCGTGGGCGTAAGGCGCCGGGAACGCGGCGGGTAAAGTGCAGGGGGCGGTGGGTGGTGCGCGGGAGTATGTGGGGTGGCTCAGCCCCGCCGGGGGGGGGGGGGGGGGGGGGGGGGGCGCGGGCGGGGGGGGCGGCATAGGGGTGGCTGAGCCCAGCGGGGGGGGGGGGGGCAAGGCAGCGATGGGGAACAAAGCAGCAGGGGTAGCGTGGCCCAAAGCTGCAGGGAGAGGGGGGGTGAAAGCTGCAGGGGGAGCCGTTTCTGCAGGGAGGGAGGGGGCCGTTTCTGCAGAGAGGGGGGGGGCATAGCAGCAGGGGGAGCAGGGACCGGAGTGGCAGAGTGAGGGAGAATACGATCTCCCATGAGGGGGGGTAGAGCAGCCCTCCCATCCCTGCTCTGCTGTGAGCAGGAACCGGAGTGAGGCTGGGGGGCGGAGCTAGCCTGACGGGCTGCTTGCTTCATTCTCCGGCTGAGAGAGGGGCTGGGAGAAGGCTGCTGCTGCTGGTCGGGCCACTGCCTTCGTGGGGACGCCGGGCGGGATTTCCGGCGGTTGGGTGCAGGGGACTGGATGCTGCTGGGCTTCGTGCTGCCGATTGGGAAACACACACAGGTACCTGCAGGGAGAAAAAAAACAAGATTAATGAACTCTCCTCGCACGCGACGGGTTTAAATAGCCCGCCCTCCTCCTCCTCCCGCTGCTGCGCGCGCGCGCAACTCCACACCACCTCGTGGTGAGGGGGAGGGGAGGAGAAAGCCAACCCATGCAAACCACTGGACGCACGGCGGCCATTATGTGGGCGACGGATCCCTTTTGGAACCTCTGCCCTTCTTTCTCCTTTGCAATCTATCCAAACTTCTGCTACTAGAATAATTTAACTTTCTCCCAAAACAGTCTCTGCTCATCCCCTTTCTTAAATCCCTCTACCTGGCTTCCCATCAAATGTTGCATGACCTACATAGTTGTCTTTACCTTTAAGGCTCTCCAGTTCTCTGCCCCTCCCTACATATCTGCTGTTATCTCTCGTTATGCCTCTGCTCATCCCCTGTGCTCTACCCATGACTGTCTGCTTTTCACCCCTTTCCCCACACACAGATTGTCATGCTCACTCAGTAACGATGAACTTGTACCTATGAATCCCCATTCTCATGAGGCTGATCTGCAGGAAAGTGGCACCCGGAGCAAATACCCCTGCCTGTTTTCCAAAGCACACCTGTGGTAACTGAACCACATAGACAAAGATGTATCCCTGTCCCTGGGGATCCTCTACCTGACATCGCTCTGTCCATAAGATAGAAGGAAACTTTGGAAAGATATGCCTTCCTTTTTTGGGTGATGTGACATTACCTTGAAGGGAGGGAAGCGTATGGTACCTGATTGGATCTCTTCCCTCTCTTTATGGTGATGTCACATCACTCCAAAAAATGGAAGGCATCACATGGTACATCCACCAATCGGATTGGTGGATGTACTATGTGATTCCATCAAGTTTGGCAGAGAAGAAATTCTCTGCCTAACCTGATGCCTAAACACATGGTACATCCACCAGTCTGATTGGTGGATGTACCATTTGTCAGTCAAATGTGATGTCACATGCCTTATATAAGGTCTAGAAAAGAATAAGCCATTTGTGAGTGCAACTTGTTTTATACCAGTCTATTTTTTTTATTAAACTTTATTATGCCATGTTTTTTTCTCTTCTACTTTTTCAAGATAATGTTACTAACTTGGAGTTTGGAAGTACTGTATAAACTTATACATTGATCTGAGCCATTATCAACTGAATAACGTGTAGATGTCTTATATTTTATCTAATCAGACACTGGGTCATTTATTATCCATAATACACCATTGTTTTCTGTCTTTTTTCTATGTTTGGAATCATTACCTGAGTCAATGCGCTGGGGACATTTTCTTTTCCGGAGGGACATGGAACTCTCTCCTTGGACTCTAGCAGCGGGACTCTAGTAAGTCCTTATATAAGGGGTATCTAACTATATTGGTAGTTATTTGTATTTATAATCATATGTATATACACTGTAGACACATTTATTCATTTACAACACTTCACATTTATTAGGTTCAGTGGTTAGCGCTGCTTTTTCTTTTTTTAATAGGCACACCTTCCTATTCTCGTGCTGTCTCAGGTGCACCCAGGCCCCTCTCTGCTATGGGAACCCCCAATTCCTTCATGATCCCCTTAGTACTCTCCAGCAAACTGTTGCACTGCAGTGAAACCCGGGGACCCACCATCAGAAGTCATCCAGATAGTGCGCAACTTGTGCTAGTCCCCCGTCTACTGACTATGCACCAAGGCAAAGAAGTACTAAACCCTCAAAGTAGTGCATAAATGGCGCAAACCCATGGGGAGACATCAATCAATGTCTATACGCGCCCTCAATTTACACCCTGTGAACTGAAGCTGCTGGGGCCAAAGGTAACAGCCGAAATGCTGATTCTATAATCGATTTTTTGCCAATAGTGCTTCCCTCCCATATGTTTTAATTATCCCTATGGCGGTGTCAAATGATTGGTATGTACCCGCATAGCATCATTCAAGCCCCCCCCCCCTTGGGTATGACAGGTGTTGTATTAGCCTGAATTTTGCCCGGATCTTTTTTGGCACCACACACCAGCGCGGGAAATAATAACTCTGGGCAATAGGGGAGATGTGATGGGCCCGCCATAACCGCCCAATTTTATCTCCTTCTCTATTTTTTCCTTTAACTATGTGTTTGTGTGTTTGTACGGTTCAAGTTTTTGGCTAACTCCCCTAGCTTGTACAACCTCCCCCCCCCCCCCCCACTGGTATGCTGGTATGTGAAACCCCCTTCTAAGCCCCTCTTCCCAGGAACCCTTTCCCTCCCCCGGTCGGGGTACCCCCCTTAACCAATGCTCAGCCCTAAGGCTGACCGGTGTTGGGGCCTGTGTTAGTGCCGCCCTTCCTCTCCCCTGGCTGCGGTTGCCCCGGGCTTTGAAGCATTTCTTACGGGTGCTACCCCCGCACTGGCTACACACATGTTTAAAACTTGCAACCTCGCCCCCCGTTTGCAGTATTTATCGTTAAAACGCCCACACCTCCCCCTTTTGTTGCCCCTGCTTGCTGAATTACTCCCCTGGCCGACCACCCGGCCCCTTGCAAAGGCCCGCGTTACCCCCCCTGTTTCCTGTTCCAACTACTTCATCCACAATTCCATGTCAATCTTCCCCAGACTCAACCGTGTATCCCCCCCCTGCCACCTGTGCCTGAACTGCTCGTCATAATCCCATCTCGCACGCTGACCCCCCGTGTCGTCATTGTATGTCCTGTATCACATTCAGGTATTTCATCACATATGCAACTGTTTTGGATGCTTTGAAAGGAAACAGTCCCCGAACACAGTGAAACCCAGAATCCATTCGCATTACTCCTCACTACCTGCCCTTTCTTGCCCGCCTCCCGTGCCGCGCTTCCTCTCTGCTCGCCCTTTACACATCTTAAACATATCCACAAACTTTCCTGTTACCTATGTCTCTCTGTGGTCCTCCTGGGCAGGTGTTGGTAACAGGGGAGCTAGTCTCGACCGCGAATGAATCCTCCCCGCTTGGTGGAAAAACCGCCCTCTTTGTCCTTGCGCGCTTTGCGTTTTGCCTTATCTATCCTCTCCCGCTTTGCCGCCATGCTCAATGCTTCTACCTGTTTCCTTATGCGTTTTACCCCTGGGTCTCGCTGCTTGCGCCTGACTCGTGCTCGCTTGCGCTCTCACTATCGTCGTGTCTGACCCCTGGGACTCACAGTCCGACCCTGGACCTAACCGACCCCCCCACTCCTAACATCGACATCAACATCATCCTCATTATTTTCCAATGCGAATTTATGCTCACCTGATCCTGCAGCTTGGCGCACCTGGGTGACTGGTCCTGGGTCTTTTGTCGCTGCACGGCTCCTGTTGGTGCTCCCGGATAGGCAACGCTTCCCATGCCCTTGGCGCCAGCGCGTCTGCCGGGGGTGCCGTCCGGGACACTGGGGTTGACTGGGGGCACCCCCGCAGCCAGGGCAGGTGGGGCTGCCGTTGATGATCCCAGGCTGTGCGGTGGCGCCAGGCGCGTATGGCGCAGGGGCGGGTGCATGGTGCGCGGGGTGCATAAAGTGCAGGACGGGTGTATGGTGCGCGGGTGATGAGGTGCAGGGGCAGGTGCTAGAGGTGCCGGGTGGGTATGGCGCGTAGTGGCAGGTGCGTACGGTGCAGGGGCGTAGTGCATGTAATGTGCCCGTGTGTCCAGGGGGGCTTGGGACGCGTGGCGTAAGGCGCTGGGCGGTAAGGCGCGTGGGCGTAAGGCGCGGGAACGCTCGGGTTACTCGCTTCGGCAGTGGGTGGGTGTGAGGACAGGTGGGGTGTCTCAGCCCACATGGGGGGTGGTCTTGGTCACAGGGGGGTGGATGGGATGGGCAGCATGGGGGGGGATGCGCTGTGCAGTGGGGGGGGGGCAAGGCAGCGATGGGAACAAAGCAGCAGGGGTAGCGTGGCCCAATCTGCAGGGAGAGGGGGGGTGAAAGCTGCAGGGGGAGCCGTTTTCTGCTTCAGGGAGGGAGGGGGCCGTTTTCCTGCAGAGAGGGGGGGGCATACAGCAGGGGGACGAGGGACCGGATGGCAGAGTGAGGGAGAATACGATCTCCCATGAGGGGGGTAGAGCAGCCCTCCCATCCCTGCTCTGCGTTGAGCAGGAACCGGAGTGAGGCTGGGGGCGGAGCTAGCCTGACGGGCTGCTTGCTTCATTCCCGCTGAGAGAGTGCTGGGAAATGCTGCTGCTGCTGGTCGGGCCACTGCCTTCGGGGGACGCCGTGCGGATATTCCGGCGGTTGGGTGCAGGGGACGTGGATGCTGCTGGCTTCGTGCTGCCGATTGGGAACACACACAGGTACCTGCAGGGAGAAAAAAACAAGATTATGAACTCTCCTCCGCAACGCGACGGTTTTAAAAAGCCCGCCCTCCTCCTCCTCCCTCTGCTGCTGCGCCGCGCGCAACTCCACACCACCCTCGTGGTGAGGAGGAGAAAGCCAACCTGCAAACCACTGGTACCACGGCGGCCATTATGTGGGCGACGGATCCCTTTTGGAACCTCTGCCCTTCTTTTCCTTTGCAATCTATCCAATTACCATTCTACTCGCACTAGAATAATTTAACTTCTTCCCAAAACAGTCTCTGCTCTCCCCCTTTCTTAAATCCCTCTACCTGGCTTCCCCATCAATGTTGCATGACCTACATAGTTTGTCTTTACCTTTAAGCTCTCCAGTTCTTGCCCCTGCCCCTCCCTACTATCTGCTGTTATCTCTCGTTATGCCTCTGCTCATCCCCTGTGCTCTACCCATGACTGTCTCTTTTCACCCCTTTCCCCACACACAGATTGTCATGCGAACCACAATTAAGCGAGCGTGACAAGGTGGAAAGAACTAGTCCGAAAGAGAGAGGTCGGAGTCTTAAGACCAAGACAAGGAAGAATAGGGCCGTACAGAGGGGTAAGTATAATAAGAGTAGGGGCGGGAGCGAGACGCAGGAAACGAGGCGAGGTATGGGGGACATGGATAAGAGCAAAGAGCATGAGAGGTGGTCCAAAATAAGTGAGAGAGCGGGGAGAAGGATGAAAGGATGCAAAAATCACCGAGCGAGACAAGAAGAGGCGAGTGTAACTTGGACCTGAATCCCCATTCTCAGAGGCTGATCTGCAGAAAGTGGCACCCGAGCAATACCCTGCCTGTTTCCAAAGCACACTGTGGTAAACTTGAACCACATAGACAAAGATGTATCCCTGTCCCTGGGATCCTCTACTGACATCGCTCTGTCCATAAAGAAGGAAACTTTGGAAAGATATGCCTTCCTTTTTGGGTGATGTGACATTACATTGAAGGGGAGGGAGCGTATGGTACCCTGATGTGGATCTCTTCCCTCTCTCCTCTCTTATGGTGATGTCACATCACTCTCCAAAAATGGAAGGCATCAATGGTACATCCACCAATCGATTGGTGGGATGTACTATTTGATTCCATCAAGTTTGGCAGAGAGAAATTCCTCTGCCTAACCTGATGCCTAACACATGGTACATCCACCATTCGATTGGTGGATGTACCATTTGTCAGTCATGTGATGTCACATGCCTTATATAAGGTCTAGAAAAGAATAAGCCATTTGTGAGTGCAACTTGTTTTATACCAGTTATTTTTTTTATAAACTTTATTATGCCATGTTTTTTTTCCTTTCTACTTTTTCAAGATAATGTTACTAACTTGGAGTTTGGAAGTATGTAATAACTTATACATTGATCTGAGCCATTATCAACTGAATAACGTGTTATGTCTTAATTTTTTCTAATCAGACACTGGGTTCATTTATTCCTAATACACCTTGTTTTCTGTCTTTTTTCTATGTTTGGAATCATTACCTGAGTCAATGCGCTGGGGACATTTTCTTTCCGGAGGACATGGAACTCCTCCCTTGGACTCTAGCCGGGACTCTAGTAAGTCCTTATATAAGGGGTAATCTAACTATATTGGTAGTTATTTGTATTTATAATCATATGTATATACACTGTAGACACATTTATTCATTTACAACACTTCACATTTATTAGGTTCAGTGGTTAGCGCTGCTTTTTCTTTTTTTAATATACTTATAAAGGCCTGTCACATCCCACTTGACAGGAAGAAGACAGTGAGTCAACATCTCCTGGACCCCTCCTAGATCCCTTCAGGTGGCGAGATTGGAATATATGAGTTGAAGCCGCGGTGTGCATATCAAAGCTACCTGAATAGCAGTAACTTTCAAAGAATGTATTTGGGAATTTTTGGAGCCGCTACTTCTTCAGGGCTTCTGCTATGAAACGCGTTGGATAACTTATTGAATAGCCCCTACAGTCATATATCGCTGTTTATATCACCTCTGAGTGAGGTTTAAGAGACTTTCTCCCGGACTATTTTTTCGTGTGACGTCATCGATTTTTGCGGCAGTGATTGCCCTACGGCAAGTCGCGACGAAACCGCAAAACTGCACGGAGCTCCAGAGAGACGAGCCTGACGGCAGCTCCAGCGGGCACGGTATCGAGATGCCTTTGTGGATTCTATACAGCCGGAAGGAGGGTCCCGTAAAGACAACCCGTGATGGCCTAAGACGGCGGAGGATCAGCACATTCCACTTACCTGGATGACACGGCGGGTGCTGTAATTCAACGGTTCCTGTGCTTCTGGTGGTGCCGGGTAACTTGTTAACCTAAGTGCACGATATGCCTACTTTTGATCACACTGATGTATGCAGATATCATACCTTTTATTTATTATAATAATTTTTGACTTACTTCACCATATGCGTTTGCGCTTGTTTTTTTCTTTTTCAGTTCCTAGGGTGATTATTCACTCCATTTTTCACAGCTGCAGACCGTAAACCTTGTAAGGTTGTGTTATATATATACCACTGAGGTGTATGGGGCATATTCCCTTTCACAATATAGGGTTTTTTGCGCACTTTAAACTTGTTTCTTCTGTTTAACTAAATGGCTACCTTTTTAGTTTCAATCAATCCTTCAGTTAGTGTAACTCAGCAGCTACAATGTATTGTAATACTACTAAGGTAACATTACCTATTGTTACAGTTTGCAGCTCAAACTGCTGGGAATATTGGCAACAAATTATCACAAACAGGAAAGTGTTGCAAAGATCTTGCACTGCTGGGGAGGTGGGATAAAACCTGCAACAGAAATAAAAGGGTGCTCCGTATATTAAAAATGGCATTAAGTGTTAAATAATAATAAAGTAGTATTATCTCATACTATAGAACCGATTTTTTTTTTTTAAACACACACACATGTACGGTAGGATATTGAATGAATTGCTCCCTTAATGAGACACACACTTGTGTATGTCTCTTTTCATTCAGAGATACAGAAGTTGTGGCACTCGCGTGGCCTTCAAGAAAAGATATCCAGTTTATTAGACAAGAATCGACGTTTCGATCCGCTCGCGAACCTTTCTCAACCTTGAGCGGACCGAAACGTCGATCCCTGGCTAATAAATTGGATATCTTTTTTTTGAAGACCACGAGAGTGCCACTAATATTGTATCTGGACAATCGGTGGTAGCTGTTTGCATGCAGGACCACTGTTGCTGAGCATCGGTTTCCAATACACCGGGTATCTTGAGTGCACCACGTCTTAAACAGTTGTTTAATTCAACAGTTCATTAATAACTTCTTGCTACTAAAAAGACAACATTTATTCAACCATATGACTGAACTTATGGCTTTATTGACACGTGGAAACTTCAAAGAGTTTTCGATAATTCTGTTTCAATACCAAATTCATATGACTTTAAAGAAAAAAGAAAGCTCTGCCTTTCTGTTCTACTTAAGAGAGACAAACAAAATATGAAGAATATTTGTTACTAAAATTATCTATGTAAAGAGTCATTCAACTATTTAACCGGAAGCTTTCAATGTGAGCCAATTCCCTCTAATAGTCACTACGTTTTCTGATTTGTAACATTTTTGCTTTTGCCTTTTATGGGTTTCTTTCAATGGAAATTCTATAAGTACCATGTAATATCTTATATGTCTATATAGATTGGTAGAAATTTTAACCTCCTCCTAAAATACGGGAATCTTGATTACAAAAGGCACAAATTTCTTACGTTTTATCTATTAAACATGCCGCCGTCATTAGCTCACTTTGGTCCTTGAACGGACTGCCCTTTTAAGTCCAAAACAAGTGCTGGTCAGATATCAGTGGAAGTCTGAGACACACAGAGCAGACATGGGTGGGATTATATTATTATATGACATCTGATTAGCAGCTATTTCAATTAGCACGCCTTCAGAAACACATTGACGTTTTATTGCACACTTTAATAACACTCCATGACTAAGGTGGGGTATACATGTAAAAGGTGGTAACGGTTTATAGAGGCTATTAGATTCCCCATAAGTTCTTGTTAGATGCGTTCATATAAAGCAGAGGAGAGGCGGTCCCACAGAGCAAGATGCTCATTTTAAATTAATTTTACTGGCTTACTACTAATTATTCTCTATTTTTCAGGTTATCCAGGGCTCAGTTAGGAAAGACACTGAGGGCCTGATGCAGTAAAGTCCGATATAAATTATTGTCAGGGTTTTGAACTCACCATATTTTTGCCGTGCTGCTCTCACGGTATGCAGAAAGGCCCGAATACCAGTGAGAGCAACATTTGCAAACACGCAGAGATGACCCGCCCTCCGAGAAGGGCTCACCAAGTTGTATCTGCTGCAGAGAGACCCGCCTCTCTCTACGAAAATCTCGCCGGAAATAAAAATATTTTTACATTTCAATTTTATTACTATTGTACGTGGGCAGGGCGTTTCCGGAGCAGAACCGCATTGGTTTGAGGTCCGGGGACCCCCTGCTTCCCGAGATACAGGCCACGTTATGGGGTGCCGGTATCTCCTTTACATTGAAATGTCCCGAACCTCCACCCTCACACCATTTGTGAGCCTGAGTTCCGTATCTCGTATACTGGAATCTTTAAGTGACTACGGAATAATTTACAACACATTAATACAGGGAAAGAATGGAGGCAACCTTGGATCAACTTTTGGAGAGAATGGAGGGGATGGAGGGGGGCATGGGCAACATTAACTATGACATTGCTGGGCTCTATTATTTTGTTTCTGTCCCTCCCCTAACAAGGCATATTTTGGAGCAGGATCTTTGGTTACGTCCTTCTCCGCAAACCTCGGTGCACTGGGGATGGTGACTTCTCTTCTCTTTCCACCCTGCCATGCTTTGGCATGTAGGTAGGATTCTTGAGCTGCTTAAGTGTCAGTGCCTCTGGATGTAGAGATGATACATGCTTGTCACTGTTCCACACAGTACATTTGATGGCATCATTACAGTCCTCAGCACTTGAAGCAAACTCCAAATTCTCTGAGTAGGTTCTTGCATTCCTCTATGGGCTTCATCCTAAACCCAAAGCACCTGTTAAGTGGGTGTGGCTTCTTGTGTATGGGGATCCCTGTTTGGGTCCCCTGTCTCCCTGTTTGAAGCAATAGAACACCCCCTCTGTCACTCAAGGGAGCTGCTTACTGCAGCAGGGCATACATTTAACCCTAACACTGCCTGCGCTGGTACCAGGGCTTACGTGTTAGGCAGGGAAATTAGTAGCCCAGGGGGTTACCTGGCTACACATCTATGAAAGAAGCTTTGTCAGATGTATTCAACTACTAATAAGGAAATACACACTTTGAACATTTTAACAACTTCCATCTTCGCTGATCGATCACAGAAGAACGGATCGATCGCCAACTTAGCTAATTACTTATCATTGTTTGGATTGGATTGACGCACATATTAAAGGGAAATAAATAAAACAGCAGCTTGGACACAGAAGATCTTACCCCATTTTTTTTTAATTGAGAGCTCTATAGGGCATGACCTTTAGCTGGTATCTTTTGAAGCAAAGACTTTGCAAAAACAGGAATTTACTCTACAGTATATTGCTCCAGTTATGCTCTATTTGGCAAGTGTTCATAGGAGTGATGATGTACTAATGTATGGCATCTTTTTAATCATTACTAGGTGTTTAAGTAAAAAAAGATTTCCGTGCCTTACAACCTGCATCACATTTATTAAAAAGTTACTTTAATATAATGCAACCTCAAAACTACTTGATGGTAATCAAACTCTTACATTGGTCAATATAAAAATAAATCCTTCTCTGAACATCATGGATCAGTGTTTTATTGCCTCACATTGATTTGGGGGGAGGAATGGGAGGGGTGAAGTAATACTTGGGTTTTTGCATCCATCTTTAAAAATGCTACCTCACATACTGATTTGGGCTTCAAGTAGAAAACAGCCCTTGGATAATATCCTTTAATTCTTAAGTATTCAAAGAATTGTATCTACCCAATTAGGTCTGCAGCAGTCCTACACTGAAAGACAGGAATCCCGCGGGGGAAGAAATATTCCCCTCTTCTCCTACACTGAAAGACAGGAATCCCACGGGGGAAGAAATATTCCCCTCTTCTCCTACACTGAAAGAGAGGAATCTCACGGGGGAAGAAATATTCCCCTCTTCTCCTACACTGAAAGAGAGGAATCTCACGGGGGAAGAAATATTCCCCTCTTCTCCTACACTGAAAGACAACCAGGAATGGAATCCCGTGGGGGAAGAAATATTCCCCTCTCTATCCTACACTGAAAGACAGCCGGGAATGGAACCCCGCAGGGTAGAAATATTCCCCTCTTTTCCTACACTGAAAGACAGCCTGGTTCAGACGTGATTCCATTTTTGAAGACATGGACATTTGCCTATCAACATCGCTGCTAGGGAGCTAGACTGGCAGAATCCCCAATTGCCCCTTCGCATATGGCCATGCTACGTCATATACCTTAGCGCAGGGGTGCTCAACTCCAACCTTCATGCCCCCCCCCCTCTCCAACAGGTCAGGTTTTCAGAATATCCCGCTGTCCACTGCAGGAGAGATTGGAGTTACAGGGGAGAGGGGGGAGGGACCTGTTTTACCATTTTAGTCAGTGATTTGCGTTATTTCAGTTCGCCTGCGCTTCCTGGAAATGCAGATGTGCTGGTGAAACCGGCAGAGGCAGATGTATAGCCCCGCTGGCTGTGTAGGGGACAGAAGGTGTGTGACGTACCTGGTACATCACGAGGGCCGTGGTGTTCCAGCGCCTGCATGTAGCAATACGCCGACGAGTATTCTAAAACAAATCTGGGGCAATCACCAACAAGACCCAGGTACATGCTGGGTACATGCTGGGTACATGCTGGGTACATGCTGGGTACATGCTGGGTACATGCTGCAACATTTCAGTGACATTTCTGCAGACAAACTAATGGCCCATCGGATTAAAAGCGGGGGTCCCTGACAGTCACATTCAAACTGAATGGGACTCCCAGGGACCCCTGCTGGGTTAATCCGATGGGCCATTAGTCTCTGCAGAAGTGTCACTGAATGTTGCAGCATGTACCCAGCATGTACCCAGCATGTACCCAGCATGTACCTGGGTCTTGTTGGTGATAGCCCCAGATTTTCCCAGGCAAGTTTAAGGCACCTTTTAGAATACTCGTCGGCGCACCTGTACATCACTGGTGCTCTCTAAAGGTTAATGCTCTCTTTCCTGCTATTACGATCCTTCCTGATGTTGTGGCCACCCGAGTCCAAGTGGCTATATCTGACTGCATGTAATACTTTGTAAAGAGGCATTCCCTTCATAGGCTGTTATTCTTGTATTTTTTTTTTAACAATCCATATATTAAGAAAAAATAATTTAAAGGTGCAGTTCCTTATTTTGTCATCTTAATGTGATGCCCTTAAAAGCAGATTACTACCCCTATTTTTTTATAGCGTGTTTGCATGGAAACCCCTGCTGTTTATTCTCACTTTCTTCCTTCTAGAGCAGGGGCACCCATCCTGCCTGCTCTCCTCTGTTGTGCGCCCCCCGTCCTTACCTTGCATGGTATCAAATAAAACCACGGGTCGTGTGACATCACGTCACGTGACCCGCGGTGTCATTTCACGTCACATTACCAAGACAACTGTGACGTCACATGACCAAGGCAACCGTGATGTCATATGACCCCGCGGCGTCATTTGATGCTGCGTTGCCATGGTCACACGTCCTGAATAAGGCTGAATCCCGGTAAGTAGAGGTTGCATAGGCCTCGCGCGGTCCCTCTGCATTTAATTTAAATGCCTTGGGGAAGAGTGTGGGACCTCTGCAACCACCTGTGTGTCCCCAAAAAAATCTCGTGCCCGGCAGTTTGCGCACCGCTGTTCTAGAGGATAATTAAAAGGGGCTTTAGCACCTGTACAAATTAGGGCTCTGGCTAATTTATTTGGAATAAAAAACAGTGGAAAAATCAGGAAAAACATAGACATCCTATTGTACAAAATAATAAAGAAATGTAAAAAAAACATGCGGTGGGGACTGCCCCATTAAATTTGGAAACAAACTTACTAGATGTATTGACCATCCTCTGTCCTATGGCATTATATTTGTCTGTAAGATAGCTTGGGCCATGTTTTCTAAGCAGTCTTCTGTCATATTGCACCTTCTGGATGCTGGGAGACACACTGCAGCCCATGTAACTAGTGGTGGATTTTCTAGTAGGCCCAGGCCTAGAGCGGCAACATTTTGGGGCGGCAAAAAAGGCTGCCCCCATATACATTTGCCGTACTCTTGGGCCTATCGGGCCTGATGGGAATGCACTGCTTGCTGTCGCTCTCCTCCATTCGAATCCCAGCGTCAAATGACGCCGCGGACATCACTAAGGTGACGTTACATGGTGTCTCGTTGCCATGGCCATGTGACGTTGCACCGTCAAATGACGTCATGATATCGCGTTACCGTGGCAACACGGTGCTGTGCGTCGTCACGTTGGTGACATTTGCCCCGTCATTTGATGCTGGGATTCAAATGGAGAAGGAGGGTGGCAGCAATATGGCGGCTACCACATCCAAGTGCCATGGGGTACATGTAACCCTTCTAGTACCAGAGCGGCCACGGCCCCTCCGCCCCAGCACGGTCACGGTCTCGATGACTTCGGCGGCCCTTATATTGGAAGCAGAAGAGGAGGAGTCCCCCTCATGCACTTCCCTATATTTCCGATCCCATCCTACGCGGGAACGCAGGAAGCAATCAAAGCAGAAAAAAGGCACTATTTGGGCATGACGTGTCCACTAGTGCCAGACCCCATGAATTAGTGACTACCTCTTGGGGTACTCAATGGGTTAAAACAACACACTGTAAGGTGTCTTCCAGCGCTGGAAAGCAGTCTTTTGGCAGAACACGAGTCAGTAAATATTGGCCCTGTAGCCAATAGCATGTAGCTGTAGTTTTTGGCTCCTGATCTGTTGGCCCATATTTACTGAGCATTCTACTGCTATGATACAGTTGTCTGAACTGGAATACACACTGCAGCCCATTTATTTCAATGTCTATTAGCTGCTGGGTGGTATGAGGGTTTATATGATACAAGTTGATTAAGAAAGTTGTTTAATCCATACAGAATTTACTAAACAGTGAAGGACACAGCACTAGAGCCATGCGGTACCTAATCTCACCAGGTGATTTGAATTTGGAACAACCCTATAAAGCTGAAAATCCACAACCACACAGATATCTGTGCTAGGTGACATACAGCAGTTGTGATTGCAGCTTTATGTTAAGATACAGCATTAGAGGACTGTCAAAAGAAAATTAATTTCAATGACTATTGATCATTTATACCACCAAAGTAGGAGTGGCCAACTCCTGTCCTCAAGGGTCACCAGCAGGTCATGTTTTAAGGATATCCCTGCTTCAGCACAAGGTGGCTCGGTCTTCGACTGTTCCCCTGTTTGAGCCACCTGTGCTGAAGCAGGGATATCCCTAAGACATGGTCTGTTGGTGGCTCTTGAGGACTGGAGTTGGCCACCACTGCACTAGAGAATGTAGTGCCGGTACTTGACTATTTTCCGGTCCTAGTTGGAATCTTCATCAAGACCGCATTGTTCTAATCCAGATCCCTACTGACACTGCAACATGGCCTTCTTGGGTTTTGGTATTACTGTATGTAATGGTAACATTCTGCTATAAATTTTGGGTTCTCTACGTCTATGCTTTTATGAGTTTTAAACATTGATTGCCACAAGCTCAGGTTTACACATCACTTGGACATATTTTCTCTGTGCTTCATCACCTTACATCGAGTACCAAAGAGGTCAAGGAGAAAGGACCGCGCATGTTGTCATGACAGTGCAGTCAATAGAGACTGTCTTATTTGTGTATTAGTATTAGATGCACTAATAACTCATTTTAGAATTGCAAATACATTCCTTTTTATAAGAGTAGCCAATAATCGTCTTCTTCCTTCCCTTTTCTGAGTGATCTAATCTCTAGGTGATAATCCCGACAATCATTTGGAATATATTGACAGAATAAATGTGTGTGAGCATTTTTGAAATGTTAATATTTGTCCTTAGCCTATTCAAGATGTGCCAAGTCAAAATACTCTGTTGAGTGACTTACACAGGGCAATGTACTGTATAAGCCTTTTGAGATCATGGAAATGTACTGACATGCGGCAGACAGACTATTCCTGGAAGACCTCAGGGGAAGAGTGATTTGGGAAGGTTGTTTTGAAACATATGCCACAATCAAATGATACTCAAGACTCTTTTTCATAATATCTCAGTCAGAAGCAAAATGACAGATGTAGCAGATTTGACCCCCTATTACCGCCATGCATTGCACTAACTCTCGCACGTTATGTAACAGTTGCACTATTAAAAATAATTATTAAGGAGATTATTTAACGTGTCATATTGTGCATCATCTGTGTTAATGGGTAGCATCTGCACACATGAGTCCCATATTGCACACAACCTTTCTCAAGGGTATTGGAAAACCTCCTAACCCTTTACCGCTCTGCCACTAGGCCACAGATTAACTCCTTCTCTGCTAGAGTGGCTTCGCAGGCCCTTTACAGAGAAAAGGGATAAAGATCTTAGAAGGGAGATTCACTAAATTCCGGTTAATCAGGGCAGATAACGTGACATTACCTAAAACCGTAAAGGGCATTATGCTCCCTGAGCTAACATCATCAATTACATGCAAAAATAACAGCCATAATTGAGCTCATTAGCATAAGCATAAGATAGGTTATCGATGAGATAACTTGACGTTTGTCACGAGAGATCAGGACAATTGCACCAGGGATCGTTTCACTAGACAGAATGCAGAGTTGAACAAAAGGGGATTAATAAAAAAAAAAGATTCCACAAACCTCCAGTATTGTACATAAGACACACATAAACTCATCCAATTGGAGTAACAGGGTAAATAACCTAGAGGCCTAGGTGTGGGGACCTTCACTGTCCTTGATAGTAGGGCAGCACGGCCTTGCTTTCCGCTAGTCAGCAGTTTTAAATTCCCCACCGTCGCTACCCTCCAAACTCCTCCAGAACACCTTCAGATGACTTCGGATATTTAAAGGGTCCACTTCGTCTTTCTGAATGTTCCCCAACAAGTCTCTGGAACCAAGGCCATGTTCCTGCTGATATAGCCCTTGTTCTCCATCCACCAACATGGAGGACGGAGGCCCAAACAATCCCACAGAGGATTGTCTTCAGGGTCCAATCAGCGAGCGAGAGCTTGCCTGTTTTGGAACAATCCTGAGTGAGGGAGGTTACGGGACTTTCAGGATAGCCCACAGGGGCGGGCTTAAGTCGAGCGGGGCATTTGAATGGACCAATAGGAATCATGCCTAGAGAACACAGTCCCAGCAACGGTTCCCCGGTCCTCCCAATACCTACCAAAGGGATGTGACAGTGTCTGGGCCGAACAATGGTCTCCCCTCTGGGAGCCACTTCCCCAACACCTTAGTCCATAGCCCTGCCTCGCTCCACAATGTCCCAAGCAACTCACCTTATCTCGCCAAGGATCTCCTTTGTGTTGAGGCTGGATACTGGTATACCCATCTTCTACACAAAACCAAATGATGATATAGACAGCACTCAAAAAGGTATATAAATTGAAATAAATAGAAGTGGTGCAATGTGGAACAGGGGGGACCCTAATTTCTCCCAATCAATAATCTAAAGAAATCTAATGTTCCCAGCCCACAAAGGCAAAAAAGGGGTAATAAGGCAAAAGAGTTTTAATGAGCAAAATAAACACAAATTCACATGGGATGTAAGTAAAAAACAAAATCACAACATATCTCGAGAAAAAAAGGAGATAAAACAAGGGAGGGAAGGAAGGAATGGGATGGGGTGGGAAAAACAACAAAGTAAAAAGTACAGGGGAAGGGGGCTGCAAAGTTTCGGGGTAAGAACCGCTTCTTCAGGCCCGTTCCCAAAAGACACAAAATGTCTAGTGGTACTTCCCTGTTCCCTGTACAAATCTCCCTATGGAAATGCACCAAAACAATGGCCACAAGAAATTAATGTATCCTCATAGGAGGTGCAGCAAACAGTCCAGGAGACAGTCCAGGATCTTCCAGCACACTTAGTGGAGAGCAGAAGAAGTCCAATAGACTACACGATAATCAAGTGTACACACCTAAATAACGTTCATGTGATAACTCTGTGATCACTGACCGTCAAAACGGAGCAACAGCATAGGCATACTATAAGGTAACAGAAATAATGTGGCTGTACACAGCAAGATTTTAGCTGATGCAGACCCAGAGTGTGCTCGTGAAGATTAGCTGGTTTGTAGTCCTCCTGCTCCCAAGGTGCTGGGTCAGATTCGCAATGTGCATATGAAGGAGAAACATTTATTGTTACTACAGTACATCAGTGTCAAGGATTGGACTTTGGCTGAAGTGGATCCCAGTGGCAGGAACAGCAGGGAGCGAAGTCAGGAAACAAGCAGGGGTCCGAGGCAGGCGGCAGGTAGCGAAGTCAGGAAACAAGCAGAGGTCGGCAACGAGGAAAACTGGAACAGGATGATAGCAATAGCTAGCACAGCAGTAAACACAGGAACCTTGCTGAAGCTAAGGAACCAGTATAAACAGGCAAAGAGGAACAGGAAAGGGACACGGGTACAGATAGGTGTCAGGTATCAGAGTCTGGAATGTTCCTTAGTTTAGCAGCAGCACTCCCGGTGGCAAATATAGGTACTGCAGGCTAGAACCAGAACATTGAGAGTGGCATCCTGGTGGCCAAGCATGGGAACAGCAGGCTAGAGAATATGACATTACTCCCCCCTCCCAAGAGCGTTCTCCGGACGATCCTTGCTAGGCTTGTCTGGATATCTCCGGTGAAAAGCTTTGACTAGTCGTGGAGCATGTACAAAATCTTTGGGTTCCCAAGACCTTTCCTCTGAGCCATAGCCCCCCCAGTGAACCAGGTACTGCAGTTTCCCTCGGTGTAATCTGGAATCCAAAATTCTCTCCACAATGAATTCCTCTTAGTTATCCACGAGGACGGGTTCAGGGGGAGGAAGTCTCCGTCCAGGAAACGGATTCTCACGGAAAGGTTTCAGCAGAGAAGAATGAAACACAGGGTGTATTTTGATGGTCTCAGAAAGCTCTAATCTGAAGGACACTGGATTTATTAGTGCTGAGATGCGAAATGGCCCGATGTATTTTTGGCCCAATTTAATGGTTGGAACCTTTAGACGTAGATTTCTTGTAGAAAGCCAGACTTTATCCCCGACTTGAAATTCTGGGGAGGGTCTGCGGTGTTGGTCTGCTGCTCTTTTGTACTTTACTTGCGTCTCACGAAGTGTCTCTTTGAGGGTCTCCTGGATGTCTCGCAGAGTCTCCAGTTTCTCTGTAACTGCCGGAATGGGGCCTGAAGATGGAAAACGAGGAATAAAGGTTGGATGAAATCCATAATTTGAGAAAAAGGGGCTCTTCTAAGTCGAAGAATTATGTGAATTGTTGTATGAAAACTCAGCTAATGGTAGGAAATCAATCCAGTCATCCTGGAGATGACAAACAAAACATTGTAAGTATTGTTCCAAAGTCTGATTGGTCCTTTCTGTCTGGCCATTGGATTGTGGATGATAGCCAGACGATAAATTTAAACGAATTCCTAGAGAGGAACAGAAGGTCCTCCAAAATTTTGAAGTGAATTGTACCCCTCTTTCGGATATGATCTCATCAGGAGCCCCGTGAAGCCGAAACACCTCTTTCACAATCAACTTGGCTGTCTGGTCTGCAGAAGGAAGATTCAGTGCTGCAATGAAGTGAGCCATCTTTGTAAGTCGATCCACCACTACAAGGATGGTATTATGTCCACTTGATCGGGGCAGGTCAACAATAAAATCCATTGATATGGACCCCCAAGGACGAGTTGGAACCGGAAGAGGCTGCAGTAAACCCACAGGTGATGCTCGAGGGGTCTTGGTCCTAGCACAAGTCTCACAGGAGAGGACATAGTCTTTAACATCTTGTGCTAATTTAGGCCACCAAAAAGAGCGAGACAACAGTTCCTGTGTCTTGAGGACACCTGGGTGACCAGCGGGTCGGGAGTCGTGCATTAATTGGAGCACCTCTAATTTTACCTCCTTAGGGACGAACAGACGATCCTTACAGTTCCAGAGACCATCACATAGATATAGTTCTGCTTCCGAGAGGAGGGTTTTTAAGAAAAGTGTCATTTGAGTAGGCTCCCTTTATTCGTGTGAGGAGATCTGCGGAGAATGTGACGCCCAAAAAATTTCTTTTTTGAAGCATAGTTTCTTCTTGCTCTTTGTCTGAACTAGGATTAGGAAAGGACCGTGACAAGGCATCAGCTTTTCCATTCTTGGAGCCAGGGCGGTAGGAGATGTGGAACTGAAATCTTGCAAAGAAGAGAGCTCACCTGGCTTGTCGCGCAGACAGTCTCTTTGCGGATCGAATGAATTCTAAGTTCCTGTGATCCGTAAAGACCGTAATTGGGTGATTGGCCCCCTCCAGTAGATGTCTCCACTCAGAGAATGCAGCTTTTATAGCCAAGAGTTCTTTGTTTCCAATGTCATAATTTCGTTCAGCTGTTGACATTTGGTATGAATAAAAGGCACATGGATGAAGGAGCATCTTGGGTCCAATTCTTTGTGACAGAATGGCCCCAACAGCGGAGTCGGATGCATCCACTTCCAAGATGAATGGTAATTCTGGATTTGGATGGATGAGGATAGGGGCAGATGTGAAGAGTGACTTCAATTGTTCGAATGCCGCATCCGCTTTAGGAGACCATTTGAAGGGGAATTCCTTCCGTGTGAGTTGGGTGATTGGGGCAATAATGCCAGAGAAATTTTTAATAAAACGTCTATAGAAATTGGCAAAACCCACAAATCTCTGAATGTCCTTTTCATTCCGAGGGATTGGCCATTCCACCACGGCTTGAATCTTGCCTGGGTCCATACTCAAACCCTCGGGAGAGATGATGTAACCGAGAAATTGCATGCTGGTTTTTTCGAATTCGCATTTTTCTAACTTGATGTATAATTTGTACTTATGGAGACGCTCAAGGACAATTCGGACATGTCTCTGGTGATCCATGATGTTATCTGAGAAGACTAGGATGTCATCCAGGTATGCCACTACGAATTGGTCCAATAACTCTCGGAGGACATCATTGATTAAATGATGGAAGGTAGCAGGGGCATTACAGAGTCCGAAAGGCATCACCAGATATTCATAGTGCCCATAACGGGTTCGGAAGGCTGTTTTCCATTCGTCACCAGGTCGACGCTCCTCTGAGATCTAATTTGGTAAAGATTTTGGCTGACCGAATTCTTTCCAATAGTTCAGGAATCACAGGTAATGGGTACCTGTTCTTCACCGTTATCTTATTTAGTTCCCGATAGTCAATGCAGGGGCGTAGAGAACCGTCTTTCTTTCCCACAAAGAAGAGCTCAGCGCCTACTGGAGAAGTAGAGGGTCGGATAAAACCCTTTGATAGGTTCTCCTGTAGGTAGTCATTGAGGACCTTCAATTCCGGTTCTGAGAGGGAATAAATTCTTCCAAATGGAATAGCAGCACCCGGTAATAATTCAATGGGACAGTCATAAGAGGGATGTGGGGGAAGCGTATCCGCGTTCTTCTTGTCACACACATCTAAAAACTCAGTGTAAGGAGCCGGCAGAAGATTTTTTTGAGACGAGGAAATCTTATGTATTCCTACACACTCTGGTATAGGAGTTTTAGGTAGACAGGCTAGCTGACAGTGCTCCGAGGGAAACGTGAGTGTCTTGGTCTTCCAGTCGATTAGTGGGTTATGGATCATGAGCCATGGAATTCCCAGAATCACTGGAAACAAAGGTGATGGAATGAGACCAAATGAAATCTTCTCCTGGTGATTGGGCTCCATGATTAGTGTTAAGTTACTGGTTTCATGGGTAACAGGTCCAGAGCTCAAGGGAGAACCGTCAACGACTTCCATCCTTTCTGGCGATTCCTTGGCTACAAATGATACCGAATTGTTCTTTGCGAATTCTATGTCCATAAAATTCCCTGCCGCCCCTGAGTCGACCATTACTGTGGTTGAAAAACGATGTGTTCCTTCCTCGATTATAATAGGAACCAGGAGGTGAGGATGTAGCGAAGGAGGGTTATCTTTCCTTTGAGAAGCAGAGAGAACAGTTTTTGAAATAGCGTGCAACTGATTTCTTCTAGGGCTCTGGAAAGAAGACCGCCTGGACTTGTTTGGGCAATCAGTGAGATAGTGCCCATCGTTTCCGCAATATAAACAGAGATCTTCTGTTCGGCGTCTATTCCTTTCCCCGGTTGAGATGGGTCCCCGCAGTGTATTTACTTGCATCGGCTCCTCCTCAGTCTCCCTGGAACGTCTTGGGGTACTGACATCTCTAAACCCGGGGTTGCTTGGCATGAACCCCTGTCTCTCCAATCGTCTTTCCGTAAGCCTGCGATCAATTTGGATGCATAAATGGACAAAGTCCTGAAATCTCTCTGGGGTCTCCACCCGGGCTAGTTCGTCTTTAACTTGCTCCGAGAGACCCTGCCGAAAATTATATTTCTGCGCGGCCTCATTCCACTCAGTATCGTTAACCCATCTGCGGAATTCAGCGGCGTACTCAGCTGCCGAGCGTCTTCCTTGACGAAGATTGTTCAGAGTTGCCTCAGCGGTTGCACTACGATTTGGGTCATCAAAAATAAGACTCATGGCATCGATGAACTCCTCCAGGTCCCTTAGTAGTGGGCTATCCTGTTCTAACATAGGGGAGACCCAAGCAAGGGCCTCATCCTTGAGCAGGGTTATAATCAGTCCAACCTTGGCTTCGTTGGTATTATAGATGGTAGGCTGAAGCTTGAACACGTCTGCATTGATTAAGGAAATCCCGAAAAGATTGTCTTTTTCCTCCAAATTTTTCCGGAAGGGTTACACGGGGCGCGGTTTGCACAGTCAGAGTCTTTTGAACAGATGCGGTGATTAAAGCTGCACGTAGTTCACGGTTTTCAGCTTCTGCGGCAGCAGCTCGTTCCTCTGAGCGGAGGGCACATCCTTCCGCGCGGACGACACATTCTTCCCAGCGGGCATCACGTTCTACCTGGCGGGCATCCCGTTCTTTCCGGAGGGTATCCTGTTCTTCCACGTGACCAAGACGTTTGATAAGGTGTCCTTGTTGTTCTTGGAAACCAACCATGATACGTTGTAAGTCCTGCAGTGTCCGAGCCTGGGCCAGGTCTGTTCCGGCGGAATCCATGGTAGGGCCTGTTTATTCTGTCAAGGATTGGACTTCGGCTGAAGTGGATCCCAGTGGCAGGAACAGCAGGGAGCGAAGTCAGGAAACAAGCAGGGGTCCGAGGCAGGCGGCAGGTAGCGAAGTCAGGAAACAAGCAGAGGTCGGCAACGAGGAAAACTGGAACAGGATGATAGCAATAGCTAGCACAGCAGTAAACACAGGAACCTTGCAGAAGCTAAGGAACCAGTATAAACAGGCAAAGAGGAACAGGAAAGGGAATAGGCAGGCTGAGAGGTGAGCACAGGTGCAGAGGGTGTCAGGTATAGAGTCTGGAATTTCCTTAGTTTAGCAGCAGCACTCCCGTGGGCAAATATAGGTACTGCAGGCTAGAACCAGACATTGAGAGTGGCAGCAGTCCTGGTGGCCAAGCATGGGAACAGCAGGCTAGAGAATATGACAATCAGTTTGAAGCCATAGGTCTCCTGTGCTGAGCCGCATTATTAATATCAGCTCCAGAGACACCCTACTTCAATCCTATGTAATAAAAATACATTTACAGCCCAGCTTCATTGTCTAGACTCAATTGATGGCTAATCTAGTTCTTTGAGCATTTCGCAGTGGTGTGTGTTGTACTGTAGTTGCATTGGAGAACAACGCGGCATATTGAGGTGTAGAGGGTGTCTAGTTTGCTAAGGTGAGTTTGGGGTGCTGTAGTTTATGTCCTCATAGTTTATAATTGGCATCAGCATCTGCTGTGCAATTCACTTTCTCACTAGTTGGCTTAGGGAGGATTTGTTCCTATAAAGTACACCTAGTTTGGAATAGGTTTTGGATGTCAGGTTATCAATGTGCAACCCAAACGTTAAATGGGAGTCAAACCATATGCCCAGATATTAAAAACTAGTGACAGGGGCAAGGATGGTATAAGAGTTGGTTCTGGTCTGAACCTCCATCATTGGTAGCTTTTGAAATTTAGCCTTTGTCCCAAATACCATTGGTCCTGTAAGTCCTGTACATAGTCCTGTAAGTGTATAAAACCAGTTTGTTTTGGGAAATGCCATTTTCATATCTCAAAAAATCAGATTGAAAATGTGAGTGTTCAAGGTCAGAGAGGCAAGGGTTGTGTGCATATAAGATTGTGTCATTCACTTACATGTGCATTGAAGCTCCCTTACAAGCTGTAGGTAGATCATTGATGAAGACTGAAAAGAGTAGGGGCCCCAGAACAGAGTATTGCGGGACACCGCAGGTGATATCAAAGGGGTTGGAGTTAGAGCCCGAGATAGACACATGTTGGAATCTACCTGATAGGTAGGGGTGAAACCAGTTTAAAGCACGTTTCCCTAGTCCAGAGCACTGAAGTTTGTTTAGCAAGATAACATGTTCAACAGTATCAAAAGCCTTTGCAAAATCTAGGAATATTGCACCAGTAAATTGTGCCAGTTCTATTCCACATTGGATCTCATTGTAAACTTTTAGGAGGGTAGTTACCGTGGAGCATTTGGAGTGAAAGCCAGATTGGAATTAACAAAGGGAAATTTGTCTTGGTACTGTATAGTAATCACTTAATTGGAAGTGAACACATTTTTCCATGACTTTGGATAGTATTTGGGAGAAGAGATTGGCCTGAAGTTTGAAACAGTGATTTTGTCCACACTTTTGAGGAATGAAACAACTCTAGCAATTTCAGGTCTTGGGGATATGGCCTGCAGACAAAATATGGTTGATTAGGGAAGCAAGCGATATGGCAATGGCCGGGGCACCAAGTCGTAGGAACTTTGATTGCAGTGGGTCAGGTCCACATTGGCTGCTTAGTTTTAATTTGAGGAGCGCTTGTATCATCTCCTCTTCAGATACTGGAACAAATTAAAAAGTGTGAACAGTGTTGGGAGAGGGTGGGGCTATAGGGGTTCTCCCAGCTTGAGCTTCATGTTTGTAGTTCGGGTTGCACTTTGCCAAAAGGGAAGTAGCACACCCCTCAAAGTATCCATTTAATGCGTTTGTAATGTCAGTGGGATTGGTCAGAGTAATGTCATCCTTAATGATATTAGATGGTTGTTGATGGCAAGAAGGCTGGGATATATTGTTGATGGTCTTCCAGAAGTTTTCTGGATTTGATGTATTCTGGTGAAGATTGTTAGAGTAATATTGTGCTTTTGCATGTCATGCTTGCCTTGTGCACATATTCTGCAGGCATCTGTAGTTATTAAGATCCTTGGTAGTGCCAGTTACTTTGTAACTTTTCCACTATAAGGTTTGCTTTAACCCACGGAAGGTGGGCCCCCGTACTCTTATTCTGCGTAGTGGAGCATGGGTATCACAGTGTTTTAAGAACTCAGATTGGAAAAAAATCGAGTGCAGAATCGGAGTTAGGTATTAAATTGATTCTGTACCAAGGGCAGCTGGTAAGATCAGCTAGAAACTGTTGTGGGTTAAAGTTTCTAAATGTTCTAGTGAGGAGAACATTAGGACTTAATTGGGGTGATCTGATTTTCCTTACACAGTACACTATTGCATGGTCAATGAAAATGTCAGGTAGGATGGCAGAGGATTGGATTCTGACAATCACGCAGCAAATAAACTCACTCTCCTGCTTTACAAAATAACAGGGTAGAAATGTCCTTACCAAAAAGTGCAAATGGGAAAGGATTAGAGTGACTCCAGTACAATTAAAGAATTAATAAATCCAGAAAGGTCTCCAGGTGTGTCATCAATCTTTCAGTATCAACCATGTTTGTCCCAGGGGGTAGGGTAACTTGCTCAATGTCATTGGAGGCTTTAAAGGAAGTAAATAATTTGCAAAAGCTCAGCTTCTGTTCAGGGAACCTTTGGAGGAGCCGCCAGCGCGGGGTTCTAGGGATGGCTGTTGGAATTTGGTTGGGGGGTAGAAGAGACGAAGCCCTCGGAAGAGGGAAAAGAAGAGCTAAAAAGGAGGATAAACTACTGCATCTTTACAGGGACCGACAGCATGACAGTGAGATTGCTGTGGAAGAGAGAGAGAGCATGAGAGAGGTAGCCTCACTAGCAAAGCAGACAGAGTGGTAAGAGTGAGACAGCCTCAGAGAATCAAACAGCCCAGACACCCAAAGGAGAAGAGAGAGGCAATATATTTTGCTACACTCAGTCTTCGGATTGTGCATCAATACTGTACATGGGCACAGTAACTAAAGAAAGGAAACAGGGAGATTTACAAAGAAACGTACATGTATTTACATTTCAAAGAGCAGTCAATTATTTCATCTCTCTTCCCAAAGATAACACATAACTCTCAGAGGCTCAAATAAGTTCTGCTAGCGAAGACAACTTCTAATAAAAGAATAAATCCTTGCCAGGTACATTACAGAATGGACTAAGTATTCATTTGTTTGTATAGAAATATTTGCTAATTAACTGTTTTCTGGTTTGTGCACTCCTTTGTTTCTTCATTAATTTGTGTTCCTAAACATTTATATAATGTAAATATATTTATTTAGTTATTTAACAAATTACTTTGTGTCGGTAGATATCAGAAGTATTCCTCCTCTACGTTACCGTCTCCACTATTATTTCCAGATATTAAATTGGTTCACTGGCCAAACATTTGTGGGTTATTGGCTCCTGCCTCTCTTCAGATTACGGGTTATTGGCGCCTGCCTCTCTTCACATTGCTGGTTATTGGATCCTGCCGCTCTTCAGATTGTGGGTTATTGGATCCTGTCTCTCTTCAGATTGCGGGTTATTGGATCCTGCCTCTCTTCAGATTGTGGGTTATTGGCTCCTGCCTCTCTTCAGATTGTGGGTTATTGGATCCTGCCTCTCTTCAGAGTGTGGGTTATTGGATCCTGCTTCTCTTCAGATTGTGGGTTATTGAATCCTGTCTCTCTTCAGATTGTGGGTTATTGGTGCCTGTCTCTATTCAGATTGCGGGTTATATGCTCCTGCCTCTCTTCACATTGCGGGTTATTGGCTCCTGTCTCTCTTCAGATTGCAGGTTATTGGATCCTGCCTCTCTTCAGATTGTGGGTTATTGAATCCTGTCTCTCTTCAGATTGTGGGTTATTGGTGCCTGTCTCTCTTCAGATTGTGGGTTATTGGATCCTGCCTCTCTTCAGATTGCGGGTTATTGGATCCTGCCTCTCTTCAGATTGTGGGTTATTGGCGCCTGCCTCTCTTCACATTGCGGGTTATTGGCTCCTGCCTCTCTTCAGATTGCAGGTTATTGGATCCTGCCTCTCTTCAGATTGTGGGTTATTGAATCCTGTCTCTCTTCAGATTGTGGGTTATTGGTGCCTGTCTCTCTTCAGATTGTGGGTTATTGGATCCTGCCTCTCTTCAGATTGTGGGTTATTGGTTTCCGTGCCGCCTTCAGATTGTGGGTTATTGGCTCCTGCCTCTCTTCAGATTGTGGGTTATTGGCGCCTGCCTCTCTTCAGATTGTGGGTTATTGGCTCCTGCCTCTCTTCAGATTGTGGGTTATTGGCTCCTGCCTCTCTTCAGATTGTGGGTTATTGGCTCCTGCCTCTCTTCAGATTGCAGGTTATTGGATCCTGCCTCTCTTCAGATTGCGAGTTATTGGCTCCTGCCTCTCTTCAGATTGTGAGTTATTGGATCCTGTCTCTCTTCAGATTGTGGGTTATTGGCGCCTGCCTCTCTTCAGATTGTGAGTTATTGGATCCTGTCTCTCTTCAGATTGTGGGTTATTGGATCCTGCCTCTCTTCAGATTGTGGGTTATTGGATCCTCCCTCTCTTCAGATTGTGGGTTATTGGATCCTGCCTCTCTTCAGATTGCAGGTTATTGGATCCTCCCTCTCTTCAGATTGCCGGTTATTGAACCCTGTCTCTCTTCAGATTGTAGGTTATTGGATCCTGTCTCTCTTCAGATTGCAGGTTATTTGATCCTGTCTCTCTTCAGATTGCGGGTTATTGAATCCTGTCTCTCTTCAGATTGCGGGTTATTGAACCCTGTCTCTCTTCCTGCAATCTAAGAGAAGAGACAGGATCATAACCTGCATCTGAAGAGAGACAGGGTTCA
>CM071569.1:14358360-14489640 GCA_036426205.1 Ascaphus truei
CCTGCCTCTCTTCAGATTGTGGGTTATTGGATCCTGCCTCTCTTCAGGTTGTGGGTTATTGAATCCTGTCTCTCTTCAGAGTGTGGGTTATTGGATCCTGCCTCTCTTCAGATTGCGGGTTATTGGTGCCTGTCTCTCTTCAGATTGCGGGTTATTGGATCCTGCCTCTCTTCAGACTGTGGGTTGGCGGTACTCCTTACTGCAGCAGTAGGTAAGGGGGCAGCCACCATCCAAGTTACATCGTTGAGTTTTCTGCTAATATATCTTCTTATTAGTATACCACAGAAAATAGAAGTGTTGCGATTGACAAAGGAAAACGCATGCCAGCACCTCCTCTAAAACACCACATTGTTACAAACCATATGCTGGCACATTAAGATATATTAAGACATGCCAATGTTTATATTTCATATATTCTTTATTGGCAATCCTCAAAAAGGTTTTTCGAGAGTCTGCCACAAATCTAATACATCTCCATCCAGGAGAGTTTGTGTAAACACTGTCCTTTATATCTCTTCAAATGCATTTATTAGAGATACAATACTCCATGCTTTAGGTGCAAGTAATTGACCTCACTTTGTACTGCATTATCTCCTTTGACATATGTCCTTTCTATGGACAGTAAGAGCACTTTAGTAAACTGCAGATTTAGGTTTGGGCAATTAAGGGAAGTTTTGTTATACCTAATGCACTCAGCTCAAAAAGAGATTCAAGACCAGTAAAATAATTGCTTCAGTTGCTTTCAAATGGACTCAGTTAGTTGGAAAATATGACGCTGTTTTTGCACTGCCTTCTCCCCAGTTTTGCAGGCATAAGAGTGTAATAAATAACCCCAGGAACTGGTCGCAGGTGTTGAGCCCTTAGTTCTCTGCAGTGGAGCCATGTGCTGTTTCACCTTAGGTAGTCTATAGCATGTGAATAGAACAGCATACACCTAAAAGCTGGACGGACACGTGGTTTAGCAGCTCCCGCATAACAGTCCGGAAAACACTCAAAATACAGGGATCTCTTTTATCCCCCAACAAACTACAATTGATTTTCTTGCAGAAAGTCTTACTCAGTTTAATAGGAACATAGCTAAGTCTAAGTAGGCCTTAGATAAACCAGAGGTCTGAGAGAGAGGTGAGAAAGAGGAGCGAGTCCGGCGTGAAAAACGCTCTGTAACTGGCCTATAAATAAATTGCAACAATCGTTAAAGAACGCCGGCAATCAAATTCAACAATTTAAAGAGGCGATCAAAGATTTCAAATATCACTTCATACATCTTAATCCAAATATATTATAAATTGCGTTTGGGCGAGGCCTGTGGAGGACATAACTGCCCTGAAAAGCAAGTCAGTCCGAAATAAATAAAAAGCAAAGTAAATGCAGCAAAATTGGAAGATTTGGAAAATTATTCTTTTTATTATTATTATTAATTTATTTCAGAGGAAACAATTTGCAGTTGGTGCAATTTTCTGAGGATGATACTGGTGAGTCGTTCCTCAATTATGTGGCTGAAGACCTACTGTATTAAGATCTAAAAGTGAAAACCTCACGTTTAAAGAGAGTTGTTCTGCTTTGTTTCCTGGCGGGGGGAGGTTAGGAACTTGCTGTAGCTAACTTTAAGGGTACTGTAGGTTAACCCCAGTGAGGAAAAACAAGAATATGTTAGGGCAGAGGTGGCCAACTCCAGTCCTCAAGACACCCCAACCAGTCAGATTTTCAGGATATCCCTGCTTCAGCATAGGTGTCTCAAACATTCGCTGCTTCAGCACAGGTGGTTTTCACAGGCTCAGTCTTTGATTGAGCCACCTGTGCTGAAGCAGGGATAGCCTTAAAACCTGACCAGTTGGGGCTCTTCAGGAGTACAGTTGAGCACCATTGTCTTAGGGTTTTATTGAGTAAGCTACGGTGGTGCAGATCCAGCGCTACCTCACAAAGCCCCAGTCAAGTAAATAATAATAATAATAAAATGTTTTTGTATAGCGCTGCTGGTTATACGAAGCGCTTTACAGAGACATTTTGCAGGCACAGGTCCCTGCCCCATGGAGCTTAACTTACAATCTATGTTTTTGGTGACAATCTATGTTTTCCCTGAGGCACAGGGAGATAAAGTGACTTGCCCAAGATCACAAGGAGCCGACACCGGGAATTGAACCAGGCTCCCCTGCTTCAAACTCTCAGTGCCAGTCAGTGTCTTTTACTCACTGAGCCACTCCCTAACAAATGAGTCTTTCTGTGCTGTTTTTATTTGTTCATTCGTTTATTTTTATACCTTTTTTTTTTTTTTTTTTAAATAATGTCACTAAATCTATGGATTTTACAATATCTACTCACATTTAAATTGAGCACTTTTACGGTTTTCATGATGCCAACAACTTGTTATCCAGCTTGGTTTTTACAAATCACACATCTACAGTATTCCCTAAAATGTACCTCTTGGAACATAGGGCGCTGATATACCCCAAATAAAAGAAAACAAGACCTCAGAGAACTGGAGAAAGGAATTACTTTTATCCAAGAAATATATTTGAAATGGAAAAATACTCTGGTTCAGAACGCTTACCTTGCAGCTTACCATTGCACATTCAGAGCAGTGTCACTATTAATCAGAACGAGTGTACTAATAATACATTGTGTTGTGGAAGCATATTCACAAGGCAGATATATTATTATGAAAGTTATGCTAAATTAAAAAAAAAAAAAAAACAGTTTATCCTATGCAATCTGTACACTACAAACCAGTGCGACAAAATATTTTTTGCAAATAACTGAAATTGCTAATTTTCCGTGCTGAGATATCATAATTTGAGGGAGCTGTAATATACTGCGCAATAACAATTTGGACAGAGTGGGCTCTTCTAAAGTAAACTGTAAAAAGTAATAAAAACATTATTATTATTACTATTAGATGTGTAGCTCCCCTCCCCCCGCACCCTTCACTTCAGAGAGCTACTATTATACCTTCTGAAATGGAGCCTTAGGCTGAGTCCATGGTGATTCAGCCCGTGCGGAGGCGCGCTGAGGCTGAGGGAAAGCAGGTGCTTTCCGTGGCCTTCGTTAGAGCGCCATCCGGGGGCGTGTCGGGGGGGCGGGCCAGTGACGTCACGGAGCTGGTTCGCCCTCATTGGGCAAACCACTCACGTGACCGGCCCTGCGCTCCCGTGAGCGGGTGAATCTAACATTTTCATAAGACCCACGCTTCTGCACGCTTGCGGAAGCGTGTCCCTGCTAAAGTCGCTGTCATTGCGGCTGCAGGGGCTCACTGGTAAGCGAGAGAGCGCCTCAGAATGGGTCAGCGCCTAAGCGCTGACCATGCCCGCGGCCTTAGGCTGAGTCCATAGAATGACAGTCAACGCTGAGCTGTGCGGCGGCTCCGCGATGAACCCCATCATCCAGTTCATGCAATCGCTCCTGATTGTGCAGACGAGCGTCAGCGCGGAGGAGCGCGGCTCCCCCTCTATGGATGCAGACTTAGGCTAGGTCCCCGCAGGAAATTGCAGACCTTGTTGCTGGCCTAGTCCTGGAGTACCTCAGATTGCTTACCTTGGGGTATTTCCATATCTGGGATGATAATAAATATTCGCAATTTGGTCAAGACCTCTTCTGCATATTGAATGGTCTGGGCCTCACTCATGTTGTTTCCTCTGATACTGATAACAGTGGGCAGTTCTTGTTTCTCCAAACCGGGTTAGAAGTCTCCAACCTAATGATAGACCCAGTTGTTTGGTCAAATCACCACTCAATTTGGTTCTCAATCGTAGACCCAAAATTGCCCTGCCCCCCCTCCCCCATGGAGATGACAAAGTATCGACCCATTTAGGGGTTTGACTCCCCAAACCTGGATCTCTCTGATGTATTTGATGCATGTGAGGATCTCCGTGCTCTTATCCGTCAGTTCCAATGGATATCGCTTCCGTTTATATATAACCCCCTCATACTACAATACCCCCTGGACTACAGTATTATTAGGTAATTAAAGAAGAGTCATTGCAGGCCTGAACAGTGCTGGTTAAGGAAACGCATGGGGGAGAACAAGCTTAAACTGATCAACCATGCGGTATCGCAAAATATCAGTCCACATTCACTCGGAAGGAGTTAGACTTCAAGAGATTGTGACTGTGGACAATAGACTGACTCCGCTCTTCTACATTTTCTGAGGCTTTGCATGTCTGTTGTTTGCTGTAGCTTTTTCTTAGTCACATTGTGATATGTTTGCGCTCTTCTTCTCGGATAAGGTATCCTCCATTTGTGCCGGATTACGACAATGCTGTCTGTAGAGTATCGGATTTCATTCATGTGAACGGGGGTTCTCTGACTTCATGGACGGGGTTTAAACATATGGATGTGGAAAACATTGTGCAAACTATCCAGGGGCTCCACTCACTACCTGTGATTTGTATCCAGGCCCAACAAACCAGTTTATAGAGTGTGGTGATACAAGTCCAGTATTTGCCAAAATAGTCCAGTGCTCTTTGCAGATGGGGAACTTTCCAGAACAGCTGAAGGAGGCAGTCATCAGGTCTCTTCTAAAAATAAATGAATTAGACCCGGACTGCATGGCCTAAGATTGGCCTGTATCAAACCTTCCTTTCCTAGAATTATTCCGAAAGCTGTTGAAACCCAACTGGAAACCTGCCTGTCAACCCATGATATTACCCATAGAATTTTACAGGAACACTCCTTTCCCCGAGAAGCTAACAATCTATGTTTGGTGTCTGAGGCACATGGCAAAAAAAAAAAACTTGCCCAATGAGCTTACACTTGGATTTGAACCGGGCTCTGCTCCCCTGCTTCCATGTCAGTGTTTTCAGAGCCTGTGCTTTTGCTCACTGAGCCACTAATAATTTGATTTCTTTAATGTCTCTTGATTGTATATCGTTTTCTTTTTATTCCTGTATCTGCTGTTCAGAAATTTGTATGGAAAATACAGAAAAACTTCAATGAAAACAAAAATACATAGAAAAAAAGACTGACTATTGGGCCAAATTTCATGAGAAATCACCCCTTTGTATTTCTGTCATAACTGTTATACAAATTTAATCTGGAACAACCTGAACTCAATGCAGAGCAGTAATTGGCAGGGTTAAATATAGATTTGGAATAGTTAGCTTAATGAGCAATGTTTTTATCTGTAAATTAAACGTTTCATTCTCCATTCAATACAAACATCTACAGTACTGTATTATGTGTAGAATAAGAATCCCTGATTGTGTCCCCATAAATATGCACAACTTTGCATAACATTTTCTGATAAAATCCCTGTTCAGTCTATTAAATTGTATATCAAAAGAACCCTATAATCAGGGGTATAACTACAGTAGTCTCGACTACTGTAACCCCCTGCTGTCCGGCCTTCCGACTGCAAGGGGCAATGTTTGAGGTGTTCATCGTAGAAATTTCGGTATATTATGGTCACCTGGGATCCGGTGTCCAGTAAGGCAGAGGAATAGATCCCTTCTAGTACAACACGTATGATGGCGGAGGGGCCTACCCGACTGTAAGCGTCCAATGGTGGGGTTCCCTCATTAGGGCTTAGCTCAGGAGGGGTTTCGGGGGACTCAGGAGACTCAATGGAGACTTCAGCTGTTTTGACCTCGCCGGTCTGTATACGGCAGATCATGGACATAGCGGAGCTTCCCTTACTTGGAGATTTTTTTTCTTGATCATCCATTGCTGGGCATTCCCTGGAGAAATGGCCCTTCTGCCCACAGCCATAGCAGACAACATCCTTGGGATCAACCCGTCTTTGGTACATGGGGGATGATCTCCCGGAAGTTCGGCCTTTGACGGAGGGCGACTTGGTTGGCGCCTCTTCCTATTAGGCAGGTTTCTTGACCCTGGGAGCGGATGCTCCCTGAATGTCGCTCTTGAGTTGTTCTTTGACCTTCGGTGACGTATGTAGGCTTGTGTATGCTTCATGCCCCTTGACTAAACCCAAGATGTCCATGAATGTAGGGGGTGGCCCCTGTAATAGAGAGCACCTAATCATAATCACCATGTCATGAGTGGGAATGGCTCCTCGAAGAAACTTCTTACGCCTGTATTCGTCCATCGCCAAGGCGGGGATGAGGTCGCAAGTTCGCAATTTCCAAAGTACCAGTTGAATCCGTTGAAGGAAATCAGACAGATCTTCTTTCTCTTGTTGCCTGAGACCATAATATTTAAACCACAGCTCACTTTCTCTTCATCCTTGCCATAGATCTGGACTAACAGCTCCACCATCTGAAGAGCGGAGAGATCAGGGTCTTGGTCACGCTTTGCACTGACCATAGTGGATGCTGGGGGTCTGAGGTTCTCTTGGATCCTCTGTCGCCTTACTGCCTCAGAGCAGGGTCATTCGTCGATCACCTTGAGGGTGTGTTCCCTCCAGGACTCGATTCCTTCTTCACCTACAGGAACAGGAACCGTTCCAGAGAACGCCTTCAGCTTCCTATAATTCTGTGCTTGTGATGACTTAGTTCTAGCTTCCACAAGCTATAGTAATGTCATGCCCAGTATAGAGCCGCCACTAGCTGAGCGACTAACGGTCCCAGGCCCAGTACTAGGTGTTGGTGTAAAGCTTCTTGTTAGTCTGTCAGGGGCAGGTGACGTTGGTGGGCTCCCGGACCAGCTGGTGGACCCTTGCCGTGTATCAGAAGTGAAAGTCACCCATGGTAGAGAGACATCTGATCTGACGGGGGTACTGGTGACCATATCTTTGCTTCCCCAACCCTCGTGTTTGGAAGGGGAAGCAGAATAAGTAAAAGCTGTCCCAGGGTAAATAAGAGGGCCCCCTTGCGGTAAAGTCTCGGGTAGATACACCACTTGAGGGGCTCAGTCAGGGCATAGTTCTTGTTCTACGGCCAGTAGTAGGGTGTTCTCTTGCTGGTCAAGGAGGTAGTATTTACTGATGAGATGGGCTCCCGCCAGACCAGGTAATGTCCTTACTGCACTGTAGACAGTGAATATGGATACATGGGCGAGCACCCCTCCTATAGCGACCACGTGTCGAAGGGGTTCTTGGAGTTTGTCGGCCCAGTCGCCCACTTGTTGTGGCGTGGGTGTAGACATGATGACTTGATAAAATACTAATTGAACTACTGTGTAGGGCACCCCAGGGCCTCCAAATGTAACAGTGGATCCCCCTAACCACAGAAGCTACTAATGCTGTCTTACACCTGTGTGGTTGTCAGGAACCTAAGCCACATTGGGAACCTGGGGTCTTAATCACAATACTCCTGGTGCAATGCCTCCACCCGAGAAGGATCTCGACAGAGCGGGAGGAGCCCCTCACAGGACACAACCCAATAATACACACAGTATAATAAAACAATAATACTATTTACTTAAGCATAGGATCTTATCACTGTAATATGTATAATGACATAACATACCCTTTTTCACTAAGATTACAACTAGCCAAAGTGCCACGCAGGGCGCAACCCTCCACCGTGTCCCCACACCGTGTCCAATGTCCCACACCCAAACCCCCAAGTGTGTGGTGACCGCGTGGCCCACTAGTATGAGAATGTTATAGTTGGTGTACTTGTTGTAAGGTTACCTGCCGGGCACTCCAGCACCCGGTCACTCCAACTGCAACCAGAATGGATCCGCGATCCGGCGACTTTGGCTCCTGCGTCGTGATCTCCACATGGAAGGCTGTCCTCTGAGGTGATCCCACCTTGGGGCAGTCTCTCTGGATTGAGGGGGCTGGTCCCAGACTTCTCTTCTGGATATACAGCGTCTACTGGATCCCTCGCTTTCTATGCAGCTCTAATGGGGCAGGTTCCCTATCCTAGGGCCTGTCCCTGGAGCACCCACAAACTGAAAGATATCTCAGGGCCTATCTGGGGCCTAGGGGGGATTTCTGGCCTAGTGCAGAGGCTCCTTGCCCTCTGCACCTGTACCTCCTTCCCCTATCTTCTCCTGACACCGACTGACCCAACGTGCTCCCCTGTCAGCCTCTACTTCCCTTCCTCAATCAATATTCGCACCCTAATTGGCTCCATGGCATCAGGTCGTGCGCTCCTCAGGCTCATGGGAATTGTAGTCCCTTCCAAGAGCCTTCCCTGATTGGCCGTCTCTCGGGCGCTCCAACTACGCATCCGCAGTCTCACTGAGGGTCTCCCACCGCGCATCTCCACTGCACATGCGCAAAGAACAAATATGGCAGTGCCCTGAGCTTGCGGGGTGCCGCTGAGCCTCCAGAGCACCGGAGCGCTCCCTGGTCTGCCCCCCACCTTCCTAAAGTGTCGGCGGTCTGACACTTGGCTCCGGCGACACCCGCGACCACCGCCGCAGTGGAGGTAACGAAGGGGGGGGGGGGGGGCAGGGGAACCCTACTACATAAGTAAAAGCAAAAGCAATAACTATACAATATTTCCTGTAGTTCACTATTTTCAGATAACTTCCTCTTCTGTAGTAACCCTGTCCGTCTAACCCGGCATTGGGCCGACAATCTTATTTATTTTCAGATTTTAATTTCTCTTGAAGCTTTGTTGGCATATAGAAGAAAAGGGTTTTGGTCCAATCCACTACTCTCAATTTAATTGGGAACAATACAGTGAATTTTTATCCCTTTCCATGAATTAATTAGAAATAGCCGTGTTAATCCAGTTGCGATAGTGCAGAGTGAATGAGTACTTCAGTATTAGGTGATACATTTCTTTATTTGGACTAACAATTTATAATATAAGACAAGCTTTGAAGAGTTCTCTCTCATCATCAGGTCAGGTACAGCACACCTGTGAGCACGTGGCCTGTATATGGGGCAAGGGTTAATACACACGGCTATCTAGGTAAGTCACTTTTTTCCATGCCTGGGCCCTCGATTGACGACTATCTCCCTTCAATCCGTCCCAATATACCATGTGTCACGAACATCACACTTGAGCATGCGACTTATATACTGTTTGCAACCAGAGTTAATACGCACAGCCAACACGTGCTCCACCTTTTGCCTTCTCATGGTATGTCAAATGAGTTAATATTTACACGTATGCCGCTACAAAATATAAATACATAGATGATGTGATAAATTGCTGCGTCACAGAGTAAGTTCACAGCAAGCATAAGTCCATTCAGAATGAATCCAATATCCAGAACAACTGTGTTGTAACAGAAATGATCACCCCAGGAAGAGGTGGGGACCTAGTGGTGCCCACACAGCTACCACAAAAGACAGTCCCTAGTGAGACATCACTAACCCATGGGGTGTAGTAAATAAACAATCCAGCACTAGAAAGGTAATAACAGAAGGGCTACTGCCCTTTACCTGACTGTGTGTTCCAGATAGGTAGAATTCCTCAGCGTGCAATCCTCAGGAGTGTAGATCAGAATGTGTAGAAGAAGGAAGGAGCACAGCCATCTGCATCCACGGTGCAAAAAATGAATATGGGCAACTCCAAATGAAATAAAAAATTATTACTTTATTTAATCAGCTTGGCAATGGGGTAGGACAAAGCACCAACGCGTTTCATCCCGCAGGACTTTCTCAAGGTGTCACGTACACCGCTTCAAAATATAAATACACTATATATATATAATTGCCCGCTACCAGCACCAAATAAATATTAAATATGTCATTATTTGCAGAGTTTCCGGTCCCTGATTATTAAGAAAAACGACACATTTAACACACAAATTTGTTATAGCAAAAATGTGTCCGAAAATGTAAATTACCCTCTACAAAGTGTACAACAGCTCAATCAGAGCCCAATGAATTACTTAGCAAAGTTTAGCTGTAATATTCAAAAAAGTACAGTGCTTAGTTTCCAGAAAAAGATTACAAAAACAGTTATAATAAATTCTGACAGTTTCATCAAAATAAATGCAGATAAACAAAGAATCTAATTTACATTATCGTCTAACATTGATCAGATCTTTTCTTTGAGTGGAAATTGAGATTTCACATGTCCCACCCTGGACACTCCCTTAGCTGAAATCTAATTTTTCTCTTCGTACACGCAAGTTTTTATGCCAAAAGCCTCCTGTTGAAAACAACATAATCCCACCCCTGTCATCAATCAGCTGACATGTGTACGACTTAAAAGAAAGGGGGAAAAAACCGGTTCTTTTGACATTTAACGTTTGCCTCAATGAATAAATGACTTTGTTTCTGTAATACTTAGACACACACCATCTCCAAATACAGTCATATAACTTCTATTCAGGTGAAACGGGTATAGTAGAGATTATACATAGAAAAACTTTTTTTTTTGTACGATGTTATGTGTGTAATCGCAACAGTTACAAATATCTATTTGCTGTTCTTGCAAATTGCTGTCAGGCCCATGATAAGAACGCCTTAAAAAGGTCCCGTTTATTCTAGTGTGAGGGAAGCCATATTTCCCTCACTGGCAAAAACAGATGTCCTTATCTCTAAATGCTATCAGTCCTATAAAACCTATTTAAAAAAAAAAAGGCCTGGCATGGTTTGGCAGGCCATAAAATCTATTCTTGTATTTTTAAGACAATATGTAGCCAACCCCTCTGGTGACAGAGTGATTAAAATACGTAATCTTTTCTGCCATATTCATTGCAAAGAGTATTTTCTGCGCTTTACATTTTTGTTCTGTACATTTGCTGCAGGCTTCGATCAAGCTAACTTTCTCTGCCAAGTTTAGAATTTTCATTACGACTGGTCTTGGTCTTGTATTTCTGTCTGCTCTTCCAGGGCCTATTCTGGGGGCTCTCTCTCCGGTGGGAATTAGTCCTAATTATTATGGGAGCCATTCTGCTTGTTACATGTTCAAGAAGACCAATTAATTACCCTAACATTATTTCTTCTGCTCCTATTCAGCAAATCTTCGAGCACAAGGGTCCTCAACTCCAGTCCTCAAGCCCTCCCCCCCGCCCCCCCAACAGGTCAGGTTTTCATGATATCCCAGCTGCTGCACAGGTAGCTCAATCAGAGGATCGAAGAGCCACCTGTGCTGAAGCAGGGACTGATTGAGCCACCTGTGCTGAAGCAGGGATAGCCTGAACCTGCCCTGTTGGTGGGAGGGAGAAGGGGGCTTGAGGACTGGAGTTCAGCACCCCTGTTCTAGCTTATCTGTTATTGATTGGATGGTTTGTTCATGTATTTTTAATTGGACCTGGAAAACATTGTATATTTTCCTCACCCAGATTTGTTCTTTGTTCTAGCTCCTCTAGTCTTTGTGCTTGCGCAGTAATTTGGTTCAGAGCCGTTTGAATAGATTATTTCAGAACATTTGCATTCCAACATTGGCATCAATATTTTGGACACCTCTTTTATAGTTTAAATTGCAACACGGGCCCCCTGTTTTATTTTGCATTGTGTCTTCTTCATCCAGACTATTTGGATATGGCACGTCAGGAGCAGGAGGCTCATTATCTAACTGGGTTATTTTTGTTGTTTTATCTTTCTTTTAACTTTGAGGTTTGTCCAGATATTTATCCATTTGATGTTGTAGTCAGACATGTATGGATCACCACGTTAACAAATGAAAAAGCCCGTGTTTCTGGAGGGTGTTTGGCTTTTAGAGCAACGTTCCTCCTTTAGTGGCTACTGTAGTTCCTCTGGCTTGTTTTTGTGTCCTTTGTAGAAGATGATCATTTACTTGCTTCCTTATTTTGTAAGACGTCTTAACTGTTTTAATTCAAGGATTTTCAACCGGATCTGTCTTTGAGCTTTAGCCTTGTTATACCCACTACTGCAAACCGTTTGTTTCCAGACTTTCAATTTGAATAGAATTGTTGCTGCTTAAACAAAGACCTCCCAAGTCCCAACTCATATTTATCCCTTCTTTCATTTAATTTTCTCACACACTTCTTTTTCCACCTCTTCACTTGTGTTGGTCAGCGAGTCTTCACTTTTGCAGGCTTCTTTTTGCGGCTGTTGGTGTAGCAGGATAGGCCCCACCATTGCAATTCTGGCCCAGAGCTAGAGACCTCCTTTACTTTTGTGCTCTCTGTACGCTCTCTCTGGTCTCTCTCTGCGCTCTCTCTGCGCTCTGTGCTCTCTCTGGTTCCCGCCCTGACTCAGCCCCTGGCCAGAGCTGTTGTGTGTTTTCCTCCTACCCCGGAAGCCTTTTTCTAATGCCTGTCCTGCCTCAGCTGCACCACTGTAGGCTGCGTGTTTTATTTCCGGTGGCTATCTTGGATGCAGCAACTTGTGGGGTTTTTATTTTGCATGTCAAGGCATTAGGAACCATTTCTGCTTGCGTATCCTCCTTTTCTAGGGGGTTATTTGGGGTTTAATTGGGCGATTTAGCTTTTCTTAGCCACTAAATCCTCTAAACCTTTAGGAGTTTGATTTTCAAAAATTCAGCCGCTCGCTAGGCGCCTCCCGGGAGTCATTTAAATAATTGAAGAACTAATAATCCTATTTTAACTCAAAAAACCACAATGGGTGTTATATTTGTACCACATTTAGCTGTGTTTGTTTGGTCTCTGAGGATTTCTGTAATGTATCTTGGTGATAGTTGTTACAAGTGAGTGCACAATATTTTTATCTATAGTGTATTTGTTAGTGGCCTCTGTGCTAGTGGCCGCCCAGTGGTCATGGCTGCATGTGCGCCGGAGCGTCTGGCAGCGCGTGCACCTGTTTCAGCTGTGACCTGTGGTCAGCGGTTGAAGAGCAGGAGATCTGGCCGGGGGGGGGGGGCGTGGCAGGGGCGCGGCCATTTCACGCGGCTGGTTCGCCATCATTGGCTTAACCACTGCCGTAACGTGGCCAATACTCGGGCCGCCGCGCCAAAGGACAAAAATCTTGTCTCTTGGCCAAGGCGATCGCGCCAGGTGGGCGCACGCACACATGCCGACTGGGACCTGCCCTATAGAGGGCTGTGCCTTGAGTGCGACGCGCACGCCGTCAAGCGCGCAGCCATGACCACTGGGGAACTCACCTAACAGTTTAACACAGACGTTGAACTGAAACACAGAAGACTGACGTGAGTAATGAAAAAGTCAACTTCGAGGCATGTAACCGAGTACGATAGAGTGATCAAATTGACTCCGTCATTACTTGTGTAGCCTTACAGTGGGCAGGCTCTACGTGACAGGAAGCCTTTTAGGAGGGCAGGTGCAGTTCATTGGAGATCTACCTGTAACAGGTGTTCAGTCACCCTAAGGGAGATTCACTGCTACCTGGTGTTGTGGTGCTCACGTGCAGGCTTACAGAAGGGCCTGAGCTTCCGCCGATGTTAATGGGGATAGACAGGGCAGCCTTTTGGATCTGTAGCTCTTATCTTCTTCGGTGCAGCACCTCCATTCCAACAGAGCCTATCAGAGATAGGTGCAGTCCCTGCAGAAAACCTCTTTTCCTCCCCATGAAAGACTGCAGCCTCAGGCAGGAGTAAAAACATAACTTGGGTCTTTATTGAGAACACATCAACATTACACAGCATACACGTTTTTCTCTGTGTCCCTGGAGTCAACCCCAGGGGTTTGAGGCCCCAGGAGTCTCTCCTTGTCTCCCATGCTCTCTGATGGAGTATGGGGTATATGCTCCCACTCCCCTGAGGGTGGGGATAGAAGGTGAACCAGAGCCCTGCTCCACACTTCTAACAATAACTCTAAATTTGGCTGCAGCTCCTTTTTGTTACTAGGGGAGGGTCCCAGGCCTTAGCCCCGGTATGGGCAGAACCTAGGCCTTAGGCAACGCCCCCCCCCCCTATCACTCAAGTGAGCTGTTTACTGCAGCAGGGCATAGATTTAATCCTAACACTGCCTGCGCTGGTACCATGGCTTATGTGTTAGGCAGGGAAATTAGTAGACCAGGAGGTTACCTAGCTACATACCTGTATACATTCTGTGAGTTGACAACTAGACACAGTACAAGGTTATACATAAAAAGGATTTATTTAAACAGAATCAAAGCAACTTCTCCTGACCAGCACAGTCTGGGGTCTGGTTAGAAAATGTTACAGTCCCCAAAAGGATGTTGGGTGAATAGGTGGAGACTTGCCTGGACTAGGTAAGCCCTTACTAGTAATGGGAGGCAGGGCCAATTCTACTCAGATCTCTGCACTTGTTGCCTGAATATATGGTCCTCGCAGTGGGCAGTCTCATTGGGCATCTCAGCTGGATTACAACTGATGGGAGTTACAACTGATCGGTCGCTCCTGCTCCAGCTTCACCGCTCGTTGTTCCTGTCTCTGCCTGTTGGGACATTCCTCTTATTCCACGTTTTAGGTCACCCCCCCAACACTCCCCCTAACCCTGCCTACTTTCTCTCAGGGAGGCATCCTATCCAGGGTATGGGAGTTAGGTGGAGTACACCCCTTGTGGCAACACATGGGCAACTAACTTCTGGAGCAAATTTTCAGTATGGTCCTGACTATACCCAGGCACATTTTATGAGAAGGCGACATATTTTTTATGGACTATAGAGTGAGAGAATATCAAACCAGCAATAGATCACATGAGGCCAATATATACTGTAAAAGGTTAACAATAATCCTCTACTTTTACCAAAGTAGTCACTGTAAAGTATTAAAATGAATTAGCTTGTATAATATGAAATATATGTAGCCATGTATAAAAATGGTATACAGCTCTTTCTCATGCTGGCAAGAAAGCCTGGTAAGTATGCAGGATTGCCAGCATCAATCATGGAGGTTTGCCCTCACAACCTGGTGAGGTGTCATATGTACACAAGGGGAGTGATAACATGCTCTGTGTCCACCTCTAGTGACACAAGAGGTGTGGCTGTTTTCTGAGTCTATATAAGACACAGCACTGCCTAAAGTTAGTGTGATAATCAGGGGTTCAGTTATGATTCAGTTCTGGAGGTCTGCAGCAGTTAGGGCTGTCAGATATAATTAATAGATTGATCTACACTGTGATCAGGTGTTACGATTGTGCTCGCCACAAACCGGGACCGGACCGCGGGGCTGAGGTGGGGTTATATAATCACCGACCTTAGTCCACGCAGACTGATCCGGAGTGCGCAGTTCGTAGTCGTATGTAGCAGGGTCAGGATTGGAGAAGGCAGCATCGTCGTTATTCAAGCAGGAGTTCGGCAAAAGGTAGTCAGGAGTTCCCCGCTTCAGCTTAGGAGCGTGAGTGCGGGAGTGGCCTCTGCGCGAGGAGTGGCCTCGGCCCATGACGCTGGTCTCAGCAGGGGGAGACAGCAGGCTGGCCAAAGTACACCGCAGGGCAGCGTCGGGAAACCAACGCTTCAGCACAGAAGTCAGGAACGGGCCACCGCATGGAACTAGCAGCAGGCCTCAGGAAACAACGCTTCAGCACAGAAGTCAGGAACGGGCCCCCACATGGAACTAGCAGCAGGCCTCAGGAACTAGGGACAAGATCCAGAAAGGTTAGTACCCCAGGATACAAGCCAGGGTGGCTTGTGGCAGAGACAGTAACGTCCAGGGTAGGAATTTATGCTCGGCACTGGTTCAGTGCCAAAGCCCAGGATATAAAGGGTCGGAGATCCAATCACAGGAGGAGGGTGTGTGAGTATTCCTCCAATGATGGAGCACAGGGCAGAAGCTGCAATGAGAGGCAGCACATGTGCCATTGATTGCCAGAGGAAGCTTTTGCAACTGCAGAAGTCTGCAAAAGCTATAATCAAAGCCAGGAGCGGATTCCTTACATCAGGGACATGAAACAGGTGGTGATCTCTCTGAGGGGAGAGGTGATCCAACTCCATTGAGAGGGAAGGAACTTCTGAGAGGATGTACTTCACCAAAATGAGCGGCTAGACTGACCGCTGTGTGGGGCAGTCTGCGTGATGAGTCAATAAAGATGCCCAGTTTCACCAAACCCTTGCTGTGTATGTGTGGAGTCATTACACAGAAGGAGGCATCACAGAGGAGGTCCTCATCAGACACAACCCCCTGCGGCCGCAGAGATCCTGATGAGGAGGAGGCGCTGCATCAGATGTGAGTAAGACTCAATCCCCACTACCTCAGATGCCTGTCATGCTGATATCCCCATACCAACCCAGCGGGAGACTCAAGAGTCCTGTAAGCCAGCAGGTGCACCACACACTATACATACATGTAATGGGGCTAGTAGACCACAGGGGCCAATGTGAGATTGGGTGGGCTAGGAAAAAACGTTACATATATGTAGCCAGGTCTTCCCAGCCTGCCAGTGCCCCCCTCACCTGACTGCCGATCCGGGGGCCGCCGCATCCAATGGCGGCTCCGTCCAGCGATGGCAGGGGAGAGGGCGGTCAGGTCCCGGCTCGGGGGTTGCCGGGGACGCGTGCGGCCGGTTGCCAAGGCCACACGCGCGTCACAGGGCTCCCGGCGCTCCTGGAGCCGGGCGGTAAGGGTGCCGCCATTGCCCCTTAGATCACGCATGCGCAGTGGTCGCGCATGCGCAGTTAGAGCCCCAGAGTTAGGGCGAAGTCGCGCGAGGGCAAGGTTAGGCAGGGGAAGATTGAGGCAGCCGCCGAGAGCTTGCGCAGGCGCAGGAGAGGGAGGAAAAAGCCTGCGAAGCCCTAGCCTATTAGGGGAGGCTCTAAGTAGGGACTACGAGTCCCAGGAGCCTCTGTATGCCCCACGTGATACCAGGGAGCCAATGGGGCTTAGGAAGTCTGCAGAGGCAAGTGGATACAATTCGCGTGCTGAGCCCACGCTAGTCAGTCAGAGACCGGAGCAGCCCAGGGAAGCAGGTAGGGTACAGGAGTCAGGGACTCCCTGTACTAGGCCAGTATCCCCAGGGCCCGAGATAGCTCAGCTCCCCAGTAAAGTGAGTGTTGCCACGGACAGCCCTCAGGTTATGGACCCTGTCACTTGCATTAGTGGGAGCTGGGGAACAGAAGGGAAGAAAGGCAGCAGCGGACTTAGTGTTAAGTTGCAGGGTGTTGCTGCATGCGCTGATAGTTATCAGTTAAGTGAGTTGGAGTCAGGGAGCTGTGTGGGAAGGAAGGGTGCGGGGAGCGAGTGCAGCTCCTGCACCCATATAGGTACCCACACCCCAGGTAGGCCCCAACTCCCCACTAGGTTAGTGGGTAAGTGCTGAGGGAGGCCCAAGATAGGGACGCTGCCCTTAGTGTAGTGCTGCCTTGTCAGAGTCACGGCCGTCAGTACTGTGAGGTCTGACAGGCAGGCACCTTGTTGTGTAGCACGTTGGCTGCACACATCCAGTGGGTCACAGCTTGTTGCTGCAGGCGCTGGGATTAGTTTAGTAACAGTCAGGGCTGGGGAGAGTTAGGGGAGTGGGGCAGGTCATTAACCCCTATATGCCCCTAGGAGCTTCCCCCAAAGCCATTACAGGTTGCTGTGCTGTAGGGACGGCCTATAGTATAGCGCGTGTCACTTAGTGCTGTAGGGACAGGTCCTATGTTAGGGATCCTGTCACAGTAGGATAGATTAGATAGGGACACAGCGGACGCTGCGGTTCCTGCTAAGAGGTTCGGATCCAAGTTGGGGTCCGCAGAGACTGTTTCCAGGTTCGGATCGCCCTGGCGGTCCGCGTACAAAGGAGTCCGGTGTAGGATCAGACGGAACCATCACACGACGGATCCTTTGTGAAGCCAGTTGGAGATCCGAGCACAGGAGTGCTCGGCAGGTACTATCTAACACACAAGTGCACCAACGGGCCCTTAGTATAAATAGTGACTGCGCAGTCACCCATTGCCTCTCTCTGCAAGAGTGCGGGACATTGGGTGGGGTTCTTTGGACACTGGGTGGGATCACCTGGTGTTGGGGAAGCGTCCTGTGGGACGTCGCAGTAAGTGTCTCCTCGAGAGAGGGACACCTGTTCTGATATGTCATGGTATTGATGTGATGATGTGTTATATGCTGTTCCCAGTAAATGGTATTAGTTAATATATAAATCACTGTGTATGGTATTATTGATTGTCCTGCGAGGAACCACTCCCCCTCTGGTGGGAGCCATCGCAGGTGGAGGCACTGCATTGTTGTAAGTGAGTACCCCAAGTATAATTGCCCCAGGTTCCCCGTGGCGGAAACAATGGCGGATTCCGGCGCAACTGCGCATGTCTGACTCAGAGAGGCTGCTGGGATCTTCAAAAAACTTTATTCATGGAACACACAAGGGCTAGCACCGCATTCTCCCCCTCAACACGTTTCACCCTTAGGAATAGGGCTTCGTCTTGGAGTGGCGGAAGCTCAGCCCTCCTGGGAGCCAACAGGTAATGCACCACACCTATGGTAACCTTGTATGTTCCCTTGCACCCCAAACTATATCTGCGATTGGGGGGGGGGGGGAATACCAGTTACATATATAAAAACCCTTCCACAAGTGTAGGGGTTAAAAATGTTCATAAATGCAGATTTCATTCCAACACAAATATTTTGTATCATCTGCAGGGCAAGCCTACATACCCACCAAAAATGGAATGTCCTGTCCTTTGTGTACTCCACAGATAAAGACTACATCATAAAAACAATGCAGTCTTTAAAATTCTCGTCTTGTTATTGCTGGTTGAGGATGGAAAATTACAAGTGGCTTAGTGCTGAAGTGAAAGTCAACGTGATTATTCTATCAGAAGCTTCCAGCTGGACAAAGATATGTGACTGGCATTTACAATCAAACGGGAAATTCCTGTGCAGGGAACTTTTGCCTTCCAAAGTTTCAGCTTTCTGCTTCCCACACTAACATAACAATATTCCATACCAGCCAAGCATCGCGTACATATAAAATAGATATGTGATGCACTACGGCATGTGTCAAAATAACAGACAATGCTTCATTCATTCACTCACACCTTTATCTCATCTCTTTGCTGTTGTCCAGACATTGCTCAAGAATAAAATCCTTGATACTGCCGCTCCTTCCACCACCCTGTCTCTCTCTTACTTTTGTCTCTGAAATTCTGAAATTACTTGTTTCTCTATGCCAGGGGTGGCCAACTCCAGTCCTCAAGGGTCACCAACATGTCAGGTTTGAAGGATATCCCTGCTTCAGCACAGGTAGCTCAATCAGTGGCTCTGTCATAATGACACTGATTGAGCCACCCGTGCTGGAGCAGGGATATCCCTACTACCTGGCCTGCTGGTGGCCCTTGAGGACTGGAGTAGGCCACTCCTGCTCTACACATACATTCGGTCCTGCACATTCTTCACTCTCGTGGTACTGCCTTTACCTGGTTCTCCTCCTACCTCTCCCACTGCTCCTTCAGTTTTTCGTTTGTCAACTTCTCCTCTACCCCTATGGACCTATCTGTTGGTGTACTTCAAGGCTCTGTTTTAGGTCCCCTACTCCTCTTTCTATAGACTGTACACTCTCACTGGGTGACATCATTAACTTCTTTGGTGTCAGCTATCATCTCTATGCTGACACCACACAACTATACTTATCTGCACCTGACCTTACACCTACAGTAAAGTCACAAATCACAGAGTACCAATTAACAATCTCTGCCTGGATGGTCCTCATCACCTCAAGTTTCATGCGGCTAAGAGTAAGACACAGCTTGTCATGTTCCGTCCAAAACCAGGCCCAATTGTTCCCTTCTCAATTTAATCAATAACATTGCCATCCACCTTGTCCCACAAATACGGTATCTAGGGGTTACATTCAACTCATCCATCTCTTTCTCCCCTCATATAATCACTGATACTAATTTCTTCCTCTGCGACATTGCAAAGAGACGCCCCTTTCACAGTGCCACATCTAATAAACACTAATGCATCCCCTTACTTGCCTCTTACGCTCGAGCAAAGGATGTCTCACCTGTGCACCTTTTACCGCTACAACTCACTCACGCCTTAAACATTTTTCACTAGTGTCTCCATGCCTGTAGAACTCTTACACCCAATATTCGCACTGTCACTTTTTGTTTTCAAAACCCATCTTAAAATTAACCTCTTAAAAGAAGCATCTCATTAAATGACATACGCCTATACCACTGAGTCCAGATGCACTTGGCCTTGCTGACTTATGTAAGGGGGTCACCCCCGGTTCCCCTGATCTTCCTTTGCCCCCTGCCTTACCCCTGTGTCAGTGGGGGAAGGGGACGGCGACTTCTCCCAGCAGGCACCGCCATCTTGGTTGTGGCGCGAGGTTCGCGCAATGCGCAGAGGTTGGCAGGGTAGCGGTGGCCATTGCCAGTGTGCAGGAGCTCTGGGAGGTTGCGCAGGTGCAGTTAAGCGTAGCGGCGGCCATTACAGCTTCGCACATGCGCAGTAAAGATCGCGCACGCGGTCCCCATAGGAAAGAGCTATGCCAAGGACTACAATTCCCAGCAGCCTCTGGTTACTGCACTTTCACCCTGGTCACAGGCAGCCAGACAGCCAATAGAGCTGGCAGATTCTCATGCTGCAGAGTTGCAACAATGTTGTGTGCAGACAGGGTTTTTGTCAGTTGGAGCTGGGAGCAGGAAGGGGAAGGAAGGGTGTATGGAGCAAGTGGCTCCTACACCAGGTAAGGTTCCCCAGATCCCAGGCAGGCCCCAACTCCCCACTAGGTTAGTGGGTAAGTACTGAGGGACGGCCCCTAGGTTAGGGACCCTGCCCTTAGGTTCATGTGTTGTGCAGTCTTGTCAGTGTCAAGGCTGTCAGTGCTGTGAGGGCTGACAAGAAGGCATCGTGTGTGTGTGCAGCACGTTTGCTGCAGGTACCAAGCAGGTTGCAGTGCATTGCTGCAGGTGCTGTGAGTATTAGGTAGAAGTTAGTCAGAGGGGACCCGGGTGGTGAAGGGAGAGGTAGTGTGGGTGCAGGGGGTCAGTGACCCACCTGCATAGGACAGGCTACCCCGTAGGCCCCTATGAGTGTTCCCTGAAGTCACTTAACATTGCTGTGCTGTAGGGACGGCCTATAGTAGCAGCGAGCATCACCCTTACTGAGTACCAGTTAGGAGCTGGGACACAGAGAGGGGAGGGTGTGTTTGTGCAGGGAGGAAAGTAGCCTCCTGCACTAGGCCAGAAGTCTCCCCTTAGCCCCCAGCTAGGCCCTACTCACCTCAGCTTGTGGTTACTACAGGGACTCCCCTTAGACTAGGGACAGGGTCCTGTAGAACCTAGACAAGTGAGGGTCCAGCCAGGAACCGTGACTATCCTGGCAATTGCTGTGAAGGTAATACATCCTCTGCATTAGCAGAGAAAAGAGACATTATAAAGGTGGATCACTCCATGCGGGAGCCACCCACCGTTGATGCGGAGGCATCTTGGATCATCTCCTGGAGCAAGGGATTCCAAGCAAAGGTCATCTGCGCACCCGGTAGCAGGAGCACCGGGCAGGTATTATCCAAGTCACCAAGTGCACCACCTATACACTTCATCTTAGTGGGCAGCGCTGTCCCACACGTGGGTGGGGTTGTGGGACTCTTGGGACTTTGGGTACAAGGACTTTGGGAATACTGTGTAAGGAGGTTATAGCCCAGTTAGGGGCAAGGTTATAGCTGCCAGCTAGTGGCAGAGGGTGGCATATATATCGTTGTGCATACTGATGATGTTGCACTGTGAAAGTGTGATACTCTGTGTTGTGTTGCTATACAATATGATGTGATGTGATGTTACTATGTTATTTGCTTGTTCAGTAAACCTTTTAGCCATAACCCTGGTGTATGTGGTTTCTGGGTGGGTTCCTATGCTAGGCCCATTCTACATTCCTATAGAATCCTACATAGGTGGAGGCGCTGACCGACGAGAACGTTCCAGAGATTCACCCCAGGCTCTCACTAGCGGAGGCTCAGACCTCCTGTGAGCCTGACAGGTATAACGCACCACACCAGGTAACATTAGGTTCTCCGCCCACACACTATATGCGATTGGGTGGGGGGGGGGAATACCCGTTACAATTAAACTTGCTAACATGTTAAATGCACATACGCGCGATAGCCTCTTAACATAATATTATGCCAGTGAGATAACTAACGGAAGTTGTTTTTGCATAAAATTTGCTTTTTGGATTCGCGTGAAGGTCGTGAAAACATCCGTGAGCGATTTTGATAATGGATCATTAGGAGGAGCGACTTAACGGAGCTTTGTGGATCAACCCGAAAGAGTGCTTGAAATAGCACCACCCTACTGTGCCGTGAGACACATTGCTGCACAAACTAGCAACTTGATCAAATTAATATAAATGCATTGGAGCGTCCATACTGCGCGTGCACGTGAGCGTGGGGAAGAGCGACGTGTGCGGAGACAATTCTTTTTGTCTTTGTTTCGCGCGATGGCCGGGTCACGCCCACGCCCGCTGAAATGCTCCAAATGGCACCTTGCTACAGGACAGGAATCGCCCCTGCAGCATGAGAGCGCTACGTCACTGCTCCGTCACGCACCATCAGCATGGACAAAGCCTTATACAAAACCTGCCAACAAACCAGCATATGGGAATTCAGGCTGTGAAATAAAGTTATCGTAGAGAGCTCAGAGCTCAGAGCACAGTATATATCTAAGATATACTGTGCACTCGGAGATCTGCCTCACAAACAACAACAAATCTCCAACACAAATGATGAATCCAGCTTAAATAATAAACAAGAGTTTTATTTAACATTTTAGAAAACATGGCAAGGGGGACACATATTCCTAGGATTGTAGCATTTGGGAATACAAAGGCAGGATCTGTTTCGCCACTGGGATTAGTTGGTCGGTATGAAAAATGTGTATTAATGTTTTTACATCAACATCTCTCTCCAGAAAAGAAGGCTACTAATATAATAAACTATTTATTCAGGATGAAAAGGGGAGTAAAATTATTGTTTGGAACCGTTAAGGGGAATTTCATTTGTAATCTCCTGAAGACTCTGTGAATACTTTGTATGGCCTAATAGCCGGGAACCGGTACATATCCAGTTTGTATAAAGTACCTCTGTGCATAGCAAAACAAAAACAGATTTGACAGATTGTTGCTAATTCAGATTAATCTTGGATTCCTGGCTAAATTCTACAATTCCTATAGGAAATCCTCAGTGATAATTTACATACAAATTTAATTTCTGTTCCAAATAAAACATGGTAATAATTAAGGCAGGGGGAAGCCAGCTCACAAATAAGCATTTTGGCTGATCATGTGGAAACAGATACCAGAATGTTTGAGAAATTGCCAAATACATTTTGTGTAAAAAAAAACGGGACGTTTACCTTTTTTTATTATTACCTCAGTATGTTGTTTATCCTGGAAAACTATATTCATTAGGATGGAGTGATGAAGCACATATATATTGCGAATATTTCATGCTGTATTGCAGTTTAAAAAATAAACAACAACAAATAATAAACAACAATAAAATCTATCAAACTGAAATCTATACATTTGCAGTCAGCTAACAAGGGGAACAAGGGCCGTAATTACAATGGTGCTAAGCCTTAAGGCAGCTTATGGCTCATTCATTTAGTAGCTCATAAGGTGCCTTACAGCTTAGTGCCTTTGTGAAAATCGAGTCTCAAATGTGCCTATTAGAATGCACATACATATGTAGCAGGGTACCCTCCCTTGCCTCCTCCGTAGCAGTGGTCCCCGTCGTGTGGGAGGGTTTGAGTGAGCTACGTAGGCCATGTTGTGGTTGGTGCATCCACATACATATGGACTGTGTGTAAGGCTGTGTGTAAGGCAGAAGTCATCTTGAGGTTGGCACTGCAGGAAGAGGAGGTCCTGTCGTTCAGGATTTCCTCCGCGGACTGGAGGCGGCGTGTTCAGGCGAAGGGAGAGGTAGTGTCCGGAGAGCTAGTCAAGCCCCCTTGGACTAGACCAGACCGGTTCCCTGTAGGCCCCAGCTAGTTTCCCCTACACCGTAGTGGAGTACTGTAGCGCTGGCCAATATTAAGGGACTTGCCCCTTAGTGTGCGGAAGATCCAGCGGAGCAGATAGAACCGCAGCAGAGGATTCCCCAGGCCTGGTGAAACGGCCGTACAGTACTACTGGATGTAAGGCGAGAGGGGATTGTGTCAGAGGCCCTGCATCGTGGGATCACGGATGCAGCTTGTCTGAGCATACCCTGGTGTACCTGAGTACCCAGGAAGGTACCCACATGCACCAACACCACACGGGGAGGATAGTGCTGCCCTCACATATATCTTTTGGAAGGGATTGTTCTGCTGGACAACGGGTTCTAGGTGCCCAGGGCACCCTCAGTACTTTGGGGGACAATTGCTATTGTAATTACCTGTGGTTACCATTATTGTGTATATTGTGTTACTGAGCGTGCTATGGGACCATAGTAATGTGTGTTGCTTATATATTGTTTGGATTGTGGTTATTTGAGGTATATCCTATCGGTATAACTGTTCCCGTGAGGGGCTTTCCTGCCAATGCTGGGATCCTCATGGGTGGAGGCATTGCACCAGCCACCCCAGGCTCCCCAAAGCACGGAGGCTCAGGCCTCTTGTAAGCCTAACAGGTTAGCACCATAACACCCATATCAGCCAAATCTCCCGTAGGAAGAGGGAAGGGGTGTTACACATAGATAGGGTATATATTCAGCACGAGTGGTGAAAAGTCAGTGACCATGGATATTTCATCATTAAGGCCTTGTGATTGTGGATCTCCAATCAAGTCAATGGCTCACAGCATGACATGGTCTACAACTCTGCAACCCTGATGCTACAAATGACTGTGCAGATCGAGGCATGCTGCAGGGCCATTGGAGTGCTGCTATCTGTGCTATTCCCAGGATGGCACCAATCCATGTGTTGTTCCAAGAACATGCTCCTTTGCAGTGGGCCAGTTTTAGGCATGTGAAATGTGTGCCATTGCAGAGGATACACTGGTAGGAGCACTGCAGTTGCCTGCATCTTTCCACACTTTGCCACCGGCCCGTGGCATTAACAGTTCCATGTTCCATTTGTTTATGACTTTGCAAAGAGTGGCCAATTCAGTGCAGAACCGTGGGAAAATCCTGGATCTGTGCTTCCCGGCTTACTGTTTATATAGCTAGTGTGAATGTCCCAGAGATCACTCCTACTGTAGCTCTTCCAAAGACTCTACATTCTACTTGGATATGGGCCAGAGGCCCCCACAGAGGAAAAGCTCATACCTCCTGTTGTCTGTTTCTAATCCTCGTTGGTGTTGTTGGTAATCTGACGCCATTCCTTGGCATGTAGCTAGGCCAGCTTCCCATCCTCACACCAGGCTGATTTACACCATGATAGATCTGGCAGATTTTTTTATACAACAAAAAAAATGGAGAAGACAGCAGTTGACAAACGTGATTAATGTCATTTTTGACGTGCATCGTGTACTTTCTCCCTATCTCCTCATTCTGCTAGTTTTAACCATTCTACAAATTAGTTACTCAAGTAAAGCTCAAATAACTTTTGGAGCTTACTAAATAGGAATATCTCTCTCTATCTCTCACTCTCTCGCTATCTTTCACCCCCTCTCTACCCCCTCTCCCTGCCTCTATTTTCCTTTCTTCTCCTCTCTCTTCCGCTATTGCAAAACCTATATTTCATTGTCTGGATGGGAGTAACCCCACCTTTAGGTAAGACAGACTTAACATGAGTCATGTTGTATTGTATTGTATTGTATTGTATGTCTTTATTTATATAGCGCCAAAAGTGTACTCAGCGCTACACAAAGAATACAGTACAGAGAATTATAATTATACAATAAGTGCAGCAAAATCAGACAATAGGAAAGGAAATCCCTGCCCCGAAGAGCTTACAATCTAAGAGGTTTAATGGGAAACTTACAGAGACAGCAGATGAGGGAGTAAGTGCTGTAGATGGCAGTGCTTGCAACGGGTGGTAGGAGTGACTGAGTGTGGGACATTAGCCATGAGGGCAGGCTATTGGGATGCTTGATTTGTGGGGCAAAATTTAAGGAAGGTCAGTGTTAAATGAAAAGGTTAACACCATTTACAGGGGAAGAGGTGGCAGGGAGGCATGAGTGAGATCAGGTGTGTATGTCTGGCTTCGGGCTTAGGGAAGATCCCCAGCAGCAGGAAGGAGTAGATAGAGGTTGTGAATAGAGGATTTGTGTGCATGTTTTTTATTGAGGGGTAAAGAAGTTGTTGGGAGAGTGGTGTATAAATAATGGTGAAGTGAGGAGTGGAGATGGTGTAGAGAACAGAAATGCTCACAAAGGAGGGAAGAAACAGTAAACAGAAAAAGAAATAGGGAGGGCATAGTGAGATGCTGGAGGAGAGAGTTCCAAGGTACTGGAGGATAATTGCAGTTGTAATTTGCAGTTGGCGCAAGGCCGTGCTAATTTAACATGGGGTTAAGTCTATGCTAATTAGCTTTGTTGTGTTAACCTCAGGGAAGATACCGTCCATTATGGATTTTGATAACCATACGTTATGAGAACTGAGTTAATGTCTCTGTGGATCTGGCCCGTAGAGCACAAAGAAATTATTATGATAGAAGGCTGCAGTTGTAACAGCTCTTCTTTGTCCGTAAAAAAGTTGTAAGGATTAGTCCTCTTGGTATAGAAGTGGGACACCTGCAGGGTAGCAAGTCTGACTCTTTAAGAGGATAGTCCTTCCAAGTCCCTCCAAAAGTGAACTAAGGACAGTGACCTCGTTAATGCTCTAACAACCAGATTGGCCATCACTTGAGTCTAGATGCAAAGTACATGTTTCCTTTCTTGCTTTCAGATACACTCTGGACACGCTACCCAGCTATCTGAAGAAGCTCGTCACCCCTGCCACACGCAGCACTTATCACCTGAAATATGACTCCAGAAGACAGTTCACGGTCTCGAGGTCCAACAAGGAATGCGGCCGCTCCTCCTTATCTTACCGTGCACCTCACAACTGGTACAATCTACTCGAGACTCTCAGTCACCACCGGGCTAAGTTCTTTCAAGACTTCAGCTGTCTCACATTTTAATGTGGTCTGTAACTGTTACAGATAACATATGTTATGGGCGTATGTAACTGTTCATAATATATCTATAAATATAATGTATAACCTTGTCCATTTAATGTAACCATATATTGTCATCATAACTCTGTGCCCAGGACATACCTGAAAACGAGAGGTAACTCTCAATGTATTACCTCCTGGTAAAACATTTTATAAATAAATAAATAGAGATGATTGACACCTTTCCCTAAATAAATCGGACAAGTGTAAGTGTTACAAACGTTTTATGATGTCTTTTGGTGCTAAGGTGTTTGTCGGTCCTCAAAGAGACCGGTAAATTGTTCTTTTTGCTCTGACCTTTGCTTGCAAAGTAATTATGAAGCCATTGGTAGTCAAGTGGATAAATATAAGTAGCTGACATTCTTGAATTCAGTGAACCAGGAATAATGGGAAACATATTATTTTTTTTAACAAGTAAAACAGTTATTAATTATTGAATTCTGATAGTATATTTCAATAAAAATGGCCCTTTCTGTGTGACTGCCCTTTTAATTTTTTAGTTCATTTGTTTTTTTATCTCCAGACCATGGTTAAGATGAGAAACCTACGGTCAAGACTAATGGAACCAGTGCTCTTTAATATCTTTATTAGTAATATTACAGATTATCTGGAAGGAAAGAATGTCTTTCTGCAGATTGCACAACGATTTGTAACAAGGTAAAAACTCCAGGGGGGCGGGGGAATAAACAAAATGATTAATGATTTAGGCAGATGAGAGGAATGATCAAGAGAGTAGCAATTTGAAGCCCAAAACAGCTAAATAATGAATATCAGTAAAAGAAAAATCCAAACCAGAATACCAGATTAATAGTAGCTATAATGTCAACTACTAGAGAGGAAAATGGGCCTTGGGAGTAATTTTCAACTGACAAAAGTAGGAAAAAGCAATACCACAAAATAATGGGGAAAGACAGCTGGATGTTAGGTTGTGTAGGGAGAGATATTAGTATTTGAGGAGGAGGGGTAGTGATGCCAGTTTACAAATCATTGGTAAGACCTCACCTAGAGCAGTGGTGCTCAACCCCCAGTCCTCAAGACCCCAGAATAGGTCAGGTTTTCAGCATATCCCTGCTTCAGCACAGGTGGCGCAAATCGAAGCTCAGTCTTTGACATGGGGTTGAGCACCCCTGATCTAGAGAACTGTGTTCAGTTCTGGAGACCAGATCTCCGGAAGGACATCAATACGTTGGCGATTGTGCAATGGATGGCTACCAAAATGGTGCATAAAATCAGGAAGGATTAAAGGACCTTAAAGGGGAGAAGCGACAATTGAACCTTTCATACACATAAAGGGTTTCAACAAAGTACAGGAGGGTAACATAGTTTACAGAAAGAGACACGCTAAAACAAGAGGGCATGCTCTCCAGCAGAACATGGGGAGGTTCAGGGGAAACGTGAGGGGCGTTGTAATTCATGGATAGGGTGGTGGCTTTGTGGAATAACCTCCCAGCAGATTTGGTAGGGGCTAATACAGTGAGGAAATGCTTGGGGTATAGATGAGGCTTTCCTAAATACACCCCAAAGCCAAGGATCAAGTAGTGTCCGGGGTTTTACAGCAGAAAGCACAATGAACAGACTGATTGGTCGAGGCGGCTCATTTCTGCTGTCAAATGCTATGTTTCTAAGGAGTGTCGCTCTATAGAAGCCACCTTCTAGCCCGTTCACTTAAATAGGCAGTACGCAGCTGCCGCCCTCCTCCTCTTTTCGAATTGCGGCATCATTTCGTCAACCAACGGTCCGACATCCCATTGCCATGGCAACGAGATACCGCGTGATGCTGCAATTCAGAAGGAGGGTGGCAGCAAGGTGGCGTTAGCCACAGGTAAGTGGATTACAAAACTTACCTGGGCGCTCTCTCTATATATACTTGTAGTAGTGTAATAAAAATATTACCATCACCAGGAGACCCTACGTGAGACACAATTCTCGTGCATGTCTCTCAGGTCCACTGCCTGCTGCTCGAACCCTAACGGGGACTTTTCCTTGTCCCCAAACAATTGGCAGAAAAAACAAAGAACAAGGGGAGCGCGGATGAGTAACACCAAATTAAAAACCATTAATATAAAGGTAGAATGGTTAGTGATATAACCAGACTTACCTCTTGATTTTCCCTACTTTGAGGCTCACACTGTCCAGATTTTCTCTCCTCTCCCTGTCCATGTGGCGGTCATCTATCGCCCACCTACCTCTACTCATCCCCCTTCTGCCTTTCTCTCTCACTTTGAATCCTGGCTCTCTTTCTTTCTCTCCTCCGACTCCCCTGTTCTTCTCCTTGGGGACTTCAATTGCCACATTGATGACCCCTCTCTCCCTTGGGCTTCCCGCTTTCTTTCTTTCTCTAACCTCTTCTTTTGGCATTCAACAGTGGACTGCAGCCAGCACCCACAAGGTTGGCCACTACTTAGACCTGGTTTTCACTAGAAACTTCTCTCTCTCCGATTTCTCCATTTCCCCTTTTCCTCTCTCTGACCATCACCTCATCTCATTCTCTCTATCTCGCTTCTCCCCTTCTCCACCTCCATCTACCCCCCGGTTCTGCAGAAACCTGCGCTCTATTCACTTACCTGACTTTGAGTCCACTTTACGCTCCTCCCTCTCCTCTCTCAGCTCTGCTACAGACCCTGACAACCTGGTCAGGAACTACAACTCTGCCTTGTCCTCCTCTCTTGATCTACATGCCCCGCTTCCTCTCTGCCGCACTCGCCCTTCTAACCCTAGACCCTGGTTAAATTCCCACACGCGCATGCTGCGTTCCTCCACTCGTTCCTCTGAACGCCTCTGGAGGAAATCTCATACTCTCACAGACTTCCTTCACTACAAATTTATGCTATCCTGTTTCAACTCTGCCCTCTCGCAAGCTAAACAAGCCTACTTTTCTTCACTAATCAACATGCACAAGTCTAACCCACGCCGACTGTTCTCTGTCTTTGATACTCTACTCAAACCACCCTCAGCTGCCTCTCCTTCCTCCATCTCCGCTCAGGACTTTGCTGACTATTTTAAGAAAAAGGTGGAATCCATATGGCAGAACATCCCCTCTGTTTCTTCCTCCCATCCTACAACTCTTCCTAACTCTCCTCCTGCCTTCCTTGACTCTTTTTCCACTGTCTCAGAGGAGGATGTGTCGCTGTTGATCGCCTCTTCTCCCTCTACCACTTGCCCTCTTGACCCCATTCCCTCCCATTTCCTAAAACCTCTTGCTCCTACTATAATCCCTACGCTCACACACATTTTTAACTCATCCCTCTGCTCTGGAACCTTTCCATCCTCCTTCAAACATACAACAGTCATACCATTACTCAAAAACAGCAAGCTTGACCCTACCTGTCTTTCTAACTATCGTCCTGTCTCCTTCCTGCCTTTTGCCTCTAAACTCCTTGAACGTCTTGTATTCTCTCGCTTGCTCCATTTTCTCAACACCTATTCTCTCCTAGACCCTCTACAATCTGGCTTCCGCACTGCTCACTCCACGGAAACAGCCATCACTAAAATAACTGACAACCTCCATGCTGCCAAAGACAGAGGTCATTACACTCTGCTCATATTACTCGACCTCTCTGCAGCATTTGACACCGTTGACCACCCTCTTCTCCTTCACATATTCCATACTCTTGATATTCAGAACAAAGCGCTAGCCTGGATCTCATCCTACCTCTCCCATTGTACTTTCAGTGTCTCTTCTGCTAACACCTCCTCCTCCTCTATTGATCTCTCTGTGGGGGTACCCCAGGGCTATGTCCTGAGACCTCTTCTCTTTTCTCTGTATACACTCTCTCTAGGTGACCTAATAACATCTTTTGGGTTTAATTATCACCTCTATGCTGACGACACACAAATATACTTTTCAACACCTGACCTTACACCTTCTGTACAAACCAAAGTCTCTGAATGTCTCTCTGCTATATCATTCTGGATGGCCCTCCGCCGCCTTAAACTCAACATGGCTAAAACAGAGCTCCTCATACTTCCTCCCAAACCTGGCCCTACTACCTCCTTCCACATTACTGTTGGAACTACAATCATTCACCCAGTAGCCCAAGCACGCTGCCTAGGTGTCACACTCGACTCCTCTCTCACATTTGCCCCTCACATTCAAAACATTTCTAAAACCTGTCGCTTTTTCCTCCGCAATATAACAAAGATATGCCCTTTCCTCTGTTGCTCGACTGCTAAAACTCTGACTCAGGTCCTCATTCTCTCCCGTCTTGATTACTGTAACCTCCTGCTGTCCGGCCTTCCTGCCTCTCACCTGTCTCCCCTACAATCTATCCTAAAAGCTGCTGCCAGAATCACTCTACTCTTTCCTAGATCTGTCTCAGCATCTCCCCTCATGAAATTCTTCTCCTGGCTTCCGATCAAATCCCGCATCTCACACTCCATTCTTCTCCTCACTTTTAAAGCTTTACACTCTTCTGCCCCTCCTTACATCTCAGCCCTAATTTCTCGTTATGCACCATCCAGACTCTTGCGTTCTTCTCAAGGATGTCTTCTTTCTACCCCCTTTGTATCTAAAGCCCTCTCCCGCCTTAAACCTTTTTCACTGACTGCCCCACACCTCTGGAATGCCCTTCCCCTCAGTACCCGACTAGCACCCTCTCTATCCACCTTTAAAACCCACCTTAAGACACACTTGCTTAAAGAAGCATATGAATAGCACTGTGGATATTCTGAACACATGATACATAAAGCTTGGCCCCCTGCAGACGCACTTACCAGAACTCCCTCCTACTGTCTCTGTACATTCTCCCTACTTACCAATTAGACTGTAAGCTCCTCGGGGCAGGGACTCCTCTTCCTTAATGTTACTTTTATGTCTGAAGCACTTATTCCCATGATCTGTTATTTATATTATCTGTTATTTATTTGATTACCACATGTATTACTACTGTGAAGCGCTATGTACATTAATGGCGCTATATAAATAAAGACATACAATACAATACAATACCAATATTAGGTAAGTCTGGTTATATCACTAGCCATTCTACCTTTTTATTAATGGTTTTTAATTTGGTGTTACTCATCCTAGCCACAGGTAAATGCCTTCCCATCAGGTTTGAGAGCGCGGCATCTGTATATGGGGGTGGACATTTTTGCCGCCCCTAAATTTTGCCGCCCCAGGCCTAAAGGGACTCTGCCACTAGCAGTACATTTTCTGAACTTATTTAGTATACTTAGGGTTTATTCCAGCAGCAAGTATTTCCAGAGCCCCTACCATTCTGGTGGATCAGTATCAAAAAAGGGAGTGTAAGATAAAATATAGTGCTTTATTTAAAGCGTCTCTGTTCTTCAGAACCCTGAGATACAATCCCTCAATGCTTATGACTATATTTATTTTCATGTAAGGCAGGTGCTTCCTATTACTTTTATGATTACAAATATATCATGCATTCATAATATGTCCATTGTGTTATTTCCTGTGTTTTCCACCAACGCCAAATTTGATTGATTGAAAATACTGTAGTGACCGAAAAAGATTGTAGTTTTTCTGCGCTCTGCTTTTATTCCATCTCTGTTACAAAGAGATTCTATTGTGTGCAATGCCATGTTAATGCCCGTGTAAACAACTGTCTGTATGCTTGGGGTACTTTTTGTTAGTGTTATTTGTTGCATAATGTATTTATTTATTTATTTACGTATTGGAAAGGGTTGTAGCAAGGTGTTGTGTGGTATAGCCTCTGTAATTAGAAAAACCACAACGTATTAATACTGTGGATAGATAATGCACATGTGACCATTTGTTTACCAAAAGTACTGTTTGAGTTCTAAGTATATAAAGAACTTAGGGCCTATTCTAGTAGCCTTCATAACCCACATAAACAGCAAGCTTGACCCTACCTGTCTTTTTAACTATCGACCTGTCTCCCTCCTGCCTTTTACCTCTAAACTCCTTGAACGTCTTGTATTCTCTCACTTGCACCTACTCTCTCCTAGACCGTCTGGCTTCCACACTGCTCACTCGACTGAAACAGCCCTCACTAAAATAACTAATAACCTCCATGCTGCCAAAGACAGAGGTCATTACACTCTGCTCATATTACTCGACCTCTCTGCAGCATTTGACATCGTGGACCACCCTCTTCTCCTTCACATTCTCCATACTGTTGGTATTCGTAACAAAGCTCTTTCCTGGATCTCCTCTTACCTCTCCCATCGTACTTTCAGTGTCTCTTCTGCTAACACTTCTTACTCCTCTATCGATCTCTCTGTGGGGGTACCCCAGGGCTCTGTCCTGGGACCTCTTCTCCTTTCTCTTTACACACTTTCTCTAGGTGACCTAATCACATCTCTTGGGTTTAAATATCACCACTATGCCGACGACACACAAATTACATTTTCAACTCCTGACCTTGCACCTGCTGTACAGACCAAAGTTTCTGAATGTCTCTCTGCGATATCATCATGGATGGCCCTCCACCGACTTAAACTTAAGGTGGGAAAAACAGAGCTCCTCATACTTCCTCCCAAACCTGGGCCTACTACCTCCTTCCACATTACTGTTGGAACTACGATCATTCACCCAGTAGCCCAAGCACACTGCCTAGGGGTCACACTGGACTCCTCTGTCACTTTCTCCTCTCACATTCCAAACGTTTCTAAAACCTGTCGCTTTTTCCTCCGCAATATTACAAAGATACACCCTTTCCTCTGTTTCTGGAATGCTAAAACTCTGACTCAGGCCCTCAATCTCTCCCGTCTTGATTACTGCAACCTCCTGCTGTCCGGCCTTCCTGCCTCTCACCTGTCTCCCTTACAATCTATCCTTAACGCTGCTGCCAGAATCTTTCCTAAATCTGTCCTAGCGTCTCCCCTGCTGAAATCGCTCTCCTGGCTTCCGATCAAATCCCGCAACCCGTGGACGGATTTGTAGAATCCAATCTGCGGATTCAGCAATCCGTTGGCGGATTCTTAAGAATCTTAAGAAGCAGATTCTTAAGAATCCGCCAACAGATTGCCGAATCCGCGGATTGGATTCTACAAATCTGTCCATGGGTTGTATCCAATGATGGATTTTGATGAATCCCCATGGATGAAAAGCGCCCAAATCCGTCTGCGGATTTTCCCCTGCAAAAACGAATTTTGGGTGGGAAAATGCGAGAAAATGCGGGGAACGGATTTGCGCGGATTCGTCCCTCTCTATTGGCCACCGCTGCACAAATGCATAAAGTCAGAAGCTCTGCACTGCGGTCCGAAGAACACAGCCCTGAGCCCAGCAAGCCTGGTTACATCCTTATCTAAACACACATCTTCCGATCTTGATAACTAGACCCTAATCTGTTGTCGAACCTGGTGCTTTACCCATACATGATGCCCTGGTTTCACAGCCTATTTTAATACTCTGTGCATCATCCTTCATACTGTTGCAAAAGTTTTTCAAAAACACAAAATGAAGGAGAAATACCTCCGAAAAATTGGCAACGCAAAGTTTAACACATCTGCGCATCTCTATTCTTAACATATTTCTGCCTTTCGGTGACCATGGGTAAAAAAAAAATCGTTGCTAAATAAAGAATGGATTCTTTTTTAGCTGCGATACCCAAAGGCTTTACTGAAACTAGTATTTAGTGATGTACGTGAGGTGCTGTTAGAACACGGTAGTTGTTTATTTATTTACAATCACTCTATTCAGAGGGTGCCATAGTTTTATTTACAAATGAGGAGGTTAAAAAAAAAAAAGTTAAGGGAATCCACTGGCGAGGATCTGGGAAGCTTCTGGGTTTTGTTACTATTCAGTGCATTGTGTATTTGAAATTAGCAGAAAACATTTTTTTTTAAAAGTTCTTTGATGTTATCCAAAATGAAGAGCAAATATTGTAATTTGATTGCATAATTTAATCCACTAATTCCTTCCACCCACATTCCCCATATCAACTGAATAACCCGCGGTTACTGTTATGGACAATGAAAGCCCTTTTTTGAACATCTCAGCATTCTTTTAATTGTTTTTTTTTTTCATCCATGTGAAATTGGCCCTTCACTTGTATCTTATAAATTACAACACGTTTTTTTTTTTTTTTTTTACCAAACCACTGTCACATACTGTAGGTACCATAGGTGGAAATAGTAACAAGTAATTTTTTGTCAAGCCCACTATAACCATAACATGTATTGTTAAATGTGGGACATAGCCTCTTATACGTCCAGTGGCGGACTTACCTTAAAATAAAATGCATTTTGCACGTCTTTAGTGCCAAAAAAGGTGTTTGCACAGGTTAAAAAAAAAACAAAAACTTCTCCTCTCCCTCCATATTATAGGGAGTCAATATTCAAGGAAACACTTCACTAACAATTACTTCCCAATTTAGAGCCCCCTTCATTCCAACTGTAACTAAAACGGCTAAATATTTGTTTTAGCCCTGATTAAAGAAGTCACATACATTAGTACTGTAAGTGGTTTCCAATCCCTTGTGTTGTTGGAAACTCAGAGGAATTGCATAGAATGTAGGTATGGGCTGAAGGAGCGGCTCAGTGAGTAACGACACTGGAGCTCAATCTAGTAGCTTCCATAAAATCACTGCTATCTGGAATGTTTTGACATGACCCCATCGAACGGTTTGACATTTGTGTTATCACGTTATTCACAAAGAATCTAAAAGCATTAACTCAAGTGACACACCGTTCGGTAGGAAGATGCCGATACCTTATTGAGCAGCTTGTGGGAGGCCAGCCCCTCCTTTTTCAAGGTATATAATCTCCCAGTATGGTCCCTGTATTTTCACTATTCACTTTACTTGCAGACATGTAAGTATCCTCACTGGTATTTACCAGTCTTTAACTGCACTAGGATATATAAGCATATGCTTGGATATATTAACCCCTTCTGGGGTTAATTCACATAATATTAGTATGCATTTAGCATAGGGACCTGCTATAGAGACTTACCTTGACGTGGTTAGCAGGCTTGGCATTATTTAATCAAAGGATGTAAACCAAAAGTCTCCTTCATCTTATAGATTTTGACACCATATATATTTATTCCCCATTTATTGCTATCCCAAAGGGAGAAGCGCAGGGATTCACTTTCTGTTTTTCACATTTGTATGGCCAATCCTTTCACCAGCTGCATGGTCCTTACATGGGGAAGTGCGGTGATTATATATTTGTAATACCGTACGAGACAGCAGTGATGTTATCTCTGACCTTTATCTGAGCCCTGCCCCTGTGATCTTCTCGCTGTCTGTAAGAGCTTAACGCGGGAGCAGCACAGAGAGAGCCACATCTCCCTGCACAGCTCTTACAGGTGATCGCACTGTTTTTATTTACATTTTAATAGCAGAGTATTGTAGCAGAGGGTCTACTGAGCTGAACCGCATTAATTTCAGGTCCGGGGACACCCTGCTTCCTGAGTTACAGGCCCCAGTATGGCTAGCCACCAGGGTTGCCACCTTCGACTGACGGTCAACCCGGAGATTTTTTTTTTTAAAATAACACTGTGTTGCCATGACAACGGGATGCTATGTAACGTCACGCGGCGTCAAGTCGCCATGACAACGTGGCACCGCATGACGTCGTGACATCATGTGGCGGCTCATTGTCATGGCAACGAGCATCACGTGATGCTGTTACGTCACGTGACGTTCCCGTTGGCATGGCAACGCAGCGCCATTTGACGCCACGGAGCCATATTGAGAGTAGTTGCAGGGGGAGATGGCGGGAGACTGCTGTTGCGGGCACTATTGCTGCGTTAATGCTATATGGAATTATACCTTACATCATTTCTATTATTTATAACTAACGCTGATGACAATTGTTGCAAACAGAGTCGTCACTGATCAATATTAATTTATTACAATGTTTACCTCAGTTAACTTTACTTGAGTTAATTTAACAAAGACAAGGTTACCTCATTGCTATCAAAAGGGAGGAACTGAAGCAGCTTTACTGTAGAGAGAGAGGGGGAGAAGAGAGAGAGATTGGGGGGCGAGGGGAGAAGAGAGTGAGAGGGGGGACGAAGAGAAGAAGAGAGAAGAGCAGAGAGAGGGGAGAAGAGCGAGAGAGGGGGGAGAAGAGAGGAGAAGAGCAGGGGGAGAAAAGATGAGAGGAAGAGGCGGGGAGAAGAGAGGAGAGGGGGGAGACGAAGAGAGAGGTGGGGCGAGGAAGGAGAGAGAGAGGACGGGGGGGCGAAGAGAGGAGAGAGAGGGGGGACACGAAGAGATGAGGGGGCGAGATAGAGAGGAGAGGGGGGGGCAGAAGAGAGAGAAGGGGGAGGCAGGAGAAGAGAGAGAGGGTGGGGGGAGAAGAAATCAACGCAAAAGAGAGGGGGGGAGAGAAGAGAGAGGGGAGGAGAAGAGGGAGGACGAGAGGGGAGGAGAATGGATGAGAGGGGCCGGAGGAGAACGAGATGAGAGGGGGGGAGGAGAAGAGAGAGAGGGGGGAGGAGAAGAGAGAACGGGGCCGTGAGAGGAGAGAGAGAGGGGGAAGAAGAAGAGAGAGACGAGAGAGAGGGGGGAGAAGACGACGAGACGGGGGAGAAGAGAGAGAGGGGGAGGCGAAGAGAGACCCCGAGAAATGAGGGGGCGAGAGAGAGGAGCGGGGGAGAAGAGAGAGGGGGGAGAAGAGAGAGAGGGGGGGAGAAGAGAGAGAGGGGAGGAGAAGAGAGAGAGGGGGGGGGGAGAGCGTGAGAGAGAAGAAGATGAGAGAGGTGGGGGACAGGAGAGAGAGAGGGGAGAAGAGAAGAAGAGAGGGGGATAAGAAGAGAGAGAGAGAGGGGGGAGAAGGTCGAGAGAGGGGGAGGAGAAGAGAGAGAGGGGGGGAGGAGAGGGGGAGGAGAAGGGAGATGGGGGAGAAGGAGAGGGGGGGGAGAGGGGGGGGGAGGAGGGGGGGGGGGAGGAGAGGGGGGGGGCGGGGGGGAGAGGGGGGGGGAGAGGGGGGGAGAGGGGGGGGAAGGGAGGCAGAGGGATGAGGGTAGGGACGGGAGAAAGGGGGGAGAGGGAGGGAGAGAGGGAGGGAGAGGGGGGAAAGGGAGAGAGGAGATAAGATACATGGGGGTGGTGTGTGTTCTCTAGCAGGGTTTCTAAGAATGTTACTGTGTTGCTTATGTGCCAATCGATCTTGTCTAATAAAAACTACAACTCCCATGATCCCCTACCTGTGAGCATGTGCAGTAGAGCATAGGGCTGTGACCCGGATGTAGTAGGCAGTGAAGTGCACACAGACAGTCCCGTGAGAAATGCAGAGGATCTGTGAGTGATGTAGCAATGCGAACTCACTTACTGTGCTGCCCTGTCTGCAACAACCCGCCCACCCGGAGATTTCAGGGACAAACCCGGAGCCCGGAGAAGGGGATGCCAAACCCGGAGTCTCCGGGTGAAACCCGGAGAGGTGGCAACCCCGCTAGCCACTAAGGCAATGAAGGGGTTAAACCTGAATAATTTGTTTGTTGGGGGTACAGGGGGTGAGTGAAGGGGGTAGTTGCCCCAGGGTGAGTGATTAGGCCTTCCGTTAAGGTGCCGGAAGAGTTAACCCCTTCACTAACATAGCGGTGGTAACAACTATGGTAATGAAGGGGTTAACCACTCACGTTACGCACTCGAGAGGCCTAACCACACACCCTGGGGCAACTACCCCCTTCACCCAATCCCTCTACCCCCAAGAAACACTGTGCGCATTCCCTAAAACCTCTAGGCCTGTTTGGTTCCATATAATATTGATACCCTTTCCTAGCACTCCGATGCCGGGCCTGCAACACTCTATCTCAAGGTCAGACGTCCGTCTGATCCTTCTCCAGGTATTCTGCCGGTGGACCCCAACGAGGGTCCCACCGCTCCACGTGAACTGCAACCGATCACGGCAACACCAACCGCTGGGAACAGCAACCCCGTTATCAGCTTTCTGCCTAACTACTTCTAGAGTGACAGCAACCCTACCTGGGCCCTGTCCCTGAGGATACCGCAACCCTGGGATGGCTTGGGAAACGCCTAGGGCCTGTGGCCATTAACCTGGCCCCCTTCCCCTGCTACCCAGATCTCAACGGTAACTGCTAATCCTAACATCCTAACTCACCTGCAGCCACCACTCACTCCACCTGTCAGCCTTCAGGGATCCACACACCCTTCACACACACTGCATCGCACTGCGCCCAGCACCTTCCATCGACACCCAGCCCATACGCTGCATCACACCAAGCCCACCTGGATCCCTAGCAATCCACTACTAGCACAACTGTGCCTATTTGCCCGGCCCCAAACACATAAAGGCCCTCTCCGCTGTGGCACTGCTGCCAAACCTGCACCTTACGCACACTAAGGGGGCGACCTCCCTATCTAGGGCCGTCCCCTTATCAGTTACCCACTAACCTGGTGGGGAGTTGGGGCCCTACCGGAGGTTGATGGGTACCTCTCAGTGATGCAGGACCATGCACTCAACTCCCCGCTCCTTCCTTTCCCCTTCAGCTCCTCTGGCTCCACTGCAAACGTGCTGCAGCCCAAACAATGTATCTCTTTCCTCCAGGGCCTTCCTAAGCCCCTATTGGGCTCCTGGTATCACATGGGGCGTGCAAAGGCTTGGGATATGTATTCCCATCTCAGATCCTCCCCCTGGTAAGGTCTAGGGGTTCGCGGGCTTTTCCTACCCTGCACTTCCGTGCGCAAGCTCCCTTGTTTCTCTCTTCTCCCCGATTGTCTGCCCCTATGCTCGCGCGAGCTATCCTAGCCGGTCTGGGCTTTCCCTGCGCCTTACTCGTCCCCTGCGCTTGGCCGCAAAGCTCGTGTCTTCAAATTTCTTCTGCGCCTGCCTCACCGCCGACCCTGGACCTCAGAGACGCGATCGCGGCCTTAGCACCGTCCCTATCGCGTCCCCGGCAACCGGCCCGGCATGCAGGAGAAGGCCGCGCTGCGCCCTGTCTCCAGCCCCCACCCTTGTGGAAGCAGGCCTGTCAGGTTGTTCGTCCCCGCGATCGAGCTTCACAGGGAGGTGGGTCTCCAGGAGCTGCTTGGGGACCAGGTTACACTTCTCCCCTGGTGAAACACCCAAACGCCCTCGATTGGGGAACGACATAAGCATGGTAGCACATTTTTTACAATGAAAGGCAGTTTCATATGTACAACTTATCCAATGGTGACTTTAAACCCCAGGTTACAATTCATTTCACACCCATTAATACCCGAGACTAGCTGACCTTTGTGGGGTTCCCCTACCGATCAGATGGGGTACTCACTTTTTGCGTCCGTACGGAGCCTCCCCCAGAAAAATTCTTGGAGATCACACTCTAAGGCGACAGTTTCTTTCTGCTCTTCCGCTACTTCCTCCCCCTGGTGGAAGGAGTAGCCCATTGTCTCGGAAGGCAGACCTTTACCCGGTCATCCCGGCAGGGATGCGGTAGCCAGGAGGCAGGACCTTTCCCGCTGTCCACCACCTGGCGAATGGCACGCTCCTTTTTGGGCGTACAGGGCCATCTTCCTGGATCGTCCTTTACACAGTCCTTGTCCCTAGCTGATTTGGCAGGCTCCACTGAGAAGCAAGCACTGGGAAATGTTCCTTCGGTTTCAACCTGGGCAGGGGGAAAAAGTATACACTTACCCCGTGCGGTTGAGTTCATGTGCCACAGGTCCTCGGGGACGCTGTCCTTTCCCACCTTGGTGGTATCGGGACCCTTCCCAATTCTTCTGGGACATTCCACTCACTGACTCGAACTTTCGGGAGCGTTGGATCCCAGTCCTGGTACCACTTGCGTCGGAGCACACGGGCTCACATTCCCGCTATGACACGCGTATTCTTTGGCCTTCTGCTCTTGCCACGGCCACCTCCATCGGAGTCGGTGGGGAACAAGGGGGTTCCCTTACCACTCGCTGGCTGACGATGGCTTTCCCTTCTTCCGGAAGGATTACCGGTAGAACACTAGGTTCCACTCTCTTCCCTGGACAGCTACCTTCTAATGAGGACACCTTCCGCCAGGGACGCGATAAGAGGGGCCCTTCGCCCGGGCGACCCAGATTAAGGATGCCATCGTGCTCCGCGGTCCACCTGGATTGCTCACCCACCCCCCGACACCCCTGGGCAGGTCCGACTCACCCTTGTCGGCGTTAGTACTGGTCCCGCCTTCTATACCGATGGTACCTCTGTAGTAGGTCGGACTGACCATTGTAGGGCACACCAGCCCACGCCGGGTCCAGCCACATCGTGACAGACACTTCCCTAGAGGAGCACTGCCGGGCCCACATCATGCTCTGCATATCGCCGAGATAGTGTGTTCCTTGGTGTCACTGAAGTGGTCCGCCGGCAGGCGCATCACCACAAGTTGACGGGTCGCTGGATTCACTAGAAGAAGGTGGGGGTATATACACCTTACCCTGTGATTCCTCTGTCTCACTGCTGGTGTGGTTGCCGGTGTGGCACGGCCACCGATGGGGATCAACCTTGTCGCGCTTCACCCTCACGATCGGATCCTCCGGCCACGTTTTGTCTTGCTCTCAGATGGGCTGATCCGGGGTTCTGTGGTTCTGCTCAGAACCCGGTCTAGACTGTTCACTTGGGGCTCACTGTCCCTCCGAATGCTATGAGAAGGGTAATGTGTTTGATTATACTGAACCGGCTCTTCCGGCTGGGCAACAATAGGGGTTTTAAGAACCAGGGCACCGCATCTTCACATGAGGGTCCCACTCCATGCCGGCTCTATAACATTCACAGTGTGGCTAAATACTGTATGCTCATTTCTTCCATCCACGGTGCCGGTCTTGAAATCCACGGTAGCTGAAATAGGTCGGCTCCTTGGACATAAGCTTTTTGCAGGCATGTGACACATTATGTAAGGGCTTTCACTCCTGGCGCGTGCCAGGCCACATACACATTGGGTGTGTACTCCCTTACAGTCTGTTTCGACACACCATCACAGAACCCAGAGTCTATTTCATTTATGTCGGCCACAGTGCCCTTTTCCTCGGCTGTCCTGTAGCCGCCAACGGCACGTGGTTGCAGAGTCGGTACCTGCAGCAGCCACATATTGCGTCCCGGTGCGTCCCAGGCCTTTACAAGGACAGTCACCCAGTTGTTTACAAGACCAGCCCGACCGGCATCCCGCAGCACCCATTACTCTTTGCTCTTCCAACCGCACGTTTAATCATGCACGTCAAAACCAACAGTTCATACTACCACCCGACGGACTCAATGATTCGATCTCACATGGCACCCAACAAAAAGGGATACGCACCCGCCCGTTAGTCTGCCAGAGTCCATAATGACGGCGAGCAATCCTTCTCTTTGTCACCCGTACTTTCTTTGATGGGAGACACGATTTAATGGGTGAAGTCGGCAACTGGGCCTGCTCCCCCTGGTGGAATCTGAAGGAGGGGCAGCACACTCTCATGTATGACTCTGGCTCGTCACAGGTTTATTTAGTTCGAAGCGGGGGCGGGGCTTAGGGTTTTTCCCGCCAGATGCTCGGACAGCTGCAACATTTTCCTCCCCGTCGCTCGGGGGGAAATAACAGCGAACTTGACTTCTTCATGTCGACAAAATTAGCACAATTTAGAAAAATGTAAACAGAGGGCACCCCAGGTCTATCTCAGGTCAATTGCGCCTTTCCAAATGTAACGGTCTATTCCACCCAACCCAATCTCCTTGTATTAGTGGGGTGAGTATGACATGGGTGTCCGGTGTGGTTGCGTATACCTGTCAGGCTCACAGGAGGTCTGAGCCTCCGCTAATGAGAGCCTGGGTTGAATCCTCTGGAACAGATCTTCGTTTACAACGCCTCCACCTATGTAGGATTCTAGGGAAGTGTAGATGACCCTCATAGGAACCCATAAGAAACTACACACACAGTGATTATATAGAACTAAGGCTTTACTACTACATAAGAGATAATCATAATCCCATACATAACATCATAACCTGGCCCCTCGCGAGGAGACACTCCCTACCCGTGGTGACGTCTCGCAGACGATTCCCCGCACCAGGTGATCCCACCCATGTCCGCAAGAACCCCCCCCAATGTCCCCGTACTCCTACAGAGATAGTCACTGGTGACTGCGCAGTCACTAAAACCTCTAGGCCTGTGTGTGCACATATAATATTGATACCTTCCGAGCACTCCGATGCTGGGGCCTGCAACACTCTTCTAAAGGGTCAGAACGTCCGTCTGATCCTTTCCAGGTATTCTGTCTGCCGGTGGACCCCAACGAGGGTCCACCGCTCCACGGGAACTGCAACCGATCACGCAACACAACCGCGTGGAACAGCAACCGCCGTTTATCAGCTTTCTGCCTAACTACTTCTAGAGTGACAGCAACCCTAACCTAGGGCCTGTCCCTGGAGGAACCGCAACCTGGGATGGCTTGGGGGAACTCCTAGGGCCTGTGGAACATTAACCTGCCCCCCCTTCCCCTAGCTACCCAGTCTCAACTGTAACTGCTAATCCTAAACAGCCTAACGCACCTGCAGCCAACACTCAGCTCACCTGTCAGCCTGCGGGATCCCCACACACTTCACACACACTGTCCCGCACTGCGCCACACAATGCAGGACACACACAACAGACGTGCAATCACACCACAGCCCCTGGATCCCGTAGCAATCCACTACTACACACTGTGCCTATTTGCCATTTGCCCACAGCCCTCTCCGCTGTGGCACTGCCAAACCTGCACCTTACGCACACTAAGGGCGACCTCCCTATCTAGGGCCGTCCCTTATCAGTTTACCCACTACCCTGGTGGGGAGTTGGGGCCTACCTGGAGGGTGAGGTGTACCTATCGGATGCAGGAGCTGCACTCACTCCCCGCATCCTTCCTTCCCTCTTCAGCTCCTCTGCTCCAACTGCAAACGTGCTGGCCCAAACAATGTATCTCTTTCCTCCGGCCTTCCTAAGCCCTATTGCTCCCTGGTATCACATGGGGCCGTGCAAAGGCTCTTGGGATATGTATCCCCAGCTCAAGCCTTCCCTGGTAGGCTAGGGTTCGCGGGCTTTTTCCTAACCCTGCCGCTGCGCGTGCGCAAGCTCTCCCGGCTTTCTCTCTTCTCCCCGAGCTGTCCCTATGCTCGAGCGAGCTATCCCTACTCTGGGGCTTTCCCTGCGCCTACGCGTCCCTGCGCATGCGCAACGCTGTCTTCCAATGGCGGCGCCCTGCCTCACCGGCCGCCGGGACCTTAGAGACGCGATCGCGGCCTTAGCAACGGCCCGATCGCGTCCCCGGCAACCGGCCGCAGGCAGGAGAAAGCCTGCGCAGCTCCCTGCTCCAGCCCCCCACCCTTGAAGCATCCTTTCGGGTTGTTCAGTACCCGCGATCGAGCTGCACCAGGGGAGGGGGTCTCCAGGAGCTGCTGGGGACCAGGGTTACATATGTATTTTCTGGGGGATTGTGTGGGCCAGGTTTGTGGCAGGGAGGGAATAAGTGTGAGGAGGGTTTTTTGAGTGAGAGTGTGGTAAATGTTGGGGGGGGGGGGCGAGTGAGAGGAAGAGGATGTTTCAAGAGGGGTAGGGGTTTCCGCGTCCTACCAGCTGGAGCGCTCCCTCCACCTGGGCCGCGGGGGTCGGGGAATATGGGTTCTAGCAGTTGTTGAATGGGGGCGGTGAAAGGGGGGGGCTCCACAGATCACTGACACAATCGTAACTCTAGTCCTGGGCCCCGGAAATGTGTCTGCGCACCTGGTGCCATAATAGTACTTGATAATGTAGACTGCTGAATAATGGTCAGTTGTGTTCTTTTCTCGTGCCGTTTGTGATTTTACAACCTCTCACTGCATAATCTTGCAGCCTTTAATAAAGAGCCCCAATTCACAGGATAAAGAGTCCTTATTCGTAGGATAATATTCCAATAGCTTTAATAATTCTTTCTAGGGCCCTGCCTGTTGACCTTATTCAGCTTCATTGCGCCATTTGATTTCGAGTGTGTTTAGTATTTAGGATGTAGAGCACCCTTGATTTACTCCAATGACTTGTTTATCCTTTTCTATATTATTTTCAAAGACTTTGGAATCCTTGTCCAATGTACTATAGTTGTAGCAGCGGTTGCAAGTCCCGATGGTCCAAGGAGAGGCTCACACGTCAATATTGTTTCCCTCCCCAGTGAATCCTAACATTTCTCTATGTGCAGGTCCTTTAAATCTCCCACCTCCATAGAGAAACCCTAACATTTGTTTTTGGCCAATTAGAAACAGCCGGGCTGTAATTGGACCATTCCACTCAACATAGGGGCTCCCTTCTTTCAACCAATCCCAGGGTCTGGTTTCCTGCAGCAACCAATACAAGTTGCAGTGACTCCTGCAGGGAGAGACAACAGGCTGGCTGATAGAAGAGGTGTAGCAGCAGAGAGTGTTGACACCTAAGCCCACACAACGACAGAGATGCCTGCAGAGGGCTTCTGGGGGATGTGACTAGAGAGGTTAGCCATGGTGATGCTTATACTGTTAAACATGTGTATACATTCTATCAAAAAAGGTATACACTATTGTACTTATATCTTTCCCCAAAATGAATTTACCCAACAGGCCATGAGACAGCAGCTGGGCTTAACCTTTATTTCAGGGAGTCCCCTTCCATCACACATCACAAGATCCAAGCCCAAGGAGGTAATTCGACATTGCCCGAAGTGGCCTTTCGGGCTGTTTTGGCTGTTGCTGTTTTAGATCTTATTTTTGTAGATGCCAATTTTGAATTATTTTTCCCAGTACACATTTTTTTTTCAAGCTCCTCAGCAAGAAAGTCTTAGTTTATTTGAAAAGCTCTGTAGCTTTATTTAAAAAGCTAGTCTTTGCAGCAATGTTTTTATTGTTTGTAAGCTCTGCTATTCCTTTTTGGGGTGTTTGGCAACCTAGATTGATTTCAGACTAAGTAGAACATCTGCTGTGGGTGTATATCATACTTAGCTTTACTAGGTGTGTTTGAGAATAATATGTTTGGTATGTTGTGTCAAAAACCTCCAGCAGATTTGGAAAATGTGGTTGGATATAGACGGTCACTGTGTTATGAACATAGTTTTGGGTTAAATCTCAAAGTTTGTAAGTCTGGAAGCTCATACTTACCAGTCTAATTTGATTCATTTGTCCTATTTCTCTAATGCTGCCGAGTTACAAATTTATCTTATAAGGTGGTATAATGTGCAATCTGTTTTTTGCTTGCAAGTGTCAGAATACCTTACTACACCTATGCACTAAAAGTCTGCAGGCTGCAAAACTGGGACAAAAACTGCAATAAACAGCAGAATATTTATCAAAGAAAAATAATTGTATTAAAGCAATAGACTTGTAATCTTAGATAGTTCTGATGTATGCCTTTGCTCTGGTTTGACACAGTTTTGCAGCTTTGCTCCATCCAATCCAACAAGGTAGAGATATGGAAGAAGGAGTGGCTCGTGAGTAAAGACACTGACTGTCACTGTGTTTTGGAACCTGGTTCAATTCCCGTGTCGGTTCCTTGTGACCTTGGGCAGGTCACTTTATCTCTGTGTGCCTCAGGCACCAAAAATAGATTGTAAGCTCCATGGGGCAGGGACCTGTGCCTGCAAAAAATGTACAGAGGTAAGCGCTACGTCAAATTTACAGAGGTAAGCGCTACGTCAAACTAGCAGCGCTATACAAGAACATATTATTGTTATAATTAGTTTTATATCCAATCCCTCAATTGACCCAGCTATTTTTGATCCTCCTCCTGTTTTTTTTCTTGGATAGGAAAATAACTCTTTTTTTTTTTTTGCCTTGCATCATAATGCTCTTGGCATGTGGGTATATTGGATTAATGATATGGAATGGTACTGTAAGTTAATAATATATTTGATTCCAAGTAAACAGACCAATGGTTTGTACTTGAAACTGTGTGTAAGGCGTACGGCTAGAAGATAGAAAATAAAAAGTCATATCCCATATGGACACAAGTCCTTTTCTTATCACATTTAATGGTGCTGCATTTTTAACATTATCACGCCTTTGGGAAAGTGCCGTGCTTGGCTCAAAATGCTTTAGGCGTTTTGCACAATTTTTGCCTTTTCAACTGAAGATGTTTAGAATCTATTGGAATTTGTGGGTGTAAATCCTTCAGAGCAGCACGAGCGTGACTGTCCGTCATTTCTTGATGTCAGCACCGTACCACAGGAAGGAGAACCCACGGCCGCCGTTCTAACTCCCAGCACCACTCTTCAGCAGACAAAATGGGCAGTCTTGATTTGCACTATTGGGGAGAAAGCCCCCGGGTCAGAGATGCAAGCAGCACAACAATGGGAAGCGTTGAGTGGTTGCGAGACACCAGCATCGGAGTGTGGAGCAGCCCGCACTTACAGCATTCACTGAGCCATAAGAGTGCGGTTTGTACATTTTTTAACATTTCATCATCAAACTTAACAATACCTTATCTTCTACTTTAAAATTGTTTCGATTTTTGCTTGGACAAGAACTGAACATGTACATAGCATTGAGAGAGAAGTAGAAACTTCTGTTTATTGTCTTGTCTGTTATTGAGCATTGCTTTGGACTGCAAGGTTTCCATTGCTGACTACACAGTTTGATGTGATCTTGCTAAGGTAAAGGAATATGGATGTACTGAAATTACACATACTTTGGATATGGTAAATCATGGCAAACCTGGAGTAATACAAGGCAATTTGTTACTATAAGGATTTCTAACTGTTTTCATTAAAAGTACTACTAATTTTGAAGCAGTCACTCATAGTAACAAAATCTATAGAATGATGAAGGAAAGCTATTTAGCCAATATTCTAGAACAAATGGAGAGAAGAGGCGGTGCACTGCCTACGTCAGTGAAACAGACCGGGTCTGTTCCTATCTACCTTCTTCTAGAGCATTTATTCTGTACTTTCGATCCTGATACATAGCCCTAGCATTTTTTTTATTATTCTACTACATTTCCCCACATTATTTCTTCTGTGACGTCGGTTAATGCTTTAATCCCCTTTCAGTAAAGAAATGCTATGTTATATATCTCCTGTGTATACCACTTGCAACTCATTAATCCCCATTTCTGTTGCTCTTTTGACTTGTTCAGCAGCCCTCACCTTGTTGTTACTGTACTCCTGGGGGGTTCTTTCTATCATATTTTCCCCTTCCTTCCTCTCTTTCAGAGTACACAGTGCATTGCTTCGTGGCTTAAGTCTTTCTTTCAATGATGAAAATCGTGCATTGTTTTGGTTGCCTTTCTTTGAACCCTCTTGTTCCTGTCTTCAACCTTCTGTCAGTGTGTCCTTCTGTAGATTGGCTGCCAGAAGTGGACATAAATGAAACATTCCTAATCTGTAAGTGCTATCCTCTTCCGCCTTCGTTCTGCTGGTGTCTTTTCTTCCCACTGCTGTGTTAAAGAATGGCAGAGGTCTCAAAAATGGGTCCGTCGCCCACATAAGGGATGATGTGCATTCAGAGAGTGGGAGCTGTGGCTGCCTCGCCTCCCCTTAAACCTCACCACAGGATCTTCAGAATTTGCATGTGCGGTAACTGGGAAGGGGGAACGGGGGGAAAGGGGGGAAGGGGGGGGGCTATTTGGAAACCACGCTTGCTCAAGCTCACCATTGATTTTGTTTTCCCACCCACCTCATTGAGCATGTAATATGTGTTGTGCTATGTCTTATCATATCTATAATCTGTTATCAGATCATCATCACATCTTCGGCGATCTGCCAGGTCGAGCATCGTAGGAACCCGGAATACCCAAAATGGGGCTCCACCCGATGTGGATGGGCCCCAATAGCGGTCCCCCAAAAATATTGTCGGGCCGGAGGCACCGCGCATGCGGTCGGCGCTGTACCCCTGGCACCAATCTTAGAAAGCTGGGCTCTATCCGATGCGGTAGGCCCACGGCCATGAAAGAGGACCTAGGGTGTGAGGGATGACAGGCGGCGGTTTGGAGATTTCTCCCACCGTGCGGTTTGCCAATGGCTCCCGCCGGGATGGTAGAAGGGGGCGTTTTGGAAAAGGGCTCCCGCCAGAAGATAACCGATGGCTGACGACAAATGACTAGCGACTGGCTAACAGTTTAGTTTCACAATAAAGCTGTGACCAATTCTTACTTCCACAACACTGTGTCGTCTCCGTTTGGTGGGTGGGGTGTCAGTAAACCCTGCGGTAGGCACACACAAGCCTTTTTTTTTAGTTTTTTTTTTTTTTTTTTTTTTTTTTTTTTTTTTTTTTTTTTGGTTGTTTTATTTACGATTTTTTTTGTTTTTTTTGTTTTTTTAGCCCACTGTATTTTTTTTTTTTTTCTCCTAGTGTTCTCGTTGTATCTATTTTTTAATAATTACCACCTCTTTTTTTTTGTATGCCCCTTCCCTCACCTACTTCCATCCCCAATTATAACGTTGTCCTCCTGCAGATGTTTAACTGTAGAAAGCTCCACAAGATCTAGACTTAGGTGCACCCTTGAGGTTTCGGATGGTGCCCCAATAACTGTCCCATTTACTTGACCTGGTGTCTGACATGTTTAGGTAATGTTTCTGCCCTCCGGATTTCCTTTCTTCTGCGTGGCCGTGCCAGATTGTCACTTAGTAGCGGTCCTTCTTGTATTCTTTCCCCTAGAATGGTATTCCCCTTGCGTTTGAAGTATGGAAAAAAGCCCATGATCAGGCTACATCTCACCCCGTCAACGTCTCCAAACCGTTTGGAGCGAGGGCGTGGCAAGTTCCCCTCGCTGCACCACTGCCCATGTATCTTCCTCTCATTCTCGGTCAATTGTGGGGCCCGACTCCCTGTAATGGGCAAAAGTGAATGCTACAATCATGTCGCCCGGACGCCAGCCTAAGCGGACCACATCTCAGGGATGTAGGTGAGACAGTGACTTCGTTGATCGATCATTCACTCCACACTTTGTGAGAGCAAGAATGGCGCACTAGCATAATCACCATCCACCTTCTGTTGACCTGTTAAATTTGCACTAAAATATGTACCACCCCCCTCATTCCTAATGTCGCTAAGGTTATGGCTTGTTGATCCTATGGAAGTTTCCTCTCTATGGACCAAGAGTGGGTTTCTAGCCGAAAAAGCGCAGGTTCAGACATGGTTCGAACTGCCTTACAACATGTGATAACATTGCTCTAATCTCAGACATTAAACAATTATACAGATTTTAACTACTGCTGATTTCATTCGTTTGAATGAACAGCAGATAATCGATGAACAAATGTTTTCTGCTCCTTTACAGATAGGCAACCATTTTTACATTAATCTATTCCTCGAAATCCAGACACAAAAGGAAGATTTCGCTAATGAAGTTTTGTGTAGGTTGGCACAAGGCAAGGCAATTTGTAAACAAAAATGAACTGGTAGTATAACTGCGGCTTTAAAATATCCCTTCAGCGCTAAACAGCCAGAACACATTACTTTGCAAGTGCAGGAAAGCCCTAAAGACCATCACTACATGCTGGGAGTTTCCCAGTGTCCCCTGAAACTTAATGGACCAGGCGGCTCCAAGCTATTATGCAGAATAAAATCAAACAGATGTTGGGTCATGGAAAAAAAGATTAAAACATAATGTTGCTGCTTTAAAAGAAAACCATTTACTTAAATGAGAATCGCCAGTCCTTAATATATATTTAAATAAACAAGAAAAACATCTGGGGTGTTCTATACTGAAAGTTTGAGCCTCACCGACTGGGAATTTTGTAGGTCAGTTATATTATTCTAGCATGGCGTTTTTTTAGACTTTGCTGTTGGGTCTTTCACCAAAGCAGTGAATAATATGGAAGCGTAGAGGGTTTTTGAGCTTGTCTCTTGTTTTTTCTCTGACGCCCCCTTTGTTTCTTTTGATATATATCAATTTCTCCCTGAGCACCAACATCTCTCAGCTGCAAACTGGGGCAAAAAAATAATAATACTGCACAAAATTACTAAGGAAAACACGTGTTTTTGTCACCGTCAATCAGCCAATCAGGAGGGTCTCAACAACTTGGTGCCAGAACCACGGAGGGGATGGAAACAGCTGGAGCGGAGGTGTGTGTGTGTCTCAAGTCATTGCACCTTTCACCATTGTGTCCAGTATTTTATGGAAGAATTTGCCAGGCAACCGTAATCATTAGATAAGCAAAATATTATAAACTGGGGAATATTGTATTACTTTATAGATGGATGTGAGCTGCCTGCTGATAATACATTTACTAAATGGAATCCAGTGCTTATATTCACTGTGCCAAATATTATTAGTTCGCTCTTGCCCACATGTTTTTAAGGAGGAGGTTCTGGTAGTTTATATTGTTTCATATTTTGCAGGCAAAACATGCTTGGCAAGATATTAACGCAAAACAATACCCTTTTTGTTATCAGTGCTAAGAAAAAAAATGGACTGCATTTTGGCTACAATAGAAGCATAGAAGATTATACTGACGCCTCTTGCTGCATTAAAGCATGAGACTGATGCTGTGCCAAAATAATGGGTTTCTGAGTCGTAGAGCAGGGTACTCAACTCAAGCCCTCCCACCTCCCACCTCCCCAACATATCATCTGTTTTCAGGTATCCCTGCTTCAGCACAGGAAGCTCAATCAGAGGCTCAGTTTCGACGGAGCCACTTTGCTGAATCTGGATAACCTGAAAACCTGTGTGCCCTGTTTCCTCCTCCCTCTCTGGGAGATTTTACAATCTACGCTATTTGTGTGGTGCACTACTGTATGGAGGCAGGAGATCTTGAGCTGTCTGCGTTGTTGTTGGACCAGGACAGGCTTTTTGGGTTCTATTACGGTAGTTCTTCTCAGTACTCAGCGCCTCCACTGTAGTGGCTCCAGAAGCGCCAGATATCAGCCCCCACCAACGGCACTTCCTCTCTCCCCCCCCCCGTCAAATGAACTGACACTCACAGGGGAATACAGTAGAACCAGGATTCTTTATTCAGCATAGTATACAGCCACTGCAACTCTTTCTACAGGCTTTGATTGTCTTTGAATCCCGACTTCTAGAGGGGTGCCTACCCCAATTGTGTCGGCAATGTGTCTGGTTTCCCCATGGCCTGCGCCTGGGGTGGGCCAGCTCATCCTCGCAATGGGAGAGACTGACAGCCATGCTCTCTCACTTTCTCTCCGAGCAAGACTGAAGACACATTGGATACTCCCCTTGATTAGGGTCCGAGAGGGTGGGCTCAGGGTCTAGACCTATACTGATAGCGCTTACCAGGCCATGAGTCACCACCTCACCTCAGTCCATCACGAGGCCCTGCATGGGGACAAAGCCCACTGATTAACCTATTAATGCCCTGAACTTATTAGGGACCATAGCAGGGGGAAAGACAGGCAGAAAATAGAGACTTACCATCATCACACCTGTCCAATTTGGGGGGGGGGGGGTGGGTGGCTTGAGGACTAGAGCTTGAGCACCCCTGTGCTAGAGATCAAATTGAGATGATCAGTATGTTAGTTTAGTTTTTGATATCGCATGTGGTCATAAAGCAAGAATTTTATTTATTTATTTATAAAATATTTTCCAGGAAGTAATACATTGAGAGTTACCTCTCGTTTTCAAGTATGTTCCTGGGCAAGAGTTTAAGACAAATAATACAGTACATGGTTACAAATACAGTTACATAAATGAACAGGGTATACATTATATACAAGACATTGCATGCACAGTTAAAAGAAAATATATATTATGGGCAATAAACAGTTACAGACCAGATTAAATGTGAGACAGCCTTAGATTTGAAAGATTTAAACTGGTGGGATGTGAGAGTCCTGGTAGGTTGTTCCAGTTTTTGGGGTGCACGGTAAGAAGGAGGAGCGCCGGATACTTTGTTGAGCCTTGGGGCCATGAACTGTCTTTTGGAGTCTGATCTCAGGTGATAAGTGCTGCATGTGGTTAGGGGTGAGGAGCTTTTCAGATAACCTGTGTACTTGTGCCAGAAGTAATTTCCACACAGCAAGACTTTCTTTGGCAGATCTTGACTTATCTCTAATGTGCGCTAAGTTCTTTGTACTTTTGCTTTCGTGCAGTGATGTGTGTGTTGTAGTTGATTGGACGAACCAAACGACAAATTGAATTGTATGAGGGTGTCATTGTGTGGCTGCGGGGGGTTGGTGCCGAGTTTATTCCCATGCAATACATCTACTATGGCTCTGCCCATAGTCCACTCAATATACTTGGCGTATTGCTTCTTGCTACTCGTAGGCAAGATAGCGTCGGTTGGTCTGATAGCTCAGACTTAGGTGCTGGCTATATTTGTTTGCGTGACTGATGGGTCGTGGTACAGTCCTGGTTATGGGGGACAAGCATTCTAATATAGTGATAATGGTCAATGCATTGACACAAGGAACCCAACGTACTGACTTAACGATAACTCGACCGCTGGCTTGAGTTCTTAAAGTCTTTCTTTCATGACTTTGTATTGGTAACAAGTGAATGTTCTTGGACGATGTAAGGTATTGAGGTTTGCACTGCAAGAAGTTAGGCTGGAAGCAGTTAAAATAAAATTGTTTATTAATAGCCTATAGCTCAACATACTGACAAACACCAGGACTAACCGCTACACCACTTCGCCATGCAATACCCAATATATACACCCAAAATACTGCTATTCATATACTTTTATATTGTTTTGGACCTGTTAGATTGTATACAGCTTATTGATCATTGGTTCTAGCTAAACAAGCGCAAATGCTAAGACTTTTCTATTTGATTGTGGGATTCAACATTTGTATACATATGTCTTGCGGGATTAGGGCGCATCCCTATAGGATTATATATCCTACCACAGATCAAGATTGAATGTAGACTGATAATGTTTCCTGATAACACAGTAATATATATAAATATTTGCAAATGCTAACATAAAAAACTGGAATAAATTATACAGCAAAACAAAAGTAAAATAAGATAGGTGGGTGCTCAAATCGTGGACGATGCACACCTTATAGCACCAAATAATGAACCAGAATTAACAGGCACTCTAGCATCAAATCTCAATAGAAAATCCAGCCGGCCACCAGCATTCCAGGGCAAGGGGCATGGGAGCTGACAGCTTGTTGAGGAGGGGGATTGCTGGACAGTTTGTTGAAAGTTGCCTCTGACTTCGTCGGTCCCACCTTCTGGTGAAGGCTTTTTGGGGTCCCTCTTTCACCATCGTCTTGGGGATGGCCCTGTTGAATATAGTGTAATGCCATCAAGAGTTGCCATTGTCCCTGAAAAAAGACTAAAAAAAGGACACATGGAAGCAGAAGTGCCCCAACAGGCAGTTGACACAGTCAATTACAGATAGGTGAATGGGGGGATAGACAGGGGTGGCTGAAAACCGATGTTTATTTTATTGTTGCTTTATTACTAATCGTTACATTAATGCTTAGGACTCATGTTCCTTTCTCTTAGCCCAGTAAAATTAACTTTTTCTTTGAGAAAACAATAAAAACATATTTTCTGTACACTTTTGCATCCCCATATTTAGCAGGGGCTATGCCATAAACACCTTCCATCACTGGAAGACAACTTAGACCATTCAAGTGAATGAGCTTTAGGGTGTTTACCCCACCAGAAGACCCCTTAGTAAATATTCCCACTTAATTTGTATTCATTGTGTTTGGGCTCACGTCTCATTAGCAAATGTGGATGTATTTGCATACAAGAAGGTTAGAGACTCCCAGTTGCTAAGTCAACCTGTGAAACTGAATCTGCTGCCGTTAGGTATATACTGTATACTAGTGGTGAGCTGCTGTAGATGTGAGACACAAGAAGACATTGGCCGTCTTTGCCACTAAAAACAATGCTACTAGTGAGGTCTCTTGTGGTTAATGTATCAAGGTGACTTCTGCCAAGTTGATCGTATATATCAGATTCTAGACTACTTCTGATCACATGAGGTGCTAAGTGGGATTACGTGAACTATGTGTTACAATATAACCTATCAAATGTCCAGTGCAAAACTAAGGCAAAACCACTGAGATAGATTTATCAAGACAATTTTTTATTTTTATATGAAGCAATTGTATTTTTTTGCCTTGTTAAATTTGGTGCGTTTTGTTTGCTATGTTTATTTGCAGCCGGAGACTTTAATATACTCTTTCTTAGAACAAATATCTCCTAGCAGGTTTTGGATGGCGTTAACTCCTCAAGCTAATGACCTGGGACAATAATATCATTAACCAGCTTATTCTATATCATGCATAAGGCTAAGGAATGATTTGGGTGTGCTCTAAACCAGGGGTGCCAACTCCAGTCCTCGACTGAGCCTCTGGATTGAGCCACCTGTGCTGAAGCGGACTTGATTGATGGCCAACTGTGCTGAAGCGGGATATACTGAAAACCTGACATGTTTGGGGGGGGGGGGGGGCTGAGGACTGGCAGGGCCGCTGATGAGGGGGGGGGGGGGGCAAATTAAAGGTGTCCCAGCCCGGAGGCTGGGTGGCGGCGCCGCGGTGCTGCATTTGGCCCCCGACCTCTGGCCGGCCAGTCTGCCGGTCATACCGGCCCCGGCTCTCCATCAGATGCAGCCTTCCTGTCCCCACGCCAAGCTGATATCAGCGCACCGGCCCCTCTGACGTCAACGTGCCTCAGCTTCCGGTGCGCGCTGACTGGAAGCTCGGCTGTGGGATACCAGAGTGAGGCGGCCTGCAGCTGATGGAGAGTTGGTGCCCAGGTCTAAGTGCAGGTGAGACAGAGAGGAGAGAAAGACATGGGAAAAGGAAGGAAATAGGGCTTGTGAGTGTAAATGGGGGGGGGGGAGACGGGGTGGTCTCGCGCAGTGTGAAATAGGGCTCGCACACTTCCATTTAAATAAGGTGGCCCTAATTTTCCGGGGGTAAGGTGTGCTATGTGGGGGGGGGGAGGTCAAATGGGGCGGGGGGTGTTGGGGGGTCCTGCGTCCTTGCATTGTCCCGGGCCCCAGATTTCTGTTGGTGCCCTGATGGGCTGGAGTTGAACACCCCTGCTTTAAACTTGTCACTTCTATTATAAAAGATATCCCCCACTTTTTGCTTGGACTGTGTTAGGAAAGTGTTCCCTCGTCAGGGTATTTTTATATATTTGTCAACTATGTCTCTCTCTCATCTATTTATAATTCTGGCTAAACTGTGCGCTCGCCTTATTTTTTAAAGACGTCTGCACCCAAACCACACCACACCGTTTATAGAGAGTTGAGAGGTTATGTGTGGTATTTTGTTTGCAACCAGGTAGGAAACTGAGGTAGATGTGAGGGGGTCTCCCTGCTCCACCTTAATGTTCATAAGTATAATAGTTAGATGGTGGTGCAGTGGGAAAGAACAATATTTACAAAAGGTGATGTAAATAGAAAATGAGGTAACTGGGATTCAGACTTGCAACTATCCTGTAGATAACTTGAATATCCACCTGATTGTTTAGAGGTTCTCGGGGAAATCCTTTTTCGATACTATTGTGTAAGTTGTGTTTTTTTTTCCCTTTCTTTAGAACAGTCTGGCTCTAGTGAATCTGTTGAATGGCCTTTCATTCCATGTAGGTACTAAGATTTAGCTGTAACAGGTTTCATTCATGTTTCCATTATCACTCGGTCTATTTCTGTCTATTAAAGCAGCATTCAAGCTGACGTTTTGCAAAATAATAAATAATAATTTTTCGATTCATTGTGCATCATCAATCTGCACACTGAAAGTGATTAGCTAATTTGCCGACCCGATCTCCTGCGATCGTTCAGCGAAGATTCGGCTCGGGGGCTCACTAATGGCTGTCCATGTAGCAGAAGAGGCCAAGAGGCAAAGTTCTGCGCGGGCAGATCATTTACCAGGCCGTCACTAGATGCAATTGGTGCACTGCTAGGAGAGGGCAGGGATCAAAAAGGGGTGTGCCAAGCCTGTTTCGTAAAGGAAGTGGGATGTGACTTTGTAAATTGTTGCTATAAGGAAAAAAAAATGCTTGTACATTATATATACATTATATATATATATATTATATATATATAGATAATACTATATATATATATATATATATATATTCAATGCTACAAGTATGTTCTCATAGTACAGAACTGATTTATTAAAACCACACATGTATGATTTGCTTGAACTGCAGCTTTAAGGGGTATATCCCAAGACACTGACTGTGAGTGATACACGGTAGGAATTCCACCCTTATTTTAGCAGAGAATGTGCTTAAAAATTGGCAAACTTTGGGGAAAGGGAGAGAGAGAAAGAAAACACAGAGCACACATTGGGAGCGTTGGGATGCTAGGGGGCTTTATTTCATATCTGCCCAAGTAGCCGATCCAGGTCATTTTTTCCCCGATAACTCCCCATTGGGAATTTCCTCCCCCTTCAATGGGAATGTCATCCGAACCCGTCTCTCGGCCTCTTTGACATCAGGGAAAGCCTGATTAGATTCACAGGACCTGTGACGAAACGTGTCGTTTGGACGCCCCCTACCTGCTGTGTTGCGTTTCATGCCAAGTGATTTTCGAGTCTGGGGAAGGTTCGTGCACCCTGCTCTATACGTCTGTTTCCTGCTGTTTCCTGAATATTGGTGGCGTTTACTCTCCACGCTGGGACTGCTACAACCATCATCACTCAACTGCTGCTACAAGAGACTGATGAAGTGGATACTACCTACTGCGGATTCTATTGGATATCTTTCGTTCTGATTTTCCTGGAGATTTTTCTCACATGCGAATTTACCTGCTACTCGTGAGTGTGCCCATCTTGAGGCTTTTTTATTTTGTGTACCATACATTTTTCAATCGTATTCACTATGTTGTCCACTCTTTCTTCTCTTTGTTGATATATATCTGTACACACATTTGGGAAAAGAAGTACACCCTCTTTGAATTATATGGTTTTACATATCAGGACTAATACAATCATTTGTGTTCTTAGACGTCTTAAAATGAGGTAATACAACCTCAGATGACCAACACATATGACATATTACACACCGTGTCATTATTTCCAGTTTTTTAAGATGAGGAACGGCCTCATCCTGCAGGGGCAGGTAGAACCTACTTACTTTATGCTGTCTGGGTAATGTGTTTTATTTTTAATGGGCAAATGACTATTTCCAGATCTGGACAATAGGGATTTGCCCATTTTGTACTGTAATGTGTGTGTGTGTGTGTGTGTGGGGGGGGGGGGGGGGGGGGGGGGGGGGGGGTTGGGGGGGGGATGTTTGTATTTTAGTCTATTGTCCAGATCTGGATAATAGCTCATTTGCCCATTAAAAATAAAACATTACCCAGACAGCATAAAGTAAATTAAGGTTCTACCTGCCCCTGCCAGGATGAAGGCCGTCCTCATCCTTTAAAAAACTGGAATCATGACACGGTGTAATATGTCATATGTTGTTGTTCATCTGAGGTTGTATTTACCTCATTTTAAGACCTGCTAAGGAACAAATGATTGTTATTATGTCCTGATATGTAAAACCATATAATTCAAAGAGGGTGTACTTTCTTTTTCACACAACTGTTTGTACAGTATATATATCAACAAAGAGAAAGAAAGAGTGGACAACATAGTGTAAATACGATTGAAAAATGTATTGGTACACAAAATAAAAAAAGCCTCAAGATGGGCACACTCACGAGTAGCAGGTAAATTCGCATTGTGAGAAAAAATCTCCAGGAAAATCAGAACGAAAGACTATCCAATAGAATCCGCAGTAGGTAGTATCCACTTCTCACGTCTCTGTAGCAGCAGTTGATGTATGGTTGTAGCAGTCCCAGCGTGGAGTAAACGCCACAATATTCAGGAAACAGCAGAAATCAGACGTATTAGATGCAGGGTTGCACGAACCTTCCCCAGACTCTGAAAATCACTTGTGCATGAACGCAACACGCAGGTAGGGGGCTGTCCCAACGCACGTTTCGTCACAGGTCCTGTGACTTAATCAGGGCTTTCCCTGATGTCAAAGAGGCCGATCCGGACGGGTTCGGATGACATTCCCCATTGAAGTGGGGAAATTCCCTAATGGGGAGTATCGGGGAAAAAATGACCTGATCGGCTACTTGGGCAGATATGAAATAAAGCCCCCTAGCATCCCAACGCTCCCAATGTGTGCTCTGTGTTTTACTTTCTCTCTCTCCCTTTCCCCAAAGTTTGCCAATTTTTTAAGCACCATTTCTCTGCTAAAATAAGTGGTGGAATTCCTCCCTACGTGTATCACTCACAGTCAGTTGTCTTGGGATATACCCCTTAAAGCTGCAGTTCAAGCAATATCATACATGTGTGGTTTTTAATAAATCAGTTCTGTACTATGAGAACATACTTGTAGCATTAATATATATATATATATATATATATAGTATTATTATATATATATAATATATATATATATAATGTATATATAATGTAACAAGCATTTTTTCTTCCTATAGCAACAATTTACAAAGTCACATCCCCTTCCTTTACTGAAACAGGCTCTGGCACACCCCTTTTTGATCCCTGCCCTCTCCCTAGCAGTGCACCAATTGCATCTAGTGACTGCCTGGTCACATGATCTGCCCCGCAGAACTTTGCCTCTTGGCTCCTCTTCTGCTACACTGACAGCCATTTAGTGAGCCCCCGAGCCGAATCTTCGCTGAACGATCGCAGGAGATCGGGTCGGCAAATTAGCTAATCACTTGTCAGTGTGCAGATTGCATTGATGCACATATTGAATCGAAAAATTATTATTTATTTATTTTTGCACAAACGTCAGCTTGAACTGCTGCTTTAATAGACAGAAATTAGACCGAGTGATAATGGAACATGAATGCAACCCTGTTACAGCTACATCTTAGTACCTACATGGAATGAAAGGGCCATTCACAGCATTCACTAGAGCCAGACTGTTCTAAAGAAAGGGAAAAAACACAACTTACACAATAGTATCAGAAAAAGGATTTCCCCGAGAACCTCTAAACAATCAGGTGGATATTCAAGTTATCTACAGTATATTTGCAGTCTGAATCCCAGTTACCTCATTTTCATATTTACATCACCTTTTTGTAAATATATCTGTTCTTTCCCACTGCACCACCATCTTAATTATATACTTATGAACATTAAGGTTGAGCAGGGATGACCCCCTTCCCTATCTACCTCATTTTCATACCTGGTTGCAAACAAACATACCACACATAACTCTCTCAACTCTCTATAAACGGTGTGTGTGGTTTGGGTGCAGACGTCTTTAAAAAATAAGGCGAGCGCACAGTTTATGCCAGAATTATAAATAGATCGAGAGAGAGACATATTTGACAAATATATAAAAATACACTGACGAGGGAACTACTTTCCTAACACAGTCCAAAAAAAGTGGGGATCTCTTTATTAATAGAAGTGAAAGTTTAAAGCAGGGGTGTTCAACTCCAGCCCTCAGGGACACCAACAGAAATCTGGGGGCCCAGGACAAATGCAAGGACGCAGGACCCCCCAACCCCCCCGCCCATTTGACCTCCCCCCCACCCATAGCACACCTACCCCCGGAAAATTAGGGCGCCACCTTTATTTAAATGGCAGTGTTGCGAGCCCTATTTCACACCTTGCGAGACCACCCCTCTCCCCCCCCCCCCCATTTTACACCTCACAAGCCCCCTCTATTTCCTTCCCTTTTCCCATGTCTTTCTCTCCCCTCTGTCTCACCTCACTCTAGCCCTGGGCCCCAACTCTCCATCAGCTGCAGGCCGCCTCACTCTGTATCCCACGCCGAGCTTCCAGTCAGCGCGCACCGGAAGCTGAGGCACGCTGACGTCAGAGGGGCCCGGTGCGCTGATATCAGCTTGGCGTGGGACAGGAAGGCCTGCATCTGATGGAGAGCCGGGGCCTGGCTATGACCGGCAGCCTGGCCTGGCCAGAGGTCGGGGCCAAATGCAGCACCGGCCGCCGCCCCCCCCCAGCCTCCGGGCCTGGGACACCTTTAACTTTTGCCCCCCCCCCCCCCCAGCGGCCCCCCCCCCCCTCCCCCCCCCCCCCCCCCCCCAAACATGTCAGGTTTTCAGTATATCCCCGCTTCAGCACAGTTGGCTCAATCAGTCCCTGCTTCAGCACAGGTGGCTCAATCAGAGGCTCAGTCGAAGGACTGGAGTTGAGCACCCCTGGTTTAGAGCACACCAAATCATTCCTTAGCCTTCTGCATGATATAGAATAAGCTGGTTAATGATTATTATTTGTCCCAGGTCATTAGCTTGAGATTTAACGCCATCCAAAACCTGCTAGAGATATTTGTTTCTAAGAAAAGAGTCATATTAAAGTCTCCCGGCTGCAAAACCGTAGCAAACAAAACGCACCAAATTTAACAAGGCAAAAATACAATTGCTTCATATAAAAATAAAAAATTGTCTTTGATAAATCTATCTCAGTGGTTTTGCCTTAGTTTTGCACTGGACACTTTGATAGGTTCTATTGTAACACATAGTTCACGTAATCCCCCTTAGCACCTCATGTTGATCAGAAAGTGTCTAGAATCTGATATATACAGATCAAACTTGGCAGAAGTCACCTTGATACATTAACCACAAGAGACCTCACTAGTAGCATTGTTTTAGTGGCAAAGACGGCCAATGTCTTCTTGTGCTCACATCTATCAGCAGCTCACCACTAGTATACAGTATATACCTAACGTGCAGCAGATTCAGTTTCACAGGTTTAACTTAGCAACTGGGAGTTCTAACCTTCTTGTATGCAAATCACATCCACATTTGCTAATGAGACGTGAGCCACAAACACAATGAATACAATATAAGTGGAGAATATTTACTAAGGGGTCCTTCTGGTGGCGGTAAACACCCTAAAGCTCATTCACTTGAATGGGTATAAGTTGTCTTCCAGTGCTGGAAGGTGTTTTATGGAATAGCCCTGCTAAATATGGGTGCAAAATGTGTACAGAAAATATATGTTTTTATATTGTTTTCTCAAAAAAGTTAATTTTACTGGGCTAAGAGAAAGGAACATGAGTCCTAAGCATTAATGTAACGATTAGTAATAAAGCAACAATAAAATAACTAATCAGGTTTTATGCCACCCATGTCTATCCCCCATTCATCCTATTCTGTAATTGACTGTGTTCTAACTGCCCTGTTGGTGCACTTCTGCTTCCATGTGTCCATTTTTTTTAGTCTTTTTTTCAGGGACAATGGCAACTCTTGATGCATTACACTAATATTCAACAGGGCCATCCCCAAGATCGATGGTGAAGAGGGACCCAAAAAGCCTTCACCAGAAGGTGGGACCGAAGTCAGAGGCAACTTTCAACAAACTGTCAGCAACCCCCCTCCTCAACAAGCTGTCAGCTCCCATTGCCCCTTGCCCTGGAAATGCTGGTGGCCGGCCTGATTTTCTATTGAGATTTTGATGCTAGAGTGCCTGTTTAATTCTGGTTCATGTATTTGGTGCTATTAAGGTGTGCATCGTCCACGATTTGAGCACCCACCTATTCTTTATTTTCTACTTTCTGTTTTTGCTGTATAATTTATTCCAGTTTTTTATTTTAGCATTTGCACATATATTATTATATATTACTGTGTTATCAGGAAACATTTATCAGTCTACATTCAATCTTGATCTGTGGTAGGATATATAATCCTATAGGGATGCTGCCATAATCCCGCAAGACATACTGTATACAAATGTTGAATCCACAATCAAATAGAAAATGTCTTTAGCATTTGCGCTTGATAGCTAGAACCAATGATCAATAAGCTGTATACAAATCTAACAGTGTCCAAAACAATATAAAAGTATATGAATAGCCAGTATTTTGCGGTGTATAATATTGGGTATTGCATGGCGACAGGTGGTGTATCGGTTAGTCCCTGGTGTTTTGTCAGTATGTTTGGCTATATGCCTATTTAATAAACATTATTTTATTTTTAACCTGCTTCCAGCCCTAACTTTTCTTGCAGTGCTAAAACTCCAATCACCTTTTTCATTTTTTACATTCAATCTTGTTACCAAACAAATATAAAGAACAGAACTTTAAATAACTCATAAGCTACGAGACAGTCATGGTACATTCTGACAACCTAGACCTATGCCAAACTAGGGGTACTTTACAGGAACAAATCCTCCCTAAGTCTCCTGGTCAGAAAGCGTATCGCACAGCAGATGCTAATGCCAATTATTGACTATGGAGACATAGTATATGGCTCGGCACCCCAAACCCACCTAAGCAAACTTGACACCCTCTACAATTCAATTTGTCGTTTTGTTCTCCAATGCAACTACAACACACATCACTGCGAAATGCTCAAAGAACTAGATTGGTCATCATTAGAGTCTAGGCGCAAAGTTCACCTTTCTGTCTTGCCTTTAAATACTTTCTGGGCAAGCTACCCAGCTATCTGAACAAGCTCCTCACCCCTACCACATGCAGCACTTATCACCTGAGATCAGACTCCAAAAGACAGTTCATGGCCCCAAGGCTCAACAAAGTATCCGGCCGCTCCTCCTTCTCTTACCGTGCACCCCAAAACTGGAACAACCTACCAGAGACTCTCACATCCACCACCAGTTTAAATTCTTTCAAATCTAAGGCTGTCTCACATTTTAATCTGGTCTGTAACTGTTTCATTTGCCCATAATATATATTTTCTTTAACTGTGCATGCAATGTCTTGTATATAATGTATACCCTGTTCATTTATGTAACTGTATTTGTAACCATGTACTGTATTATTTGTCTTAACTCTGTGCCCAGGACATACTTGAAAACGAGAGGTAACTCTCAATGTATTACTTCCTGGTAAAATATTTTATAAATAAATAAATAAAATTCTGCTTTATGACCACTGCGATATCAAAAACTAAACTAACATACTGTATCATCTCAATTTGATCTCTAGCACAGGGGTGCTCAACTCTAGTCCTCAAGCCCCCCCCCCCCCCCCCCCCCCCCAACTGGACAGGTGTAACATGGTAAGTCTATTCTGCCTGTCTTTCCCCCTGCTATGTGTCCCTAATAAGTTCAGGGCATTAATAGGTTAATCAGTGGGCTTTTGTCCCACATGCAGGCTCCTCTGTGATGGACTGAGGTGAGGTGGTGACTCATGGCCTGGGTAAGCCTATCAGTATAGGTCTAGACCCTGAGCCCACCCTCTCTGAACCCTAATCAAGGGAGTATCCAAATGTAGTCTTCAGTCTTGCTCTGGAGAGAAAGGAGAGAGCATGGACTGTCAGTCTCTCCCATTGCGAGGATGAGCTGGCCCACCCCAGGCGCAGGCCTGGGGAACACCAAGACACATTGCCGACACAATTGGGGTAGGCACCCTCTAGAAGTCTGGGACTTCAAAGACAATACAGCACTGTAGAAAGAGTTGCAGTGGCTGTATACTATGCTGTTAATAAAGAATCCTGGTTCTACTGTATTCCCCTGTTTGAGTGTCAGTCATTTGACAGGGGGGGGGGGAGAAGGATGCCGTGGTGGGGGCTGATATCTGGAGCTTCCTGGAGCCCACTACAGCTGGAGGCGCTGAGTACCTGAGAAGAACTACCGTAATAGAACCCAAAAGCCTGTCCTGGTCTCAACAACAACGCAGACAGCTCAAGATCTCCTGCTCCATACAGGTAGTGCACCACACAAATAGCGTAGATTGTAAAATCTCCCAGAGAAGGAGGGAAACAGGGCTACACAGGTTTTCAGGTTATCCCAGATTCAGCAAAGTTGGCTCCGTCGAAGACTGAGCCTCTGATTGAGCTTCCTGTGCTGAAGCAGGGATATCCTGAAAACCAGATGATCTGTTGGGGAGGTGGGAGGGCTTGAGTTGAGTAACCCTGCTCTACGACTCAGAAACCCATTATTTTGGCACAGCATCAGTCTCATGCTTTAATGCAGCAAGAGGCGTCAGTATAACTTTCTATGCTTCTATTGTAGCAAAATGCAGTCCATTTTTTTTCTTAGCACTGATAACAAAAAGGGTATTGTTTTGCGTTAATATCTTGCCAAGCATGTTTTTGCCTGCAAAATATGAAACAATTATAAACTACAGACCTCCTCCCTTAAAACATGTGGGCAAGATGGAATAATAATATTTTGGCACAGTGAATACTAAAGCACTGGATTCCATTCTAGTAAATGTATTTATCAGCAGGCAGCTCACATCCATCTATAAAGTAATACAATATTCCCCAGTTTATAATATTTTTGCTATCTAATGATTACGGTTGCCTGGCAACTTCTCCATAAATACTGGACACAATGGTGAAAGGTGCAATGCACTTGAGACAACACACACCTCCGCTCCATGCTGTTTCCTCCCCTCCGTGGTCTGGCACCAAGGTTGTTGAGACCTCCTCCTGATTGGCTGATTGACCGGTGACAAAACACGTGTTTTCCTTAGTTAATTTTGTGCAGTATTATTATTTTTTTGCCCCAGTTTTGCAGCTGAGAGATGTTGGTGCTCAGGGAGAAATTGATATATATCAAAAGAAAACAAAGGGGGCGTCAGAGAAAAACAAGAGAACAAGCTCAAAAACCTCTCCGCTTCCATATTATCTCACTGCTTTGGTGAAAGACCCAACAGCAAAGTCTAAAAAAACGCCATTGCTAGAATAATATAACTGACCTACAAAATTCCCAGTCGGTGAGGCTCAACCTTTCAGTATAGAACACCCCAGATGTTTTTCTTGTTTATTTAAATATATTATTAAGACTGGCGATTTCTAATTTAAGTAACTGTTTTCTTTTTAAAGCAGCAACATTAATGTTTAATCTTTTTTTTCCATGACCCAACATCTGTTTGATTTTATTCCTGCATAATAGCTTGGAGCCGCCTGGTCCATTAAGTTTCAGGGACACTGGGAACTGCTCCCAGCATGTTAGTGATGGTCTTTAGGGCCTTCCTGCCACTTGCAAAGTAATGTGTTGCTGGCCTGTTTAGCGCTGAAGGGATTAAAGCCGCAGTTATACTCAGTTTCATTTTTGTTTTACAAATTGCCTTGCCTTGTGCCAACCTCTCACAAACTTCATTGCGAAATCTTCCTTTTGTTGTCTGATTTCGAGGAATATTAATGTAAAATCGGTTGCCTATTCTGTCAAAGGAGCAGAAAACATTTTGTTTCATACGATTTATCTGCTGTTTCCATTCAAACGAATGAAATCAGCAGTATTTAAAATCTTATAATTGTTTAATGTCTGAATTAAGAGCAATGTTATCACATGTTGTAAGGCAGTTCTGAACCTGTTCTGAACCTGCGCTTTTTCTCGGCTTAACCACTCTGGTCATAGAGAGGACCACTCTCATAGATCCAACAAGCCCATAACATTAGCGACATCTAGAATGAGGGGGGTACATTATTTTAGTGCAAACTTTACAGGTCAACAGAAGTGGATGTTGTGATTGAATGCGCCATCTTGCTCCTCCAAAGTGTGAGTGAATGATCTGGTCAACCACCGAATGTGCATGTCTTGTGCTCACCCTTACAGTGCCCCATGATGTAGCTACAACGTCATAAGGTCTGGCGTGCCCGGGGCGCCATGATGTAGTAGCCATGTCATGGGCTTTTTTTTTGCTCATTTCCTAGGGGAGATCGGCGCCCATGCAATCTGACGGACGAGGAATGGAAGAGGAAACTCCGGGGGAGAGATCACATGCTCGCGATGTGCCAGAGAGGATGGGGAAGTCTGGTGCCACGTCCCCTCCCGCACTCAAAGGGTTAGACAACCTGGTAAGTGTCCTGATCTTTGTGGTCTTTTTTCACCAGTAAAACATCTGAATGAGGACAAACTCAAGAGGGAATGACATATCTAGGGAAGGATACAAAGAAAAATGAGGTGATACCTGTACTAAAAAGTGTACAATCAGTCACTTGGGCCACGCAAAAAAAACCAAGGGCAAAACATATACCTAAATACATTGTACAGACAACGGTACAATACGTTTGGGAACATGAGGTAAGTGGCATACAGATTATGGTTTCTAATTATCTGCATGTGGCCAAACCGTTAAAGGCTTTGTGTGCCTACCGCAGGGTTTACTGACACCCCCACCCACAAACGGAGACGACACAGTGTTGTGGAAGTAAGAATTGGTCACAGCTTTATTGTGAAACTAAACTGTTAGCCAGTCGCTAGTCATTTGTCGTCAGCCCTCGGTATCTTCTGGCGGGAGCCCTTTTCCAAACCGCCCCCTTCTACCATCCCGGCGGGAGCCATTTGCAAACCGCACGGTGGGAGAAATCTCCAAACCGCCGCCCTGTCATCCGCTCACCCTAGGTCCCTCTTTTCATGGCCGCCTGGGCCTACCTGCATCGGATAGAGCCCAGCTTTCTAAGATTGGTGCCAGGGGTACAGCGCCCGACCGCATGCGCCGGTGCCTCCGGCCCGCACAATATTTTTGGGGGACCGCTATCTGGGGCCCATCCACATCGGGTGGAGCCCCATTTTGGGTATTCAGTGTTCCTACGATGTCTGACCTGGCAGATCCGCCGAAGATGTGATGATGGATCTGATAACAGATTCATAAGATATGATAAGACATAGCACAACACAATATTACATGCTCAATGAGGTGGGTGGGAAAACAAAATCAATGGTGAGCTTGAGCAAGCGTGGGTTTCAAATAGCCCCCCCCTTCCCCCCTTTCCCCCCGTTCCCCCTTCCCAGTTACCGCACATGCAAATCTGAAGATCCTTGTGGTGAGGTTAAGGGGGAGGCGAGGCAGCCACAGCTCCCACTCTCTGAATGCACATCATCCCTTATGTGGGCGACGGACCCATTTTTGAGACCTCTGCCATTCTTTAACACAGCAGTGGGAAGAAAGACACCAGCAGAACGAAGGCGGAAGAGATAGCACTTTACAGATTAGGAATGTTTCATTTATGTCCACTTCTGGCAGCCACATCTACAGAAGGACACACTGTACAGAAGGTGAAGACAGGAACAGAGGGTTCAAAGAAAGGCAACCAAAACAATGCACGATTTTCATCATTGTAAAGAAAGACTTAAGCCACGAAGCATGCACTGTGTACTCTGAAAGAGAGGAAGGAAGGGGAAATATGATAGAAAGAACCCCCCAGGAGTACAGTAACAACAAGGTGAGGGCTGAACAAGTCAAAAGAGCAACAGAACATGGGATTATGAGGTTGCAAGATGGTATACACAGGAGATATATAACATAGCATTTCTTTACTGAAAGGGTATTAAATGCATTAACCGACGTCACAGAAGAAATAATGTGGGGAAATGTAGTAGAATAATAAAAAAAATGCTAGGGATATGTATCAGGATCGAAAGTACAGAATAAATGCTCTAGAAGAAGGTAGATAGAACAGACCCGGTCTGTTTCACTGACGTAGGCAGCTGCACCGCCTTCTTCTCTCCATTTGTTCTAGAATATTGGCTAAATAGTCTTTCCTTCATCAATTTCTATATTTTTGTTACTATGAGTGACTGCTTCAAAATTAGTAGTACTTTTAATGAAACAGTTAGAAATCCTTATAGTAACAAATTGCCTTGTATTACTCCAGGTTTTGCCATGATTTTACCATATCCAAAGTATGTGTAATTTCAGTACATCCATATTCCTTTACCTTAGCAATGATCACATTCAAACTGTGTAGTCAGCAATGGAAACCTTGCAGTCCAAAGCAATGCTCAATAACAGACAAGACAATAAACAGAAGTTTCTACTTCTCTCTCAATGCATACTGTACATGTTCAGTTCTTGTCCAAGCAAAAATCGAAACATTTTAAAGATAGAAGATAAGGTATTTTTGTTAAGTTGTGAAATGTTAAAAAATGTACAAACCGCATCTTTAGAGCTCAGTGAATGCTGTAAGTGCGGGCTGCTCCACCCTCCGATGCTGGTGTCTCCGCAACCACTCAACGCTCCCATTGCTGGTGTGCTGCTTGCATCTCTGACCCGGGGGCTTTCTCCCCAATAGTGCAAATTACATACTGCTCCATTTTGTCTGCTGAAGAGTGGTGCTGGAGTTTTAACGGCGGCCGTGGGTTCTCCTTCCTGTGGTACGGTGCTGACATCAAGAAATGACGGACAGTCACGCTCGTGCTGCTCTGAAGGATTTACACCCACAAATTCCAATAGATTCTAAAAAATCTTCAGTTGAAAAGGCAAAAATTGTGCAAAACGCCTAAAGCATTTTGAGCCAAGCACGGCACTTTCCCAAAGGCGTGATAATGTTAAAAATGCAGCACCATTAAATGTGATAAGAAAAGGACTTGTGTCCATATGGGCATATGGACTTTTTATTTTCTATCTTCTAGCCGTACGCCTTACACACAGTTTCAAGTACAAACCATTGGTCTGTTTACTTGGAATCAAATATATTATTAACTTACAGTACCATTCCATATCATTAATACACTATTTATCCACACTATGCCAAGAGCATTACTGATGCCAAGGCAAAAAAAAAAAGAGTTATTTTCCTATCCAAGAAAAAAAACAGGAGGAGGATCAAAATAGCTGGGTCAATTGATGGATTGGATAAAACTAATTATAACAATAATATGTTCTTGTATAGCGCTGCTAGTTTGACGTAGCGCTTTACCTCTGTAAATTTTGACGTAGCGCTTTACCTCTGTACATTTTTGCAGGCACAGGTCCCTGCCCCATGGAGCTTACAATCTATTTTTGGTGCCTGAGGCACACAGAGATAAAGTGACTTGCCCAAGGTCACAAGGAACCGACACCGGGAATTGAACCAGGTTCCAAACACAGTGACAGTCAGTGTCTTTACTCACTGAGCCACTCCTTCTTCCATATTCTCTACCTTGTTGGATTGGATGGAGCAAAGCTGCAAAACTGTGTCAAACCAGAGCAAAGGAATTACATCAGAACTATCTAAGATACAAGTCTATTTGCTTTTAATACAATTATTTTTCTTTGATAAATATTCTGCTGTTTATTGCATTGTTTTTGTCCCAGTTTTGCAGCCTGCAGACTTTAGTGCATAGGTGTAGTAAGGTATTTGCACCTTGCAAGCAAAAACAGATTGCACATTATACACCTTAAGAATAAATTTGTAACTCGGCAGCATTCAGAGAATAGACAAATGAATCAAATAGACTGGTAAGTATGAGCTTCCAGACTTACAAACTTTGAGATTTACCCAAAACTATGTCATAACCACAGTGACCGTCTATATCCAACCACATTTCCAAATCTGCTGGAGGTTTTTGACACAACATACCAAACATTATTATTCTCAACACACCTAGTAAAGCTAAGTATGATATACACCCACAGCAGATGTTCTACTTAGTCTGAAATCAATCTAGGTTGCCAAACACCCACAAAGGAATAGCAGAGCTTACAAACAATAAAACATTGCATGCAAAGACTAGCTTTTTAAATAAAGCTACAGAGCTTTTCAAATAAACTAAGACTTTTCTTGCTGAGGAGCTTGAAAAAAAATGTACTGGGAAAAATAATTCAAAATTGGCATCTACAAAAATTAGATCTAAAACAGCAACAGCCAAAACAGCCCGAAAGGCCACTTCGGGCAATGTAGAATTACCCTCCTTGGGCTTGGAGTCTTGTGCATGTGTGATGGAAGGGGACTCCCCTGAAATAAAGGTTAAGCCCAGCTTGCTGTCTCATTGGCCTGTTGGGTACATTCATTTTGGGGAAAGAAATATAAGTACAATAGTGTATACCTTTTTTGATAGAATGTATACACATGTTTAACAGTATAAGCATCAACCATGGCTAACCTCTCTAGTCACATCCCCCAGAAGCCCTCTGCAGTGCATCCTCTGTCTTGTGTCTGGCTTAGGTGTCAACACTCTCTGCTGCTACACCTCTCCTATCAGCCAGCCTGTTGTCTCTCCCTGCAGGAGTCACTGCAACTCTGTTATTGGTTGCTGCAGGAACCCAGACCCTGGGATTGGTTGAAAGAAGGGAGCCCCTCTGTTGAGTGGAATGGTCCAATTACAGCCCGGCTTTTCTAATTGTCCAAAAACAAATGTTAGGGTTTCTCTATGGAGGTGGGAGATTTAAAAGGACCTGCACATAGAGAAATGTTAGGATTCACCTGGGGAAACAATATTGACGTGTGAGCCTCTCCTTGGACCATCCGGGACTCTGCAACCGCTGCTACAACTATAGTACATCTGGACCAAGGATTCCAAAGTCTTTGAAAATAATATAGAAAGTATAACAACGTCATTGGATAAATCAAGGGTGCTCTCACATCCTAAATACTAAACACACTCGAAATCAAAATGGCGCAATGAAGCTGAATAAGGTCAACAGCAGGGCACCTAGAATTATTAAAGCTATTGAATATTTATCCTATGAATAAGACTCTTTATCCTGTGAATTTGGGCTCTTTATTAAAGGCTGCAAGATTATGCAGTGAGAGGTGTAAAATCACAAACGGCACAGAGAAAGAACACACTGACCATTTATTCAGCAGTCTACATTATCAAGTACTATTCATTGGCACCAGGTGCGCAGACACATTTCCCGGGGCCCAGGACTAGAGTTACGACTTGTGTCAGTGATCTTGTGAGCCCCCCCCCTTCCCGCCCCCCATTTCACACCTTGCTAGAACCCTATATTCCCCTCCCCCTCTTCCCATGTATTTCTCTCTCCTCTGTCTTACTCTTAACCCCTCATCCCCTCTCTTACACCTCCTCTCTCCTCTCACTCGCCCCCCCCCCCCAATCATTTACCACACTCTCACTCAAAAAACCCTCCTCACACTTATTCCCTCCCTGCCACCAACCTGGCCCCACACAATCCCCCCCAGAAAATACATATGTAACCCTGGTCCCCAGCAGCTCCTGGAGACCCCCCTCCCCTGGTGCAGCTCGATCGCGGGTACTGAACAACCCGACGGCTGCTTCCAAGGGTGGGGGCTGGAGCAGGGAGCTGCGCGGCTTCTCCTGCCTGCGGCCGGTTGCCGGGGACGCGATCGGGCCGTTGCTAAGGCCGCGATCGCGTCTCTAAGGTCCCGGCGGCCGGTGAGGCAGGGCGCCGCCATTGAAGACAGCGTTGCGCATGCGCAGGGACGCGTAGGCGCAGGGAAAGCCCCAGAGCTAGGGATAGCTCGCTCGAGCATAGGGACAGCTCGGGGAGAAGAGAGAAAGCCCGGGAGAGCTTGCGCACGCGCAGTGCAGGGTAGGAAAAGCCCGCGAACCCCTAGCCTACCAGGGAAGGCTCTGAGCTGGGACTACATATCCCAAGAGCCTTTGCACGCCCCATGTGATACCAGGGAGCCAATAGGGCTTAGGAAGGCCTGGAGGAAAGAGATACATTGTTTGGGCTGCAGCACGTTTGTCAGTTGGAGCAGAGGAGCTGAAGGGGAAGGAAGGATGCGGGGAGTGAGTGCAGCTCCTGCATCCTGATAGGTACCCTCACCCTCCAGGTAGGCCCCAACTCCCCACCAGGTTAGTGGGTAACTGATAAGGGACGGCCCTAGATAGGGAGGTCGCCCTTAGTGTGCGTAAGGTGCAGGTTTGGCAGTGCCACAGCGGAGAGGGCTGTGGGCACTGGCAAATAGGCACAGTGTGCTAGTAGTGGATTGCTACGGGATCCAGGTGGCTGTGTGTGATTGCAGCTGTCTGTGTGTGTGTCGCTGCATGTGCTGGGCGCAGTGCGTGCAGTGTGTGTGAAGTGTGTGTGGATCCCTGCAGGCTGACAGTGTGAGCTGAGTGTTGGCTGCAGGTGCGTTAGGCTGTTAGGATTAGCAGTTACAGTTGAGACTGGGTAGCTAGGGGAAGGGGGCAGGTTAATGTTCCACAGGCCCTAGGAGTTTCCCCCAAGCCATCCCAGGTTGCGGTTCCTCAGGGACAGGCCCTAGGTTAGGGTTGCTGTCACTCTAGAAGTAGTTAGGCAGAAAGCTGATAACGGCGGTTGCTGTTCCCACGCGGTTGGTGTTGCCGTGATCGGTTGCAGTTCCCGTGGAGCGGTGGGACCCTCGTTGGGGTCCACCGGCAGAATACCTGGAAAGGATCAGACGGACGTCTGACCCTTTGAGAAGAGTGTTGCAGGCCCGAGCATCGGAGTGCTCGGAAGGTATCAATATTATATGTGCACCAACAGGCCTAGAGGTTTTAGTGACTGCGCAGTCACCCAGTGACTATCTCTGTAGGAGTACGGGACATTGGGTGGGGTTCTTGGGACACTGGGTGGGATCACCTGGTGTCGGGGAATCGTCCTGCGAGACGTCACCACGGGTAGTGTCTCCTCGTGAGAGGGACACAGGTTATGATGTTATGTAATGGATTATGATATTCTCTATGTTCGTAGTAAAGCCCTTAGTTATATATAATCACTGTGTGTGTAGTTTCTTATTGGGTTCCTATGTAGGGTCATTCTACACTTCCCTAGAATCCTACATAGGTGGAGGCGCTGTAAACGAAGATCTGTTCCAGAGGATTCACCCCAGGCTCTCATTAGCGGAGGCTCAGACCTCCTGTGAGCCTGCAGGTATACGCACCACACCGGTAACACCACATGTTCTACTCACCCACACTACATATGAGATTGGGTGGGGTGGAATACCCGTTACACATACAACCCCCCAACCACATACAAATAAAACACCCACCCCTCAAACTGAATGGGACTGCAGTGATCCCTGCTGTGTTAGTCCGATGGGCCATTAAGAATCTCACAGAAATGTTGCGGCAATGTTCAGACAATGTTGTGGCTTTTACTGTGAGACTGCCCCAGAATTTCCCAGGCAAGAGTTCTAATACTCGTGGCTGCATCTGTAATGTTGTGACTGCGTATAATAAAACATGTTCATTGTTGATCACTGCCCATCGGCAAATGAATATAAATGCAACTTCCCTGGTTTTTTTTAGATGTCTATAATGTGGAAGCAGGGTGTTGGTATAAGGTGTTTTCCATCTCATATATTTCCGTTGCTATACTCATCTCCAAAGCTTTCAGCGCTGGTAGTATTGATCTTGATAGATCATTTGGTCTGAGCAGTGAGGCGAGTGAAGCAAACCATGGAGGTACTATACATTTCAGTTCTATTTACTAAAAGTACAAACGTGAATATCCCGTGATAACAAATTCATGTGCGATATCAACTGGGGAAACCAGCTCATTTTTTTATCACATCATTTTGTACCATCCCAAAACATGTGTCATCCTCATTTGGCTCCAGTTCAGCACCCTATCTGTGAGCATTTTACTTTCTCCTACATTTATCCGTATGTTCATTAGGAAAAGTGCACAAAATGTTCTAAAGAAAAAGTTGAATGGTTAATTGACACACGTAACATATATGATACATCGATTAGTTTATACCTGAAAGCATTATCAATATGAACATTTTATCCTTTACATTTTTTTGCTCATGTAGGAAAAGCACCACCCTGGCTTATCCCAAACCTTACATGTGGATACATTACAAATAAATAAATTGTATTAAAACTTTTTACTACTTCTGGGCTTTTTAAGCAGAAAATAAAGGATCACCACGAGCCAACATATTTTTCATCATTAACCACGTTTTATTACTTTAATAGTGCTACATAAAAGCCTGCCCATCTTTAACGCGTTTTCTAATATTTCATTTAAATTGGGGTTTTATTTACATAATTCGGTCAAAGTATGTAAAACTTACCCACCATGCCAAGGTAACCCCAAATCACGCAAATACAAACTTCTAATGTAATCTCTTTTTTTATCATGTCCTCTGAGCTGAATTCTTCCATCTGGGCGGTGCTCACCCAACGACTTCCCACCTTCTCTCTCGTTATGGCTGGGGTTAAGGAGTCGTTATTAAGGTAAGGGAGTCAAGGGGCTGGCTGTTTTTTTTTTGTTTTTTTACATTGTATTGAGAATTTTTGGCTACAGTACATAAAGAAAAAGAAATGTTGTTACACCCATTGTTATCTATACACCTCTGACCTTTATGTGTTGACTGTTTCTACATTTATTGTTAAGAAGTTAAGATATCGAGGTGTTTACCCTAAGGTGGAGATTATAGTAGGCGCACATGCGTGCCTGTCGCCCGAGCGATGGGTGAACTGAGCTGAATGCGATTGGGGAAGCGTGGTGGACGCGTCACAAGGCCGGTTCGCTCTCATTGGCTGAACCGCTCACATGATGCGGCCGCCCTGCGAAAAAACAAAATAGTTTGTAGTTTGAAAAATCCGCCGCGCGGTCTCTCTGCATCGCGCGCACTATAGTCGGCCCCTATTAGCTGCTGCGCTTTGTTCTCACAGCACTTGAAATCGCACGCACCATCATGCCTACTGTAATCGCAGCCTATGTGGAATGACTATGGCCACAGATTGATTATCTCTAGTTTTCTTATTGGTTTAGGTGTTCAGTGAATATTTAGGCCCATAGAATTTCAAGTAAAGCATTTGTTTTCTAACCGAATTGCTGATTCCCCGTCTTGTATGCAATGTGCAGAGTTGATAAAGTTAGCTTTGGAGGCAGGCCGTATGAACAGCATTGCCCCAAGCCCAACCCCCCCTCTCCCCCCCTGTGCCATGGGACATAGCAGTGGACCTCTACAGAACCTGGTGCAGGCAATCATTGCCCTTGTTTGTACGGCATAATTATTTGGATAATTAGACACTTGTATATTCGAAGAGACACAAGGTAGGCAGTTGTCCTCCCATACAAGAAGAATTTGGGTTTGTAAGTAGACCAAGCAACAGATCTTAGTCGGGCAAGCGTGGGTGATCAGCTTTTGGCAGAATTGATACTCTTGGCCAAGAGTAGGATTGGCCTGGGTAAGAATAGGGGTGGCCACCCCAGATATTGTTGGTGACCCTTGGGGTAATGATATGGTCTTGGAACATTTGCTGGATTTGGTGTTTTCAATCAGGAGTGACCGGGCACGGGTTAATTTGGACAACTTTGACAATGTCAGGAAGCAGGGCTCACGCAACACCTCCTTACCTGCCTCGGAGGTCGTTGCTGCTGCCCCTCGCTCCCCGCTGATGTGTCCTCGGCGATCTCGCCCAACGCCGGTTCTTGCGTCCGCCATCTTGTCGGGGCGCGCGCAGGAGGATCGTACACAGCGCGTGCCTCCGGCAGTAATTTACTCACTCCTCCGGCCTTCGAGCCACGCCCCCCATGTACAGCTGCAGCCCCACTCCTGCTCTCACACTCCACAGCTGATCACAGGCAAGGATCACAGCCTGCACCAGTCACAAGGCGCTCCACGGCACTCCCCCGCTCTGCCTCCTTCCCTGATTGGTCCCTCCACGTATATTACCCCGTTCTCCCTGGGAGTCATTGCTCTGCATAGCTTCTGCTAGTTGGGCTAGTATTCGTGTGTGCTCTTGTTCTCGTATTCTTCATGACCCGGCTTGGCTTTCTACTCCTCCTCTGGCTCTGGACCCCGGCTTACTCCTCACGACGCAGTCTCTCTCTGCCCTTCGATCTCGGCTCGCTCCTCTACCTCCCGGACCTCTGGCACCCTCGACCCCCGGCTACGGCAATCACCACGATTCTTCTACCTCCAGACACGGCAAGTACCTTTGGTTCCCTTACTAAAGACTCCGGGCTGGCAACTACTACCACACTCCGGACACGCTCCTCTGCTGCGGGTGCGTGGTATTATACTTTCCACCTCAGTCTTGGGACGGGTCTGGTCTGCGGGCAGCACTACCGTGACAGACAACTTGTAGGAAATTGTCTGTGTGAAGGTTTGACAGTGGGCTTGTGATCGTCGGGCTACCGAGATCAGCAGGAGGAAGATTAACAAAGCTGTAGCTAAATTTGTTTTTCAAGCTGATTCTGAGTCAGAAAGCGGTGTGTAACGGTGTATATAGCCCAAATGGCATATATATGTGTCTGACTTGGGCCTTGTCTTATTTAATGTTATACTCCAGGAGGTGGTTGAAAGGGGGCTTGCGTGGGAGATGGGAGGCCCCACCTGGTATAGTTTAAGGGGTTGAGTAGTCTCGGTGTTGGGGTCAGTTGTTTGTTTAAGGGTGGTGGTGGAACCCTGCCAGACGGCACCCTGTTTGTGCTGCAATGCCCAGATTGGGCATCTGTTAGCGAATGAGCGGTGCTAGTTTTGTTTTTCCGTAAACTTCCTGAGGGTGAGTTTTTTGAGTTACTATTTAATATACAGTATATACTTTTTGGGGGCGTGTTTGTGCATGATGCAGTGTTTTTTGAAACCCAGCTTTATTCTGCCCGTTTTTATTCAGTAAAATTGCAAAATTACAAACACGGGCGCGGGGTCATTGACAGAAATGTGTGGCGTCATCTCCCCGATGATGTTGCAGCTTTCCTATTATCCACCAGAGCGAGCCTTGACCCTATTTGCCACGGGCTTCTTACTCATGTACCTGGGGTGCTCACGGACCTCACAAAACCACCAATCAGCCCCAAGGGACCCTTTGATTCTGGTTAATTTAAAATGTTTTATAAACTGTAAACCGGAGTTTTGCTTTAATAATAGGCTCAAAGGAATGTGTTTATAATCTTAAAGGAATTAGGCGAGGGGTGATACAATGCCCAGCATGCCATAGAGAAAGATAATGCCTTCGAGTTCTACTAATCTATTCAAAGTGTTCGACTTACTGTACACACATTTTCACAAACATACTGTAATATGCAACCACCTACAATAAATAATTACCATTTAGAGTCAACGGAAATATTAACTTGCTATTATACCACTATGCAACAGTATCAAAGATTGCAGCTTACAATGCATTTTCCGTCTTAAATCTAATCATTGTATTCCATGGAATTGTGCATGTAAGCTACTCTCTGCTTTCTGAGACACTGAGAGAGTGGAAATTTCCACACTCCTGGTAAGGAGAGAGGAGGGGGTGGTTGGGAAATCTGATCAGCTTTCCCTCTATCGCCTTCATTTTGTCTAATACAGACTGCAATTGATTTTAATTCTGTAGATGTTTACAAGTAATATGTGTGGATTATATATAACATGATACATTGGTCCATACTCCGTTATATACATCTCAATTATACAAGTAAACCTTTATATTTTCTATTTAGATTTATATATGTTCTTAAAGAGATTGCATGTGTTGATTTTTTTTTTCCTTACATGCTCATATAATCCTGTCCCCACAATGTATATTTCACAGTTACATGGAGAGCTGTAAAAAAAAAAAAAAAAATAGATGTTATTACTCCCGTTATTGGGATGCGTTATGTTAAAGGTGTAAAAATGTTACAACAAAAAATTTAGTTATCAAATGAGTTTATTCAGTGTACACAGGAGAAAGCTTCTATAGAAAAGCTCTCCAACAGTTAATATGGTATGACATATATTTATACCCTAAAAACTAAAACATACGCACCTTTGAGATCGCTTGTGCGTCATAAAAATAACGTCATTGTATAATAAAGAAACAAAATGAATATATGTAAATCAACAAAAAGGATTACATCAGCTTCAGTAACCTTTCCTCCACATTATTATTGATACTTTGTTTCAGAGTTACAATGTGAGAAACTGTGCTTATCTCAGACTCTAGCTAATTCTACCAAGGTTTCTCATTATTGTCTGGACTTTTTTCTACCTCCCCACACTCCCACAAACTCCTCCCGCATCACCTCATCATTTGCAGCTGGTAAAGGATACAAAGAATCTACTGAGAGCCCAACAACCACTCTGCTTTCTCACGTTCACACAGACAAGTTTCACAGAAATCGGCACATAACACATGGAAGACAGACACAGACTGAATGACATACAAAACTTATAGCAAACAAGACAACATGGCTGACAAGGATAGTCTGCCAAAATGGCTGCTGGGATTTGAGTGCTGTTTACGTTAGACCCCCTTAATGTCAAATTTCTCAACATTCTTAGTTATTACCGCAAATTTTACCACGAGCATTATTGAAAGCAATAGTTACGTGAAAGTTATTTCCTTAGCACGGGCAATATTTAACATTTTATTTCTTGCGATAACTGGGGAAATAATGTCTGCTACGTCTGTATATGAAAATATCCTGTTTTTTTCTGATTCATTTAGGAAAGAACCCGGTGTTTTTGTACGTGTACGAGACTTCAGCTCACAGACAGGGATGTCACTGAGAAGAAATGCAGTAAAATTCCATTCAATCTCTCAGACACTGCAAATAGTTTTGTGGATGTGCTCTGTCATAAATTCATAAATACATGTTATTAAAATAGAGCAGTGTGGTACACTCAGCCGTTATTGCTTCAAATAGTCACTCATAGAACTGAGCCCAAACTGAAAGAGCCTCATTTAACTTATTTTTGGTTTAAACTCATACTTGTAACCCCTTTGCTGTTGCAGGAGCCAGTAGCAGGAGTGCCGCCAAAGGGTGATTATTACTTAAATACAGAAACGCACTTACCAGTTAAATATTCAGCCGTTTAAAGCTAATACTTTCACCCAAGGTGGAAAAAAACATATGTAACAGTGTTTCCCCAAACCTCTGGGAGATCCCCCTGTTACCAGGTGTATGGTGCATGCTACCTGTTGGCTCACAGAATGCTGAGTGGTCCGCCGATGGTTGTGGGGACTGCAGGACAGGCATCTGTGGTATATACCCGACATTTACTCCATGGTACACAGTGCCTCCATCTGCTGTAAGCTCCAGATGTATGGAGGCAATCTCCCACAGTAGAAACGGTTACCTCTCCCCCCAGTAAGATCACACACCAGTCAGGAGGTATATTCAACTGGAACCAGCTTTATTCTTCTGCACACTCACAGTATCAAGGCAGTCCCTGCCCAATACAGTCACTGCTCTGGTCGCCAGACTTAGGATGGTCCCTGGACCTTCACTACAGGTCAAGGGCCCCCGCAGCTGTCCCTGTTCTTCCTTAGCCCTCTACCAGGACCAGGGGAAAAGGTGATCACTCACTCTCTTCATTAGGGAAGAGGACCAGACCCTGCCAGTGCTCAGCAGTCCTGTGTTATACCTTGTCTCTCTCATGGTAGAGACAACTTAAGAATTTGGGGTTGCAACTCCCTTAAGTACAGTAGGGGGAAGGTACTAGGTCTGAACCCACAATTGAGCAGAACACAGACCTAGTCACACCACCTCCCCTGTTACTCAAGGGAAACTGCCTATGTGGGGAAAACCCATAATTGGTACTGGCATTGCCTGTTCTTACCAGGACTTGCATGCCAACGAGGGCAGACTAGTAGCCACACCAGGCATGGCTACACATATAAATATAAATGAGAGGTTTAGTCTTGCACACCTTAAATACTATAATATAAGCAATATACTTGCGTTTGAGGCACCGGTGCTCCGTGGTTCAGGGAAAAAACCTGTCTGTGTGATTTCTGAGTATATGAAAGTAAGTAGAAGATACAGGGCAGATTTGTAGAAAATAAATGTATTCTTTTAGTGGCACACAACGTTTCGAACTGCACAGAGTTCTTTATCAAGTCAATTGGTTGGAAATAGTGTTATACTATTCTCATCGACTTATAGTCACTACAGCAAAACTCCATTAAGGACCAAAAAATAATACAATTTTAATGACAATATCGTACATTAAACAGTGCATAATTATTTACAGTAAAGTATAAAATCCCCAGTGGTGAGATAGGGATAAGGTTAGTGCATATAGTGACCCAAATTGGGTATTGGTATGCCTCAATACGTATTGTATATATTTCAGTCACTACACTGTAGTTGGATACATGCAACTGTATTGAGGTTTGATATATAGTATGAGGTGGATTACCGCAGCAGTAGGAACAGCAACAAGAATACAACACGATCTATCCGCGGGTACCCCGTTGTTTTTATGTAAATATTTTGGTTTTGTAGTTGGTTTTATTTAAATGTTTTGTGGTTGGTTTTATTTAAATGTTTTGGTTTTGTAGTTGGTTTTATTTAATTGTTTTGGATTTTTGTTGACTGTTTTTTTTTAGCTTGCCCATTTATTGCCATAGTGTCAAAGCATAACCATATTATATGGGCATGGTTTAACACTGTGCCAATAAATGGGTAGCAGGGGTGGAGGGTGGTGGTAGTTGCCCCGGGGAGGGTGGTTAGGCCTCCCGGGTGGGTGGTGGTGGGGGGGTTAACCCCTTCATTATTATAGGGGTTAGTAGCTATTAGTTTGTTTTTTTATTGTAATGTTCCTGCCCACAAAGGACGGAGAGGAAGAGGAGGAAGATGAGGATGGCCTTCATCCTGGCAGGGGTAAGTAGAACTTTTATTTACTTTATGCTGGTTGGTTTTATTTTTAATGGGAAAATGCACTGTTATCCATATCTGAATAATAGTAATATTGCCCATTACTTTACGTGTTGGGACGGGGGGAGGCTGTTGGGGGTACAGGGGGTGGGTGGGTTGTGTATAGGTAGGTAGGTGTTTTAATATTTATTGGGGATAGAGGAATTGGGTGAAGGGGGTACTTGGCACAGGGTGGGAGGTAAGGCATTGTGGGTGGGTAGTGGGATGGGTTAACCCCTTCATTACCATAGAGTTAACACCACTATGGTAATGAAGGGGTTAGCTCCTCTCGCAACCTTCCCGGTAGGCCTAACCACCCACCCTGGGCCAAGTACCCCAAGTTCACTCATCCCCTCTGCCCCCAATAAACCAGCTGAGGCTGAAATTAATGTGGTTCAGCTCAGGAGACCCCTGCTCCTGTACACTATTAGTAAAAATCACATTAAAGCAGCGGCTAGTCACTACGGTAATGATTTTTTAATTTAATACTAGTGTGCGGGAGCAGGGGGTCTCCTGAGCTGAACCGCATTGATTTCAGCCTCGGGACCCCCTGCTTCCCGAATTACAGGCCCCAGTATGGGGTGGCAGTATGTCCTGCAGTACTTAAATCTCCCGGTCACGTGACGCGGAGGATTTCAAAATGGCTGGGATACCGTCACCCCATAATGGGGCCAGTAACTCGGGAAGCAGGGGTTCCCGAGGCTGAAATTAAATCAGATCAACTCAGGAGACCCTCTGCTCCCGTACACTAGTATTAAAATTAATATTTAAACTGCACGATCGCCTGTAAGAGCCGTGCATGGAGATGCAGCGTCTCCAGGCAGCCCTTCCAGGCTGCAGTTTAAACAAAAGACAGAAAGGCCCAAACCCCTGGGTTTTGGCATTAGAGCTTGCTGGGATTGTGTGTTTGTTAATCAACTTTCAACTGGCATCAGTTGTTTGGAGTTTGGTGGTCCCTCCTCCCTGGATTTAAGCTCACCCCTCAGTAAGGTTCCTTAAACCGCGCTGCCCTCGGTGTGCTCACCGCTTACCCCAACCCACGCCCGGGTGCTCCGCTCCCTCCGCCTCCTGCAGCACGTCGTGTGCTCCAGCCACTACCAGCCGCTGTACTACAGGCGCGCGTGCATCCCGTGCTTAGGTAAATACTGACTCTTCTGGTCCCACCTCCAGGTTGCGGTAACGTCACTGGCGTTCACACTGCACACGCGGTGCACGTTCAACACGCGCAAGCACTGCGTCACCTGTCCTCATCAGGGATTCTCCCCACGCCTGTCTCCTGCATCTGAACAGCCTACCACAGTCAGCCTTACTGATGTGTCGCCTGCAGTTCTCATTGGTCATTGTTCCCTATATATGCTCAGCCTGCCCTCTGGCAAATTGGCTGAGCATAAACCTTTGTTGTTCCGAAGTGTTCACTGCTACCCTTGCCTCCACAGTCTTGTCTTGCTCCTCGGTTCCTAGCTCTCTGTTCTTGACCTCGGCTCTCTCTCTGGACTCCGCTCTTCTATACTCCTGACCCCGGCTACCAACAACGATCCACACCTCTCCAACCCCGACCTCGGCAAAGTACCACGATGATCCGCACCTCTCCAATCCTGACCACGGCTAAGTACCTGCAACGATCCGCACCTCTCCAACCCAGAACTCAGCAAGTATCTTTGACTATCCTTACTTCTCCAACCCCGACCCGGCTACCTCGACTAATCTACACTCCAGACGCGCCCCCGCGGCTGTGGGTGGCGTTATATATCTATCCCCACCTCGGCCTCGCGGTCACGCCTTGTTTGTGGTGAGCACTCCGTTACACTCTCCCCACTTTTTAAAGTAGGGAAGGTTTTTTCATTTTGCTGTATGTACAGACCTACTGCGGTCATTCTCCCTCCAACAGAGGTAAAAGTTTCACAGTTTAGTATTACAGTAGGACCTGCACATTTGGTTATGCCTTGACGTGGCTTGCAGGCTTATAACGTTTTGGCCCAAAGGGTTGAACTAAATGACCCTTACACATGAGAATATTATTATTTAAGTCTTTAATTATACACTATTTACTATATATTTTGTCACATTGGAAGTAGCATTGGTTTTTTCTGTCTTTTGTTGTATACATTTGGCCAATAACCAAGTAGTACGATCTTGCATTTTTTTTTTAACGAATATTTAAAAAATTTGTTTTTTTCTTAGTGAATATAGTTTTAACCCACATCTTTTATAGCGCGATAAAACAATGCAAAGTCGATCGGCAACGCACGGATTTTATTGAAGTTTAGTGAATAAGCCCCATAGACTGTAAGCTCATCTTGGCAAGAACGGTGTCTGTAACATTCCTGTGTGCTGCGTTCCTTGCCCTATACTGTAATTGTGAAGTGCTTTGAGTCCCATTGAGAGAAAGGCGCTATATGAAATAAAGTTATTATTATTAACACATCCCTCTGGCATATCTTGCTGCGCTCCTAGATAAATAAGCTTCTACAGTATGCGTTGTTTTGCTATTCTTTTTATTCTGGGACAAGTCTGTAATGCATTACACTTAGGTCAAAAAGGCATTTCTATAATGAGGTCAAAAGCATCAGTAACACCTCGTCTCTTTCCCCCAAGAGCCAACAATCTAATATTTAATACCAGATGTGGGACTCTGGTCTAGGAGTAATGAAGCATTATCACATTCTCATAGGAAATATATACTAACATTAGATATTACTATGGCGGGTAGGTATAATCAGCTGAATTTAGCAACAGCTACAGTATAGGTATATACGCATATATAAAACGGAAATAGCCGTGTTAGTCCAGTTGCGATAGTGCAGAATAAATGAGACATAATTTCTCATAACCAGATCATTCCATAAATGATTTAAAAATCTAAATCCTCAATGGAATGTTTAAACGCACCCAAGAACGGAAAACTATTTGAACTCAGAATGATAAGACTCTTGGACACCAAAACAAGAGGACTTAATGCAGATATAGGGTTTCTCACACACTATCACAATTATTTGTAATTATCCTGCCTGCCTCTCTGCCAATGTTCTTATCCACACCTTCCCCCTCCTTGTCACCGTTTTATTACCCTTCCAACGTCTTCAGACATCACTTTCTCACCCACCTTATCTACATCTCTGGGTTTTTTTTTGCTATCCTAACCTCTGCTTTAGCCATAGATTCCTTTGTTAATCAGTATTGCCGACCTGAGGAAGAGAGGGAAACTCTCGAAAGCTTGTCCTCCCTAATGACTTTGAAGAGTTGATTTCTCTCTGCCTTTGGATCAATCTCAGAATGCAGGAACGCCTGTCCCAGAAATGCCGTGCTGATGGGTCCGACTACTCGGTTGGCCCCAAATTTCGTTTCTCTGCCTCCTCCGGATGAAGAGCCTACACAGTTAAGTAATATCAGACTGTCTAAACAGGAGAGAAGCAGGAGGCGTACCTTGGGCTTGTGCCTGTATTGTGGGTCCCAGGGCCATTTTTTTCCAAAATTCTTGCAGTAGCTTTACACCCATCATCATGTTTAATAGATGTATAAAATGCAGTCATATCAGTAGTCACTAGGTAGTAACCTTCTTTCCATTCTATTTCATCTAAATGTAGCAAAACATAATTTGTATCTTTCAAATATGATCTCTGTATTTTAACTAAATCTTGTAAATAACTATCAATAAACTCAGATAGGTTGGAGGTTAATGAGCCTATGCCTGATATAATTGTCCTTCCTGGTGGGTTCAATCTGTCTTTATGGATTTTTGGTAGGAAATAAAATATTGGCAACCTGGGATCTTTTATAGTTAAAAATTTGAATTCATCAAAATTTCCAGAAAGTCTGGTTCCCCTGGATAGTTTGCAGGTAGTCTATATATAGACCAGGACTCTCTGAGTTTATAATCCCCAAAAACTGTTTAATGTACTGTATCAAGAATTGTCGACTCACCAGGTTGCTGTCTCAACCCCTCTCCCTTCCCTAACTGTCTTTTGTTTTTATGTACCCCCCGCCCCTTACCACTTACTTTTGAATGTTTTTCTTTCTGTATACTTCTGCTTGAAAACCCAATAACAATATTGTTAAAAAAAAAAATAATAATAATTGAATTCATTTCCCTTCAAAATTCCCTACATCTAATTCCTGTTTGAAGATATTTGTGTGATTGCTTTCTAATTTTTTATGTGTAGTTTTATCTCATAAAATCCTATTTGCTTCCTTCATGTAATAACAGTAGTCCATGATGACCACACCTCCACCTTTGGAGGATTATAAAGACTAGATCACTCATTGTATGTATACATCTGTTAGTTGAATTTTTGTATTACTTATTTTATATATAGCTAGTAAGTTACTAGTTCTATTTGAAGTTTATTATAGTAGCAAGCACCATGTTGTTCTGTTAATTTGTTACACTTGACTTCAATTATGTAGCGATGTAGCTGTAACCAATCAGCACACAGTATAGGGTATTTAGGGACTCCAGTATGAATTAGCAACACTGCTGATGAAACCTGCAAAGGTGAAATGCGTAGTGTGTTGATGTGAAGGTGGAAGCTGTACCCAGTGCTGTCTGCCATAAGAATAATCCGTCTGCCGGTCTAAACATCCGGGGATTCAAACCCGGAAGTGCGGAGACGCGCGACAGAGGTGAAGCTGAACTATGGAGGAGGGAGATCACTCCAGTTTCCAGCCGCCGGTGTCGATCTTTCAGATCAAATTGCTATGACTTTTCTAGCACCATGTTAGTGTGTTTTAACATAAGCTTATTGTTCATAAAATGTATCCTATCAGTCTACACTATCTCCGGTCCTCTCTTTCACTATGAAAGTTCTATCTGGTCATGTGTGTTCCTGAAAACCCCACCATATGTTTGACGTTGGGAATCATCTTGTAAAGATACCTTTATGTGCCTTTAATATTGTTGGAACTTGTGAGTATATATCTCATAGGATTTGGGAAGATTTAACCCTTCATCACGTGAAAACATATTGCACCATTGGATGTATGTTTCTCTCTTACATATATTTGCGCTCCCCAATGACTATGGACATCTCAGCAGTGTTGGACTGGCCCATACCAGAGGGTCTCCAACCCACTCAGCACTTTCTCGGATTCTCCAACTACTACAGAAAGTTCATTAAAAACTTCTCAAAGGTGGTGGGTCTCATTATGGCGCATACGAAACCGGGGACGAATCCCAAGAACTGGACACCTGGGCAGTACAGGCCTCTGAGAGACTGAAGTCAGCTTTCTCATCCGCCTCGGTTCTGGTCCATCCCGACCCCTCTAAGTCTTTCGGAATGGAAGTGGACGCATTCGATGTGGCGGCTGGGGCCATCCTATCCCAATGGCAGAAGATTCAAGGGAGACTATACCCCTGCGCCTTCTTTTCTAAGAAATGTTCTTCCGCCGAGAGAAATTACGATGTTGGGAACCGGGAATTACTTGCCGTAAAAGTAGCTCTTCAAGAGTAGCGACATTTTCTGGAAGGTACCACGCAACCCATCACTATATTAACGGATCACAAAAACTTGGATTATATTGAAGGTGCCAAGAGACTCGGGACTCGACAGGCGAGGTAGGCTCTCTTTTTTACACGCTTCATAGTTACATAGTAGAGGAGGTTGAAAAAAAACATACGTCCATCAAGTTCAACCTATGCTAACATTTAGACAACAGATACTTTATCCTATATCTATACATCCTTATTGATCCAGAGGAAGGCAAACAAAAAAAAACAGTGTCATATCATCCAATCATAACGCTGTGCTTGGGGTCCAAAGAATCACATTGCGTAATAAACGGATCGCGTTAGAAATAATAATACAAAAGTACTAAAACAAGCGCTAGACCTGGGATTAAACAGTGCAGTGCACAAGACTAAGCAGCCTGGTAATCTATTAGGGAATAACTCAATATAAACCCTTAAACACAATATAATAATACAAATATAGAATCAAAACCTGGCGCATGAGTGTATATGATTGTGTGTAATACAATAAAGGATATGTGATGTTGTGATGGAAGTCCTTATTCTTGCAGACTTGAGTGATGTGAATAAAACTCAAAGCCACAGTTCACAGTTCACAAGGTAGACAGTCCACTTCACAGTGTGATGTTACCCTGTAGATATGAGACATGAAGCAGGGAAAAAAACATTGCGCAGTATTGTTTTACAGCCAAATGTATCCTTGTTCCTTGAACTCAATAAATTGCCTACTTACTAGAAGTGGGCAGGTCACATACAGGGGAGAGAAACTGTGTATGGAGTCTTCCGAATCCAAGTTGCTTAGGTATAGCACGAACCCCTCGTGGTGTCCTCAGCTTCAATGGATGTGGGAAGGATCTCCCTCTCAGGAAAGGGTGTCTCCTGAGCCTGTCTTCAGATTCCTGTATCTTATTCTCCGGTGGGGGATGAAACAAGAACAGAGGATTGCGCAATAATAAAAAACTTCAATGACGCCTCTAAACCTAAAACAGTAAAATACTCACAAAGGAAGGTGAGTTTAAAATCAAAATAGAAGTGCCCGACCCAGCACACCCAACAGCCATGTTCAGTCTCTGAATGTCCTTCCCGGTGTCGCGTGTACCTCGCGTGGTTCCGGCGGTTAGGATGACGTCACCGTCTCCGTTCAGGACTGGTAGCTGAATGAGCCTAACGAGGTACTGCCCTAGACACTCATTCAGCTACCAGTCCTGAACGGAGACGGTGACGTCATCCTAACCGCCGGAACCACGCGAGGTACACGAGGTCTCCCCTGTATGTGACCTGCCCACTTCTAGTAAGTAGGCAATTTATTGAGTTCAAGCAACAAGGATACATTTGGCTGTAAAACAATACTGCGCAATGTTTTTTTCCCTCTTATGTCTCATATCTAACAGGTAAAATCACACTGTGAAGAGAGACTGTCTACCTTGTGAACTGTGAACTGTGGCTTTGAGTTTAATTCACATCACTCAAGTCTGCAAGAATAAGGACTTCCATCACAACATCACATATCCTTTATTGTATTACACACAATCATATACACTCATGCGCCAGGTTTTGATTCTATATTTGTATTATTATATTGCGTTAGAAATAATGTGCAATTGTATGCATTGTACAATAAAGTATTTAAGATACCAATAATCGTGTTGTAAAGTATTCATAAATACAAAAATTGGGAGCCACGCTTGCATCGCGTTATAAGCGGATTCGCGTTGTAACGGATCGCGTTATAACAGGGTTGAGTTGTAATAAATATACTGACATATGAAATCATGCATGCCCGCCCCCTTTTGGGGTATAAGTTGGACTGCTTTGAACCACCTCAGCAGTGCCATTTGTGTTAGTCAGACAGCAATGTTTGATTCGTATTAAATGCACTCTTGCATAACAGCTGTTTGCAATAAATGTTCTCTATACAGATCGCTTACCAAAAGATACATGTGGGACTGAGTTTTTCCACCACAGTGATCCACCAATGACCCAGAAATTCAGAGTACTCAGTCATCAACTTTCTCTATAGAAGCAGAAACACTTCTTTATTTCTAACCAAAGCTGCCATATTTAATGCTTAGTCATTAAGTTGTTTGAATCAGGCGTCCCCCCACTGTCCTGCTTTAGGAGATATTGATGTACAACATACCAGCCTTTTTGGGAGTTTTAAATGGCTGCAGACAGGAAACTGAAAGCAACTGAGAACCGGCAGCTTATTGCTCCTTATCGGCAGGAAGCTGCCAGCAATCAATTTGGGAAAGGGTCAATTCCATCTTTTTAAATAACGGAAGGGTACAACAGGGTACAACCCTCCCCCTATCAATAAAATGGGAGCATGAGCTTCATGGGGAGGCTTTAAAATAGACAGTTTTAGGAATGCTATGTTTTTCATCCAACCTTTCCTCGTGGTATCTCTTTTTATAATGATACATTATACAAGCAGCAGCTGGCTGGTGTTTTTGGTACAGTGATGGGCCCTTATCTTCATGGCATTTTATCAACCTGTGTTCTGCGGAACCATGGAAGTCACGTCCTAACAAAAGAAACAATACATACATTATATTTCTGACATTAACACGTTAGACATGGTCCAATTTTAAGCTTTTATTTGTTTAGTGAATGAAATAATCTCATTATAATAAAATACAGTACAGTATAACAAACTATGAGACAGCAAGATGTGACATATGATCTACTAAAACATGTAGAATTAATAGGTCAATTTTACATTGAAGAGTTCTGCAGTTCTTAGAGCGTTGGGGGGAAAATCACATACAGTACACTATATAATAAATGGCGCTTCTTTAACTTAATTGTAGTATCTACACATCTCTAGCCATCAATATGGTAAGAAAAGATGGCAGGAGCACCGGTAACTGCATTTTTTTTTTTAACTTGGTTTATGGTGTGCAGCAGACGTCTCTATTTTTTAAAGAATAGGGATAGTAAGTAAAAAGATGTCACTACATCAGAACCCTTCTAAAGTCGTGGGTCAAAGTGCCACAATATAATATTTAATATAATTTAATTTAATATAATATTTTGCATATAACTTTGCATCGCCTGCTTAAACACTTATAGTTTATAGTTAATACAATGTGCAGTAATGTATGAATATGTCAAATACAAACCTGTTCTCCGAGTGTTCTTCCTAGTAACAAGGAACTATGATGAATACATTCCATACCTACTCTCCCTTGTCCTGTTTGCCAGGTTTATCCGCATTTATTGTTTTTTTTCCCAGTTTATACCAAGAAACTTCATTAAATGAGCCCTTGTTAATACCAAATGTCATTCAGTAGTTTATATCTATGGAATAATCTTTATTAACTTCCTGAAACAAAGATGTTTCATTGGTTTGGTTCTATTTGCCCTGAAATCGTGTTGACTTTTGTGATCAGATCTATAGAAATGTTATTTCCTTGTATATTTGGGACTCCCAGCCCTTTAAAAGGTGCACTATTGAGCTTATAAATCCATAACCGTTTGGCTCGAACATCTTTCCATTTTTGAACTGCAATGACATACCCACTGACTTTTCATCTTGTGCACAACTGCTGTAACAAGTGATGACTTAATTATCCAAAGTATTGTAGGGGTCTTCTCTATACCAAGCTAGATTCCTTTAGTAAATAGGTTGCAATGGCTATTACAGGAGTGGCAAACTTCAGTCCTCAAGGGCCACCAGCAGGTCAAGTTTTAAGGATTTCCCTGCTTCAGCACAGGCGGCTGTCAACAACTGAGCCACTGATTGAGCCACCTGTGGTGAAGCAGGGATATCCAGCCCTTGAGGACTGGAGTTGGCCACCCCTGCGTTATCACTTTAAACCTAGGCTATAACCAGGATCACACTGATGAGACACAAAAGGTCAAAACAGCTGTCTGTGAGTACAGTAGGTTTACTGGCTATGCCCTTTAACCCAGGCTATGCTGAAAAGCTGTGTAATGCAGCAGGAATAAATGCTTATAGAGGTCCATGTCAAAATGGAATTGAAGAAAAAGGTGACACTGTGTGCTCATTTGTCATTTCCCAGAATCCCATGCTGGAGTGGAAGCACTGTATGTTAGGAGATCATGGTGAAAAGCAGGGTTGCAGACCTGTCAAATGATATTTTCATTTGCTCTATGCTATACAGTGTAGGTTTTTTGTCGCTTTTTTACCCACCATAACTTATTTACGGTGTGGTTTAAAAGTAGGACAATGCTATATTTTATACCACGTTGTGGGATGAGCGATTAAACCTAATAGGACAAAGATTCATAACATAAATGAAACATGGGCAAAACAAGTATACAGTATATTGATCCAGAGGAAGGCAAACACAAAACCTTAGTGAAACATTATCCATTGTCTCATAAGGGAAACAATTAAATTTCTTCCTGACTTCAATAATTTATCCAGCATGTCCTCATAAATCAGATTATTCATCGCCATTATTAATTTGGTGGCTTTTCTCTGCACATTTTTTAGTTCCATAATGTCTTTTTTTATGGAGTTCTGCCCATAATTGTACTTGCTAATACATTATACAGTGGCATAATTATGTTTACTTCCCTTCCATCCATGCCCGTTTAATGCAAGATAAGATCTTGTTTGCCTTTGCAGCTACTGCATGACTTTGGGCACTATTGCTAAGCCTGCTGTGTACAAGAACTCCTAAATCCTTCTCCATCAAGGATTCTCCCAATTTTCTCCCATTTAATTCGTAAGTTGCCTGTTTATTCTAGTTTCCCAAATGCATAACCTTACATTTATCTGTATTAAACCTTATCTGCCATGTACCTGCCTAAGTTTCCAGTCTCTCCAAGTCCTTCTGAAGAGAAATTACATCCTGCTCTGATTTTACTACCTTATACAATTTAGTGTCATCAGCAAAGATGGAGACTTTGCTCTTGATGCCAACCTCAAGGTCACATTAATAAACAAGTTAAAAAGCAGGGGTCCCAGTACCGATCCCTGAGGTACTCCACTAACGACTTTAGCTAAACTTGAAAATGTTTCATTGATGACAACTCTCTGGTGTCTATACTTCAACCCAGGTGCAAATATTTTTACCGAGTCCAATCTGATTTATTTTGTACACTACCCTCTTCTGCGGAACCGTATCAAAAGCCTTTGCAAAATCTAAGTAGACCACATCAACTGCATTACCCTGGTCTAAATTCCTACTTACCTCCTCAAAGAAACTAATAAGGTCAGTTTGGCAAGATCTATCCTTCATAAATCCATGCTGACTATTAATAATAATTTGCTTATCCATGATATATTCCTGAATATTATCCCGTACTAAAACTTCAAGTACTGTAGCTTCCCCACTATTGATGTCAGGCTTACAGGTCTGTAATTCCCTAGACTCAGTTAACCAATTGTTCATTAATATAGAGGTTGTGGCTTCCTCCTGCGGCACTATTATTGACATTGATTCTTCCCTGGTAAATACAGAGGCAAAGTGTCACGGTTGTGCTCGCCACAAACCAGGGTCGGACCGCGTGGCTGAGGTGGGGTTGTATAAGCACCGACCTTACACCGGGCAGGCTGATCCGGATTACGCAGTTCATAGTCGTACATAGCAGGGTCGGGACTGGAGAGAGCAGCGTAGTCAGTGGACGAGCCAGGTACCGGATAGGAGACATCAGGGTAAACGTTATCCAAGCGGAGTTTCGGTAACAGGAAGTCAACTAGGTCCCGCTTTAGCGTAATCGCTGCAGGGCGGGAGCGGGTTCTGCGCGTGCGGCGACCATGGCCCATGGAACTGGTCTCAGGAAGAGATAGGCAGACTGGAGTGGGCACACCGCCTGGCAGCACTGGTAAACCAGTGCTTCAGCGCAAGAGTCCAGAACGAGCCTGTGCAAGGAAAGAGAAAGAGCTACAGACCTCAGGACTCATAGACCGGCCTCTGCTAAGGGAAGGGCAGCAGTCCTCAGGAAACAGGAAGCTGAAGTAACACTGGAGAGTCCTTCGCTTCAGCACAGGAACCAGGACATGAACTAGTAACATGGAACATGGGACAAGAACATAGAAACTTAACGAGAGATAACAAGCCTAGGGCTTGTGGCAAAACACATGTGACATCCAGGAAGGATTATGCTCGGCAGAGAAGCATTGTGGGAAAGCTGTATTTAAAGGTCAGCGAACCTATAGCAAAAGGGGCCTGTGAGATCATTGCTCTAATGACTGAACCCAAGCTGGGGCTGCAGTAATAGCTTGCACAGCTGCAGAATATATCATGGGGAGTGTTCCAGGACTGCACAGGTCTGTAAGGCAAGGTAAGCAGTAAACCGAGGTGTGGATTCCTTACACAAAGAATGTGTTTAATATCTCTGCTTTTTCCTTGTCTCCAATAATTTTCCTGCCCATCTCACACTGAAAGGGTCCTACTGTATATTCTTTTGTAATCTTTTTGTTATTAATAACTTTTTAGGGTTGATCTTTCTATTGCAATCCTTTTTCGTTTAAAATGTTTGCTAATTTGATTGCCCTTTTGCAACTTTTGTTACATTTTCTTATAATTCTGAAATTATGCCTCCATCCCTTCTGACGTTAAGAATCTAAATAAATAATGATGCTTTGTTCCCTTCCATCCATTCCCCGTTTAATGCAAGATAAGATCTGATTGTTAATACAATCACAAACCTATTGGGCAGTGAATAATTATCACTGCCACATAGATGTCAAAGTAAAGCTACGCGTTGTTGTTGTTGTACAGTGTTTACCATTTCTCCCAATTTGTTTTTCTTTAACATATTTAATTTCTCTGAAATGGCTCAATCTAATTGTCTGAAAATGTAGTACTAGTTGCAAAATAATAAATTTCATGTTTTGCATCAAGAACCTGGTCTATGAGATAAAAAGTTTCATCAGAATCTGTCAAAGCGTTTGGCCTGTGGAAAGAGAACAGACGAAAAAAAGACAAACGCACCCAATCTGGGCACAAAGTGTAGTTGGAGTCTTCGTTCGCTCGCTCGCTCGCTCATCGAATAACTGGAGTGGTTTCTAACTGGCTCTAGGTCATCAAGGGAAATTCTTTCAAATTGGATCATTTAATCATTTTACTCTATTCATATTAGTAAAAAAAAAAAACGTTAAAATGATAGTTTGAAGTGTTGCTCCTTACCAATATATTATATTTTGGGTTATTCCTTCCCTCTTAAAATAATTTGTTTTAAAAAAGATTATTTTAATTACATAGCGCACTATTTGCAATGTCTGTCGGCTTCATATTGCTCGAAGCCCAACATTCGATGATGCGTTTTTAACATTTAAAAAGTAGTTTCTCGTCTCTGTAATATCTCCGACCACTTTATACTTATTTATTTTTTTGCATGTTTTCATTCTTTAAAGTAGAAGTTTTTCCTTGACACATTTTGGAAATCTGGGTATTTAAAAACTACTTACTCCAGCCAAGAGGTCTCACTGTAACGAGTGCTCACCACAAACAGGACGGGTCCGCAGGGCTGAGGTGGGGGATCTTACAGTACACTGACCAACAACCACGTTCCGGATTGCAGAGTCGTAGTCGTGAGGCTGGGTCAGGGTAGGAGAGGACAGTGATACTCGCCGTGGTCTGGGATTGGAGAAGACGGATGGTCGATGTGCGCAGCCGGGGTCCAGGAGCAGAGAGGTCAGAATGGTCGCGTGCGTAGCCGAGGTCCAGGGGTCAGAGAAGGTAGAAGTCCAGGTACAAGCTGAGGTCTGAGGCAACAGGTAAACAAGGCAGAATGCAAGAGCAAATAGCAGGGCAGCAGGCTACTAGTGGCAAGCACTTGAAACCTAACCAAGTTTTATGCTCAGCTAATTTGCCTCAGGGCTGGCTGAGCATATAAGGAACAGGAAGCCAATGAGAAGGCTCCTCCAGGCTGTGAGTCATGCATAATTAGATGTCGGCTGTCCACTGATAGGCAGGGGCGGGGTGTATCACAGCTGTAGAGCAATTGGCAGCATTAACCCCTCGAATGCCCCTGGTATTGCGGCGCCGGCATGAAGTGGGAAGAGTGACGTTCTCCGATGCGTCACGGGACGCGGCGCGGGGGGGGGGGCGGTGTCTTGGTCCGGTCCCGGTAGGAGTACTGCGGTGCTTGTGCGCAGCGCACACACGCGAGGGGTGTCGCCCAACGCGTCACTGGATGCATCACGAGGACGGAGCCGAGGTCCAATCCTCACACTCACATCTGTACAGTAGCTTCTCTAATTTGCAAGTTTATTAATATATGACCGGACTCTTCAGCCAGTTTTCCACAGGGGGCAGATAAGAAAACATTTAGGAGCAGGCGAGCCATGAGCCTATTGTAATGTAACGTCTGTACATTTAAAAACTTTAAAGGTATAATATTTCAATATTTTGCCAGCATGTATAATATACATGATATATATCTGTAGAATATATATTTACAATATCCTTAATTTACAAGCGCGTTGTATTGTAAACACCTACACTGTACTCCTGCTCATGTCATACTCTTTGCTTGGGCAGCTGAAAGTCCAAGTGCCCCATCAAGCCCCTTCGCAGACCTCTGGTTGAAGAGCCCTGATATACGAAAAGGAGTGTGTTGGCTTCACTGCTTTTTTGTTGCCTAGAAAGGAGTGCGTTGAAACTATTGCCACGTCCTTGTAGTTTATAGTTAATAAAATGTGCAGTAATGTATGAATATGACAAATACAAACCTGTTCTCCAAGTGATCTTCCTAGGAACAAGGAACTATGATGAATACATTCCATGCCTACCTGACACGGAAGACCAGACATTTACACCTTTTATACAGGGGTCATAACACTGAGCAAAACGAGTTGATTAAATAAATTGTCATTTATTCACTTAAACAGGCAAACACACTGTGAGACACAAAATACATGAGAAAGACACACTTACTGGAGATCTGGGGCAAAGAACTAGATTTTCCTAGTTGAAATAAGCAAAGAAACAAAGTTTGTAGTTGACTCAGCCAAAATATCCTGGAACTCAAATCGGCTTGAAGATCCTGACGCCACCGCTCTCTTTCTTCCGTAGGTGCTGAAATCCCTTGACCGGAAGTTAGTCCCAAACGTCCTGGAACTGTTTTCGGCGTGCAATCCTAGCCGCGACCGCTACGTTCTATTCTCAGAACTTGGCCCTGAAAAGTGGGACTTAGAAAATATGCTGCCTTGAACTTTCTGATGCCGGCTCGCTGCTATTTCTCCAAGAGCATCTTTTGGTGATTTCAAATTTGCCACTGCTGTTCTGGCGCTTAGAATCTGCTCTCCGGATTGGCTGAGGGTTTCTTATAGTATTTCAGAGTTCATTCATGAAATACTACAGCCAATCCGAGCATGGGAAATTTCCTACCAGCCAATCAGAGCGATGCCAGTCTTCTGAAGCCGGACAAGCAGATCTTCTGCATCTACCAAGGGCATGCGCCAACCTGGCACCTCAGCCATTTGGGATGCAGAAGCCACCCGCTAGTTTAGGCTTCTCAAGGTCTGGGAAAGGCAAATAGTAGTCCGAGGACTTCCATTCATCCCAGGACGTGGGTACTCAAGCTTAAACCTCCTGCCCAAATGCGCTTCACACTTCTGACATCCTCTGTGGCTCTCATGTCCGATGTCTGGGTAGACACAGTGGCACCAACTTGGTAGACAAAGAAAATAGGGGAGCACAGGGTGTTTATACTAATTTTACAAATGATATAATCAAGGTAATACAACAATATAAAAGTGCTGGTAATACTCATAGATTATGAAATTAATTCCTAGATCACCATACACATACACAGCATGGTGCTCAAGGGGTAAATACCCAGTCAATATATATGTATAGATACTACTCACACGTCCCTGTGCGAGTGCCAGGTCCTTCAAGGGTTTCTTTACAGCTGTTTCTTGTTCCCTCCTTGAAGTGTTGTTGGAAGTTGTCAGCCACCATAACCGCGATCCCACAGAAAATCCTCCCCCACGATCAGGGTGAATGCAGAGAAAAAAGGTTCAGTGAAATGACAAATATTTATTAAACACTCACAACTCTGCACTTACACATAGAAAAGTCCACATCAGCGATGGCAAATTCTGTGTCGGCGTCAGTAGCAGATGGATCTCTTTTTCCGCGTCCGGGAGCAGGGCTGGAACATCAGCTGAGTGGGCACCTACGGCAGCCTCTTGTGGACAGAAATTGAGCTACGCGTTTCGCCGTGAACCGGCTTTATCAGGCTCATTGATGATACTATGGAGTTCCTCCTTGGGCTAAATAGGCTGTTGCCTCATTACTTCTGAATAGTGTCCACATGTCCAGAATAAAACAATTATCTGATGTTCGCCAAAGCGAGCCTTAATTTGAACCTTATCACTGTCCATTGGCATATTAGCCTATTAGAATGTCCTGCACCAATAGATTAAAACATAATAGAGATCAATGCACTCAAACTTCTCATCAATTCAGAATTATTTAGAATGTTCAGTAGGCATCGAATCGTCAGTATGCCAAAAATGTTTTTATATGATTAGAAATTTCTAATATGATTAAAACTTTAAAGTTGTCATGAGTATAAAGTTAAAAAAAAAAACTCAGAACCTAACTGGATTGTCACTACCACTTTCCCAATAGATCAATTCTGGTCACCTTGCCCTATCCCACCTAGCAAGGGACCAATGGTTTGAAGCATTACGGCTACAATGAGGTGAACCCCAGAGGTATTATACATATAATTGACACAGCTCTAATTGTGGGTGATTCAACCCTAAAGCCTTATGTCTCAAAAACTTTACATCGATGTATGAAAGAAGGTATACAGAGAACCAGTTCCTTGAACATGATATACATCAAATGCAGCTTCATATTTAAAATAGTAACATCATAATCTTAAAATGAGTGAATGGTCATGTAGCTGAAATAAAAACGGTTTCGAAATTTATAGTAATACATGTACTTGAAAAGTCATGTATACATTGATTCATGGTAGTATACAAATATGTTCCATACTATAATTTCATAATTGAAGATAAAAAAATCATATGGATAAATATGGTCATATTGTTAAAATTGTTTTAAAAGTTAACTAATATCAATAAGAAAAACAAAACAGAGAGCGCACGCCCCATAGTGTGATACTGTAACATTTAATGTAGGGAAGGATGGTTGGGGGGATTAAAAACACTCACAATGTGCAAGATAAAATTAGGCAGGTCCAAACAGCAGCAAGTAGGGAGTCCAAGAACAGCAGGAATCAGTCTCCCAAGCAGTACTGTCTCTCCGGTTCACTCGAAATCCTCCAAATCAGTCTGGTATCAGAGTTTGCCTTCATATAATTCCATGTGCTCCTCAGCCGTAAAGGATACACACAACGTGAGGACGTAGTGTCGTAAGGTACGTCCCTGACGCGTTTCGTCGCAACAAATGCAACTTTATCAAAGGGAATGTCCCTGAACAAGAATGGCAATGTATAAGTACTGGAGGGTCTCAATCTTGATTGGTAGTTGTAATAAGAGATAGTACCTCCCCTAAAAACGAGCCACAGCTTATCAGAATTGAAATTAAACTAAAACCAATTCAATTGGGCTATTATTTGATTAAACTCCAATATATATATATAAATAATTATAAAAACAGACTCTCCAGTAAAGATATACTGCCATATATTGTAATAACATAGATTCATAAAATATACTGCTATAAATGAATTAATAATACACTGTGTGATATAGATTACTAAAATCAATTGCATAACAATCTATAAATGCCTTAAATGTTACACTAATTTTTGCATAGTATAGTATATAAATTTACCTATTGGTTTAAAATTGCTTTAAAATTGAAAAAAATCTTATATGTTAGCACTTACATGATATACAATCCAAAATATAATTAATTATATTATAAAAACAATTTTTTGTCTTTGCTAGATATTATAAAAGTCACCTGTGCATTTATGAATGTACTATTGTTTTTATAATATAATTAATTATATTTTGGATTGTATATCATGTAAGTGATATGTACTATCACTTATTACAACTACCAATCAAGATTGAGACCCTCCAGTACTTATACATTTCCATTCTTGTTCAGGGACATTCCCTTTGATAAAGTTGCATTTGTTGCGACGAAACGCGTCAGGGACGTACCTTACGACACTACGTCCTCACGCTGTGTGTATCCTTTACGGCTGAGGAGCACATGGAATTATATGAAGGCAAACTCTGATACCAGACTGATTTGGAGGATTTCGAGTGAACCGGAGAGACAGTACTGCTTGGGAGACTGATTCCAGCCGTTCGTGGACTCCCTATTTGCTGCGGTTTGGACCTGCCTGGTGGTGATTATTAATAACATACTGCCTATTTTTATCTTGCACATTGTGAGTGTTTTTAATCCCCACATCCATATTTCCCTACATTAAATGTTACAGTGTTACACTATGGGGCGTGCGCTGTCTGTTTTGTTTTTCTCATAGATTTTGCTGTGGAACTGGTTAATCCATGTGACAGCTGCTGTGGGCCCCTGGATCCTGCACTTTGTCCTGTTATTACCTGTCAGGACTCTTCCCTAGAGTTGGACATTGGACTTTGATTTTGTTATACTATTTATGTTAGTGTTCTATTTAGTATAATATTGTTTATTGATTAATAATTATTATATTAGGTTGTTTTGTTATCACATATTGTTATTTGCATTTATGTTATTTTATCTTTTGGCGCTACTTTCTTTCCCCTTTTTGTTAATATCAATAAATACATATACTCAATACATTCAATAATGTTAAAATATTGTAACTAATAATGATATAAACAAAATAATAATAATACAAAATAATAAAAAAGGAAAATAAAAATACAAATAGAAACACAATTAAATAAGTGAGTATAAAAAGAGTTACGGGCATGCAGAACTCACCTTTACATCTGGGTCTATATCCAGTGTTGATAAAATTCGTACATTTCATCATGTTACTAGCATGTTATGCAATGGACTGTGCATTAAACAGTAGTTAGAAGCATAGTTTTTGAGAATAAAAACATTGTGTTGCATAAGTACTAGTGTCATGGCTGTGATCTAGATTAATGCCCCTAGATCTATGTCAATATTAAATCCATTAGGGGCAAGAGTCTTTAACTTTTATATCCAATACGTCTCCCTTTGGCATAATTTTTGGAGCCTATCCCGATCTCTCCAATTCGCAGCCACTACCTCAATGCCCCTATATGTCAGTCCGGTTGGGTTACCTCCATGAGCCAAACTAAAATGTTTTGATACAATGTGTCATTAACTGTTTTCTGATGTTGCCCATCTGCTCTAGCACGCGGACCCTCAATGGTCTGGACATGTGGACACTATTAAGAAGTAAGGAGGCAACAGCCTATTTAACCCAAGGAGGAACTCCATAGTATCATCAATGATTTCTATCCACAAGAGGCTTCTGTAGGTTCCTGCTCAGCTTATGTTCCAGCCCTGCTCCCGGACATACAAGAAGGGATCCATCTGCTACTGACGCCAACACGGAACCTGCCGTCGCTGATGTGGAATTTTCTATGTGTAAGTGCGGAGTTGTGAGAGTTTAATAAATATTTGTCATTTCACAGAACCTTTTTTCTCTGCGTTCACCCCGATCGTGGGGGAGGATTTCCTGTGGGATCGCGGTTAAGGGGGCTGACAACTTCCAGACACACTTCAAGGAGGGAACAAGAAACAGCTGTAAAGAAACCCTTGAAGGGTGGCACTCACACAGGGCTATGTGAGTGTGACGTTGAAGGGGTACTCAGGCCAGTAAATAAAAGTATTTGGCCTGGCTGGGTGCCCCTGAGTCATATTGGGGAATTGTGATTGTCAGCTCTGCAACCCAATCATGGCAGAAACACTGTGTCTTGTGATAAAACTGTATATGTATGTCTTATTATTACAGGACTGTTAAGCAGCGGGCATTTCCCAGCTTCAGCACAGACCAGAATAGTAAGACCATGAAGGGGAAAGAATTACATCCAGGTCCCCCAGTATATGCCCGCGAACCACAGAACCAGGGGGGGTTCAGAGTAAAGAAATTTTTAAGATTATGTGTATAACTGTGGCAGTGTTTTCGTGTAAGCGTGTTAAAGGAAAAATGGTTTTAAAACCTAGCAGCATAGCAGGCGGCTTTTTGCTAACTTTCGCTAGGAAGCTCCTAGCGCCGTGAGATCTGTTCGGGTAAAATTAGCAACTATCATGTCACGCAATTTTTATAGAGTTATATAAAAAATGGATGGATTAAAGTCCCCCTATTTTAATTGTACCAACATGTTAGGCATATGGGGATTTTCATCTAACACGCCAGAGACAGAGTGGCTACTCCAAGCTTCAAAGGCAGTCCAGGATATGGGAGTGTTAAACCTTTTGTTAGCAACAGCTTCAAAGGTGATCCACGATATGGAGGTGTTAAACCTTTTGTTAGCAAGGAAGATAATTTCAAAGCCACCCTGGCAAATGGCTGCTCTGCCCAGACTAAGCGGCGCCAGGTAGAGGGGACGGGCCTCATATGCTAAGCGGCCAAGGTGCAAAGTTGGCACATGCCCAGAGCAGACTGAGAGGCCCCTCTGCCAGGTTTGAAAAGTAGTGGCAACTCCGTGATAGGATGAAGGAATTATTCCCACGGAGTATATTGGCTGCATGGTTAAGTATTGGCCTGTTTAGTGCATAAAAAACCCTGCAGCCCATCAGGAAGCAGTTCCATCATGTAACAAGTTTTCATCATGCAGTGATTCATCCTGTAATCAGACTGAACAACGTAACTAGTAAGTGTATTTTTTGTTGTAATTGTAAATCAAGCTGTGTATGTTCATTCTGTAAATAAATTACAATTTATTTTATCTCTTGCTTTGCTCAATCAAAGGATCCGAGTATTTTGGTGTTAAAAGCATTGGTGTCTCGTGACAGTGACGTGTATCTTTACCACTACTTGCCTTATTATTTGCAGTATACACCTAGCTAGCTACTTGCGTCACCTTGCCACGATTATTTTCCTGGTTTTGGAAGACCTGGCTAGGATCTGCCTCCATGTCCGTTGCTTCATTGCATCCTCAGGGTCTGTGCACTGGTACTTACTACTGCAGCAGAGTTTTTTTTAAACTCTGGTTACCCTTACAAGTGTTGTATTCCATCCACTTGTTTTGTTTGCAAGACACTATTCCTGAGTGCTCATGTAATCTCTATCTTTGATCCAGAACTTTGCACTGCATGTTCATACCTAGGATCCAAGCGTTTAATACTCGTTTTATTCCCAATCATTTTAAGTGGCTAATAGATGTTTTGAGTGCCCAGTCTAGGTTTCATTTCTTTGTTCATTAATAGTCCATTGGGACTAAGGTAGAATTTGGCTTTAGTCATTGTTATTATCAGATCTGTGCAAGAGAGAGAGAGAGAGAGCGCCTGAGTCTTTTTGTTTTTCTAGTTCAGGGTAGCCCAGCGACTCACTCAGGACATAGGATCTGAAAGTCCCTGCTCATTACTGTGCACAAAGCACATATGTATTTTAAACACACTGTTTAATTACCTTATACATGTTATACTTTCCTAAGTCTTATGGTTATGGGGAATAGAATAAGAAGTTTGCACTTTATTCCTACTGGCCATATTCCCCGCACACTTTACCCGGACTTACTGTAAACTTTAAACATTCTCACAAACTTATTTATGGTTGGAGCACCCCCAGAACCCCAATACCGGGTTCTGGGTGACCTGGGCTTTAACTGGGTATCCCCCCTTAACCCAGGGACCCCTTTACCGTTCCCAAGATACCTCACATTCCTATGCCCCATTTAGCTTTCTGGTTTGTGCTGAAGCAGGGAATCCTAGCAGTGAGTCGCGCAAGCGTTTTCAAGGGGAGATTTTGCCAGAGCAATGTGTCTCAATGTATCTGGGAAGCCGACCTGATTCCCAGGTACATTTTTAAGGTATCCCTCAACTCTGGACCCCGGCTAGCTAGACACATTCTGACAACACATTCTCCGTAAAACCCCCCTTGAAACTCATAGCCCAGCAATCTCTGCTTGCTGGCACTCCTGGAAAGGTAAAAACACATACATTCTTTATTGTCGCATAATTACTTACAATGGATAGACAATCACTGGGCTCAAGTTGACACTCCCGAACCCCAAAACAAGGATCAGAGGTAACAGAACGGGCTTAACCTTTATTATTGAGCCTGGTTACGCCCTCACGGACACAATACCGACTCTCCTTTGTCCTGTTTGCCAGGTTTATCCGCATTTATTGATTTTTTTTGTTTCCAGTTTATACCAAGAAACTTCACTAAATGAGCCCTTGTTAATACCAAATGCCATTTAGTAGTTTATATCTATGGAATAATCTTTATTAACTTCCTGAAACAAAGATGTTTCATTGGTTTGGTTCTATTTGCCCTGAAATCGTGTTGACTTTTGTGATCAGATCTATAGAAATATTATTTCCTTGTATATTTGGGACTCCCAGCCCTTTAAAAGGTGCACTATTGAGCTTATAAATCCATAACCGTTTGGCTCGAACATCTTTCCATTTTTGAACTGCAATGACATACCCACTGACTTTTCATCTTCTGCACAACTGCTGTAACAAGTGATGATTTAATTATCCAAAGTATTGTAGGGGTCTTCTCTATACCAAGCTAGATTCCTTTAGTAAATAGGCTGAATAGTTATTACAGGAGTGGCAAAGTCCAGTCCTCAAGGGCCACCAGCAGGTCAAGTTTTAAGGTATCCCTGCTTCAGTACAGGCGGCTGTCAACAACTGAGCCATCTGTGCTGAAGCAGGGATATCCAGGCCTTGAAGACTGGAGCTGGCCACCCCTGCGTTATAACTTTAAAACTAGGCTATAACTAGTATCACACTGATGAGACCCAAAAGGTCAAAACAGCTGTCTGTGAGTACAGTAGGTTTACTGGCTATGCACTTTAACCCAGGCTGTGCTGAAAAGCTGTGTAATGCAGCAGGAATATATGCTTATAGACAGGGCCCGACAAACTGGGCAAAAACCCACTCGTCCCCCCCCTTCCCCAAAAGTCAGTCGTCCCCTCTAAAACACTACCTCACCCCCTTCCCTCACGACACCTGCGGTGGGGTCCGGCTGCGGTGTCCGATAGCGTGGTGCGGTCTTGTCTAATGCAAATTCATCTTTTCCCCCTGCAGCTCCAGTTAAAATGGCCACGCAGCATCAAATGATGCTGCATTGCCATGGCAACAGGACGTGGTGATGTCACACGGCGTTGCGTAACGTGGCTCCATGTGACGTCACAGTCCCATTGCCCTGGTAACGTGCGGCCATTGTAACTGGAGTTGCAAGGGGAAAAGATGAATTTGCAGAAGAAGACGGAGAAGACCGGGAGACGCCATCGTAGGTAAGCAGTCGACAGCTGCCAAAATACACTCGCCTGTGGCGACTGTGTGAGTGCATTTGTCAAGCCCTGCTTATAGAGGTCCATGTCAAAATGGAATTGAAGAAAAGAGTGACACTGTGTGCTCATTTGTCATTTCCCAGAATCCCTTGCTGGAGTGGAAGCACTGTATGTTAGGAGATCATGGTGAAAAGCAGGGTCGCAGACCTGTCTGAGACATGTCAATGTGCTCATACTGTAAGTGATATTTTCATTTGTTCTATGTTATACAGTGTAAGGTTTTTAAGAAAAAACAAAAAACTACGCACTAAACCATGATTTTGTGATAAATGTAAAAAATATGATGCAATCCTAAAATATATATTATACCAATAAAAAATGCTAAATTAAAAGTGAGTGGTTTTTAAAAGAAACACAAAATTGTTTTCTAAAATAGTGAAATAAGTCAATTATAATAAATTACATACAAAAACCTTTACTCATTTGTAGAGAGTTTGCGGCCTATTAGGCTGCGGTCCCAGTCATGTCTGTGACACGCGCGCCTGGCGGGGGGGGCGGCGCGTGCACAGCGCTAACCGCGATCTGCGGTCTGAGGGGAGAGAGGGAGCTTGTGACGGGAGGGGGCGTGGTCGCAAAGTTTGAACTCAATTTGAGTTGGAAAAAACCTTGCAGCACGGCGCGGCTGCACCTTCTGCGTGACGGTGCGTACTGGGCCCAGCCCCATTGAGGGGCGGTGCTTACACGCACAGCGCATGCCGCGCCCTGCTCACAGGCTGTTACTGGGACCGCAGCCTTAGTGTGGACGGCTCAACATCACACAGGAATCATGCAACAGAGAAAACAAAGCTCACGACTCTCATAGGGTAAATAAGTAAATATATCGTGACAACATAGAGTGTAAAAAATGCACGTACAAGAAGGTTATTCAAACAAGCAGGGCGTGTTTAGGGTACATGTCACCACTCCTGGACACAGGTGACTTGCTTCACGAGGGAAAATCTGCATGCACACCTCCGGTCCGGTCAGAAACCTTTCTCATCTGTCGCAGCATGAAACCTCCAAGTATACTATGTAGCAAAGTCAGTGGCACAGCACCCACAGGGTTTCGTGGAAGACGCACTGGAACAAGCTCTCCTTGTCCACAATATCAAAGGATAATCCTACATGTTTTGTAGATTACTCTACTTCATCAGGGAGTGAAGGGTTTTTTGTCACTTTTTTACCCACCATAACTTGTTTACGGTGTGGTTCAAAACTAGGACAACGCTATATTTTATACCACATTGTGGGATGAGCGATTAAACCTAATGGGACAAAAATCCATAACAAGGAATGAAACATGGGCAAAGCTACATTTGAAACGCAATTAATATGTGGCTTTTGTCGCCAAATTGTCCTAGCATTGACAAATTTAAGTTAAAAATTATCATGCCTGGCCAATTTAATTCTCCTACCACAGTATTGTGTGGTATTATACGAGTCTACCAATAAGCCTAGTTTGCACTGACAGTCGAGACACCAGTAATGAAGTTGTCCAGGAAGGCGGCTATTGTCTGTCACAGCGATCCAGCACGGTCTTTAAGTCAAACAAAAGTGTAAGTACAGTACTGAATATCACTTCAACTCTCACGTTATTTCGACTTGAAAAGAAAAAAAATATCGCAAACTGCAAAACTCTTCCATGTAACAATCTCATTCGCAACAAACTGTCCCAAAGTTGAAATACAAAAAACAACACCCAAAACTCTTTATTCTCAAGAAGGCCGCGATGTATGAAAATAGATAGTTATAGTAGATGATGTTGAAAAGATGCATATGTCCATCGAGCTCACCTTGTGTTAAATTTAGACAGATGCTTATCCTATATTTGTATTTACCGTATATACAGTACAGTAAGGCCCCGCATCTCGGCGATCCACCAATACAGCAGTACCGAGAAGGGGACCGCCATGTCTGCGCATGCGCAGAATGGAGACGAACGAGTTTGCGCATGCACAGAACAAGTTCGCACATGCGCGGACGCTGAAAATTGGCGGCTAAGCTTCTCGCCGATTTCCATTTTGCGGAACTGCCATTGAATGGAACCCGCCACATGAGCGGGACCCTCCTGTATATTGATCCAGAGGAAGGCAAACACAAAACCTCCCTCATCTATATTATCCATTGTCTCATTGTCCCGGTAGACCAGGTCTTACCAACACATTAATACCGGGATTCTGGATTGGGCACAACAAGGCGGGCAAAATAAATTGTAATTTATTTCCTTTTAAGACAAACACACAATTCTTCACAATTACACTGGATAAACACTTACTGGGATGGGGAAACAAAATCAAATGTCCACGGAACTAATGACTTAGCAACAAAGTCTCTGTACACCCCTGCACACATGCAAGTGGGTGCGCGATTTGAGCCGTGCAACAATCCTTGGCTAGGGGCGTAACTTGCCACCCCTATATCTCCACCGGTAGGAATAATTTTGTAAAGTCCTTACAGGATTCGTTTGGGAATCCCCAACTCAAACGAATTCTGGAAGAGGGGGGCAATTCTTCGTTATGGTGTAGTTAACCCCTCACACTCCGGAACCGCTGATGCTGGAACTTGGACGTGTCTTGGTTGAATCAGGTGAATCTGACTAGGACTGGGCTGCAGGCATTTTTATAGGGTTATGGGTCTTATCTTTAACATACCCAGCCAATCCTCCCGTGGGAACAACTTCTCCCACCTATCCCAGACTTGCCAGTAGCTTGCAAAAAGGGCAGAAGTTGCTTCCCGGTCTGCTAAGAACATGCGTCAAGGTAACACCTAAGCTGCTTAGCATACCAGGCTCAACCTCTTACATGGCGACAGGAAGTCTGGGGTTTGGCTACCAAGTGTGAAGTGCCATACTCCGCACCGGTATCTGATACTCACCCAGCCACCCTAACACCTAGGGTCTCTGAGACTTTTCAACTCCGGACTTGTCTAGACACTGGGGCACCAACCTAGCAGGGTGCCCTTTGAAGTACGGAGATGTAAAATCCCTCAGCTCATTCATCCATAACATATTTACATGTTAATGGATTCAGTGCCGGGCCGGCAGGAGAGGAGAGGAGAGGAGAGGAGAGGAGAGGAGAGGAGAGGAGAGAGAGAGAGAGAGAGAGAGAGAGAGAGAGAGAGAGAGAGAGAGGAGAGTGCTAGCTCTCTCCTAGCCGGAGTTAGGGACTTAATTGAATAAGCTCTGTGATGTGGTCTGCGGGTTTCCTCTTGGCATACAATGTAACGCTGCTCACCGGGCTCGGTAACCGCAGGATGATTCCATCAATTAAGGTCAATTGGATAATGAGACCGCAGGATACATTGTATCATTCTGGGCCCTTCAGCTAGACCGCAGACCACGTATCCACTTAACTTTGTGGTTAAGGCTTTCTCTGAAGTGGATGGGGTTTAGAAAGTACTTTAGCACTTCAAGGCACCCGCTGACCGCAGGCACACATTCAATTTACGCTTTGCTCGGCGCTAGCAGCTCCCCCTTGTGTTGCAAATACAATTGGCACATTTTACATTCATTCACATTACTGCAGCTAGTTTCTGAGCTGCAAAATGGGGACAACAAAGATAGTGTAGGGGAATACATGGCATTATGGTGACCATACAATTTAACCCCTTCAGTCCCAACAAGGTTTAGGGTTAACCAGCCGGGCATAATACCTTTATTATTGGCCTGATTAACCCTTCACTGCCACACTCATAAGGGAAAAGTTTTAATTTCTTCCTGACTTCAAAAATGTATCCAGCATGTCCTCATAAATCAGATTATCCATCGCCCTTATTAATTCAGTGGCTTTTCTCTACACATTTTTTGGTATCATAATGTCTTTTTTATGGAGTTGTGCCCAAAATTGTACTCCATATTCAAGGTGTGGTCTTACTAATACTTTACACAGTGCACCACATTAACCCTATACTAGTATATGCATATCTGTGAATCCTTTATTCACATTGGATTATAGGATATTGCATAGTGCAAAATAACTATGGCACAAGTGGCATATACTTGTTATTATTCAATACTAGAATATTATGTGAGGTTAAAAGTGGAGGTGAGATCACATGTTACATGTGACACACATTCACTGTGATAACTACAGTAAGTAGAGTTTATACGGTACTCCTAGACCTAGACCATTTATATTATATGAGAGTCCACTTTGGAAATCAGAGTTGATAGGACACATGGTATACCACGGCTCCTCACCGTACCTTCTGGTTAATGTTTTTAGTAAATATACATTTAAAAATTAAAACAAATGTGTTTGTATGTGCTAACTCATATTAAGAGTAGACCTATTAAATGTTAAGTATTAACCAGCCATGGTGTGCATCATAAAAAGTGCTTATTGTTAGCGATTGGCTGCTAATGCCAGCTGATTCTCTATTATGAAAATATACTTTATACAGTGGCATCATTATGTTTCCTTCCCTTCCATGCCCATTTAATGCAAGATAAGATTTTGTTTGCATTTGCAGCAACTGTACTGCAAGATTTTGGGCACTATTGCTAAGTCTGCTGTCTACTAGCACTCCTAAATCCTTCTCCATCAAGGATCCGCCTATTTCTATTAAATCTTATCTGTCATTTACCTGCTTAAGTTTCCAGTCTCTCCAAGTCCTTCTGGAGAGAAATGACATCCCGCTCTTATTCTACTACCTTACACAATTTAGTGTCATCAGCAAAGATTGAGACTTTGCTCTCGATGCCAACCTCAAGGTCATTAATAAACAAGTTAAAAAGCAAGGGTACCGGGACCGATCCTTGACCGGGCCATCTACAACTTCTTCTTCTGCTTCCTGCAGGACGACAGGCTGTGTCTTTACCTGTGTCACCTGCTGTACCTGTTCACCCAGAAGGAGAATGTGAAACCTTTCAGAGTTCGTAAGCTTCTGGAACTTCAGTCTAAAATGGGGTTACAGCCTCACCTGCTCGGCCTGCTTTCCATCTACAAGATCTTCTGCCCTGGACTAGTCAATCTCTCGCTGCCCGCCCGGGTGAAGATGTATTTCAAGAGTTCGGGACCGATCCACTCACAACTTTAGCCAAACTTAAAAATGTTCCATTGATGACAACTCTCTGGTGTCTATGCTTCAACCCAGGTGCAAATATTTTTACCGAGTCCAATTTGTTTTATTTTGTTCAATAACCTTGTGTGGAACCGTATCAAAAGCCTTTGCAAAATCTAAGTAGATCACATCAACTGCATTACCCTGGTCTAAATTCCTACCTCCTCAAAGAAACTAATAAGGTCAGTTTGGCATGACTTAACCTTCATAAATCTATGTTGACTATTAATAATTTGCGTATCCATACAGTATATTCCTGAATATTATCTCGTACTAAAACTTCAAGTACTGTAGCTTCCCCACTATTGATGTCAGGCGTACAGGTCTGTAATTCCCTGGACTCAGTTAACCAATTGCTCATTAATACAGAGGTTGTGGCTTCCTCCTGCGGCATTATTATTGACATTGCCTCTATATTGACCAGGGAAGACTCAAAGAATTTGTTTAATATCTCTGCTTTTCCCTTGTCTCCAATAATTTTCCTGCCCATCTCACACTGAAAGGGTCCTATATTATGTTTTGTAATCTTGTTGTTATTAAAGTACTCAAAGAACTTTTTAGGGTTGATCTTTCTATTGCAATCCTTTTTCATTTAAAATGTTTGCTAATTTGATTGCTCTTTTGCAACTTTTGTTACATTTTCTTATAATTCTGAAATGATGTCTCCATCCCTTCTGACTTTAAGAATCTAAATAAATAATGATGCTTTGTTCCCTTCCATCCATTCCCCGTTTAACGCAAGATAAGATCTGATTGTGGATACAATCAAAGACCTATTGGGCAGTGAATAATTATCACTGCCACTTAGATGTCAAAGTAAAGCTCCAGGTGGTTGTTACATGCAACGAAGGATTGGTTGAACAGCGGACCCAGGAAAAAGCACTAATCATCTCACTGGGTAAGTATAAAGATAATAAAACTTTTAAAAAACTACATCTTAAAAAACAAAGGACATACTAAAGACAGAACAGGAGAATTCTCCTCCCGCGCGTTTCACGTTAGACAACGCTTTCTCAAGGAGTGTGTTGTTGTTTCTCAGGTTGTTGTTGTGTGTTACCATTTTGTTTTTCTTCAACATATTTAATTTCTCTGAAATGGTTCAATCTAATTGTCTGAAAATGTAGTACTAGTTGCAAAATAATAAATTTCATGTTTTGCATCAAGAACCTGGTCTATGAGATGTACCGTTTAATATTTTTTAGGTACCCTGAAAAAGTTTAATCAGTCAAGGCATTTGGCCTGTGTTAAGAGAACAGACGAACAACAAGACAAACACGCACCAAATGTGTGCACAAAGTCTAGTTGGAGTCTTTGCTTCGCTCGCTCATCGAATAACTGGAGTGGTTTCTAACTGGCTCTAGGTCATCTAGGGAAATTCATTAAAATTGGATCATTTAATCATTTTACTCTATTCATATTATTAAAAAAACAGTTAAAATGATAGTTTGAAGTGTTGCTCCTTACCAATATATTATATTTTGGGTTATTCCTTCCTTCTTAAAATAATTTGATTTCAAAACGATTATTTTAATTACATTGCAAATAGTGTGCTTTGTCTGTCGGCCTCATATTGCTCGAAGCCCAACATTCTTTGATGCATTTTAAACATTTAAAAAGTAGTTTCTCGTCTCTCTAATATCTCCGACCACTGGTCCCACAGCTTACCCTGGTGCCGAAAACAACAAGGCATGCTACATCTGCATGTGCTTCATCCGGTTTTGGTAGACAAAATAGGATTGTGCCATGTGCTTCATAAGGTTTTGATCAAGGTCTACTTGAAGACATACCGGAGAAAGGACATCACACAATAATCTGTTGTGTTTTAGCAAAGCATCAGTAGTGTATTTATACTTTAGTTTGAGTGTAGGCTAAAAGCACCAACAATTATCTATGGTTATGTCCGTTGTTTATCAAGTTGGTCCATTCCTGAAGTGTCTGGACTCATGCTACCTGCAGCCAAAGCAGATATACTAAAATAAGGGTGTACCATTGGTCTCTAGCAGCATGATTTATGGCCAGGCACCAACTTGTAAGCACATGATATAAGTTACAATAATTTGTGAAAAATCACACGCGCATCACACATTTTAATACAGATCTTGTCTTTTATTAAATATACCAAAAAAAAAAACACATGCCCTATGTCGGGGAAATGTTGCTACATCTGCACAGAACAGCATTTCATTTTTTCCTGCTACTGAATTTTGCCTCGTTGTTCGCTGGGAGCATTCCAGGACACTCGTCATACGTCTTTAGCACTTGTTTCAGGAATGTAGGTCTGATGACATCAATATCCCGAGATAAGTGTTCCAACATAATTGGGACGATGGTAGGAGGTGCGTGAAAGTCTACCAGAAAGTACCTAAAAAATGGAAAATAGTCATCTTTAGAGACACTTTTACCAATATTATTCAACCTTTACAGCTTTAGGAATATATCTTCCCATACTATGTAATTGGATGTCTGATTTCACCTCTTTTTTGCTGCTTACTGATTTTTAGGCTGTGCCTTTTATTATTTTGAAAAATTAGATGGATGCTTAGCCTCTCTTACTTGGCACTGGACATTTTGAACTCAATCGGAGAGGCTCAGGATAAAACACTTTCTTTGATCAGCCTCTTTGAAGTCCGCATGGAAAACATGCAACATGGAAAATCTAAACTGAAATGAGTATCTTGGAGTCACACATTAACCCCCTCACTACCTGCAATGTTAAACAGTGCCCCCCCCAACCCCCTATATAATGACCCCAGGTTAAATTACTTTACATGTACTTCAGTGTGTATACACATAGCAGGGAGTGGCCCACCTCGAAAATAGTGTCCCCATCCTGTGCTCAACAGTGGGCAAGGAGTGGAGCGGGACAGTATTAATGAGCGCACCAGCATGAAGCAGTTCCTAAGAAGGGGCAGGGAGATGCTTCTACTCACTGCTGCAACGTCCCTGCCCTCCCTGTGCACCAGAAGTGAGAGCCAAGGTACATACCCCCACAGGTCACTGTCCTCCACCACGTGTCACTCTGCCCTCCACACCACCTCCTCATGTCACACTCTGCCCTCCTCCTCGTGTTGCTCCCTGCTCTCCCCCACCGTGTGCCACACTCTGCCCTCCCCCACCTCCTCCTCGTGTCGCCCTCTGCCCTCCCCCACCTCGTGTCGCTCTCTGCCCTCCCCCACCTCGTGTCGCTCTCTGCCCTCCCCCACCTCGTGTCGCTCTCTGCCCTCCCCCTACGTGTCGCTCTCTGCCTCCCCTCGCGTCTCTCTCTGCCTCCCCCTCAGTCGCGTCTTCTCTGCCTCCCACCTCGCGTTCTCTCTCCTGCTCCCCCTACCGTCTCTCTGCCCTCCCTCGCTCTCTCTCTGCCCTCCCCCTCGCGTCTCTCTCTGCCCCCCCCTCGCGTCTCTCTCTGTGCCTCCCCCTCGCGTCTCTCTCTTCCCCCCCCTCCGCTCTCTCTCCTGCCCTCCCCCCTCGCGTCTCTCTCTGGCCCTCCGCCCATCGCGTCTCTTTCTGCCCTCCCCTCGTCGTCTCTCCTCTTCCCTCCCCCTCACGGCTCTCTCTCCCTGCCTCCCCTTCGGCGTCTCTCTCTCTGCCCTCCCCATCGCGTCTCTCTCTGCCCTCCCCCTCTCTCTCTCTGCCCTCCCACCCTCGCGTCTCTCTCTGCCCTCCCCCTCGCGTCTCTCTCTCTACTGCGGCCCTCTTGCTCCCCTCGCTTCTCTCCTGCCCTCCCCCTCGCGTCTCTCTCTGCCCTCCTGCACTTTCCACTCGCAGATCTCTCTCTGTGCCCTCTCGCCTCTCTCGCGTCTCTCACTCTGACACTCCCCCATCGCTCTCTGCTTCTGACCTCCAAGCTCCACCATCCCTCGTGGAGTGGTGCCGTCTCTCTCTGACTCAGTCGCCCTCCAAGGCGTCTCCCTCTGACCTCCGCCCTACGCGTCCCTCACTCTGCCCTCAACACTCGCGTGCTCTCTCTGCCCTCACCCCCTCGCTCTCTCTCTGCCCTCCCCTCAGCGTACTCTCTCTAGTGCCTCTCGTGTCCACCCTCGCGCTCTCTCTCTCTGCCCTCCCCCTCGCGGTCTCAACTCTCTGGCCCCTCCCACCTCCCGGCGTCTCTCTCCACCTACGGACCTCCCTCGCCACCACGCGTTCGTCTCTGCTAGCCCTATCCCTCCTCAGGGCGTCGTCTCTCAGCCCCTCCCCCGCGCGTTGCTCTCTACGTTCTCATATGCCCCATCACCCCGTCTATGCAGTCTCTCTGCTGACCTCCCCCCGCGTCTCTCTCTGCCACCTCCCCCGACTCTGCGTCTCTCTCTGACCTCCCCCTATCCTCACGCGGCTCTCTCTGACCTATTCTCTTCCCCTCACTCGTCAATATCTCTCTGACGCTCCCCTCTCTTCCCCACCCTAATCAAGCCGTCTCTCATCTGAACCCCACCTCCCCCACCCTCAAGAGTTCATCATCACTACTGATACCCATCCCCCCTCGCGTCTCTCTCTGACCTCCCCCTCGCGTCTCTCTCTGACCTCCCCTCGCGTCTCTCTCTGCCCTCCCCCTCGTGTTCTCTCTAGCCCTCCTCCATCCTCAACCCCCCACCATTCGAGTCACCATCTTCCCTCACCCCACCCACATCGTTTCCGTCTCTCTGCCCTCCCCCCCCACCGTCGTCTGGACTTCCCTCTCTCTTATTCCATCTCCTCCCTCCACACTTCTTCCTCTTTTTCTTCCCGTCCCCCCCCACTTTTCTCTCCTCCTTCCCTACGCCCACCCCACTTGTCTCTCTCCGTTCCTCGACTCACACCCCCTCTCCACCCCCACACTTCTCTCGTCTTCTTTCCTCTCTTCCTCCCCCTCGATCCCTCCACCTCCCCACCTCGGAGCAGATTCGCCCCTCTCTTCTCTTCTCTGCCCTGCCACCACAACAACACGTGACTCCTCTCATAATCCTCTGCCACTCCCCCCGTTGTCGCTTCTCTGCCCTCCCCACATCACTGTCTCTCTGCCACCTCCAAGCCCACCCTACCCACACTGTCGACATCTAATCGTCCTGATCCACCCATCACCCGCCCCACCACCCTGCGCCTCCAGCGTCTCACTCTGCCCTCTCCAACCTCGCGCTACTTCTCGCCTCACCCCCTACGCGGCGCCATCTCCCAAATCCTCCACCCCCCCCCACTCATCGGATCACTCTCTTCCACTCCACCCCCTCCTCCTTTTCGCTCTCTCACCTCCCTCCCCATACCCCCCCCCACGTGTCTCTCTCCTTCCCTCCCTGCCCCCACTTTCTTCTCTTCTCATCCCTTACCCTCCCCCAACCACGTGTCCCATCTCTTTTTCACCCAATGGTGCACCTCGACCTCCCACAACGTGTCCTCACTCTCGATCTGGCACCGCACACATAACAGCCCAACGTGTCTCATCCCTGCGTTCTCACTCTACTTCACCTCACCCTCCACCCCTGTTGTCTCTCTCCTGGCCTCCCCCACGTGTCTCTCTACATCTCTCTTAGACACCTCCCCCTCACATATTCTCGCGTCTCTTCTTCTTTTCTCCTCATCCGCAGTCCCCACACCCATTTTCCTCCTCTCCCATTACCCCTCTTCCCGCCGAACGTCCCAACTTTCTCTCTTCCCTCACGCCCATGATCCCACCACGAGACACCCTCTCGCCCACCCTCCAGCCCCAATCAAGCGTCTCCCTCTCCTCTGTCACCCCCCCCCTCGCGTCCCACGTTGCCTCCCCCTCGCCGTCTCCTCTCTCTCTCTGCCTTCCCCCGTCGGTCTCTCTCTCTGCCTTCCCCCCTCCGTCTCTCTCTCTGACCTCCCTCCACCTCGCGTCATCTCGTCTCTCGACCTCCCCATTTCCCCTCGCGTCTCTCGTGCCCTCCCCCTCTGTTCCCTCATTCTCTTGTGTCTCGCCCTCTCCCTCTCTTCGCACCTCCTGCCCTCCTTCCCCTTCCCCCCGCCGTCGCCCTCCCCCCTCGCGTCGCCTTCTGCCCGCCCACCACGTGTCGCTCTCTGCCCTCCCCCACGTGTCGCTCTCTGCCCTGCCCCATGTGTCGCTCTCTGCCCTCCCCCACCTATCCCTCGTGTCGCTCTCTGCTCTCGTGTCGCCCTCCCCCTCGTTTCACTCTGCCCCCTATAATGTTTTCTCCCTCTCCACCCCAAAATGTCCCTGTACATGTGAGAGGAGGTGGTAGCACAGGTAGGTGTTGAACACTTCCCTGAAGAGGAGACTATAGTGGCCCTGGAAGCTGGCAATTCTCTTCTAACTTCAGTTACTAGAAGGCATTATCTTTATCTTGCATTTGTTTTTATTGGCTGCGAGAAACTGAACCGAATTGTAGCATTGAAATGTTATTCACGTTCTAAAAGGAACAAATCTCAGCCAAGGTTATAATGTGCAACTGAAATACCTTATTTTACCCAAAGCCTCCCTTACTGCTGACTGCGTTCTAACACACAAAGGCAGTGGAAATTTCCACTTTACCGATAGCAGGAGGAGGAGGGGTGGGAAAAATGTACGGCTGCCCTGTCTTTATGTCCCACTCTCCTCCTGTGCAGATCATTGCAATTCAGGAGATGTACCCACTAAAATATATAGATCTATAGATCTCTCTCTATAGATCTCTATCTCTATAGATCTCTATCTCTATACTGTATCAGTGGGTACATCTCCTGAATTGCATACATACAGTACATACATACTGCTGTTATTTTTTTTTTAATTACTGTCAACCCGGGGAAGCTGTGTATGTTAAAAAAAGTTCCTGCTACAGACTCAAGAGCCTCTAGGTGATTAATCCACATTTGTGTGGACTGTTGTAGTATACGGATTTTTGCAAAGCTGTAAAATTCCATTACATGTCTCATAGATGCTTCCAATAGATGGATTCCCATCGCCGAGTGATGCAGAATGCTTTTGTACCCATACCTACATTGGGAGTCAGTAAAGATACCCTATAAAGTGCACATTCATTTGTCCTGCAGTAATAATGCAGAATTCTAAGTGAACATGTTAGTCTACCTGAAAATTCTGCACTGTATGATATTGTAACACTTTGGTAATTTAGTTCTTGGTAGACTGGCCTCTCTATTCAACATGTTGTAAATGCATCTGCCCGCTGCTAGGGAGGAGTTCAGTTCAATCAAATGGAGCCTAACACTTCCCAAGCACAGGGAAGATAGTTTCGAAGTGTATTTAATAGGACCTTATAGGACCTATATAGGTTAATGCAGCAATCCCCTAAAGAACTATTCCCCTCCCCCCCCCCAATTTACCAATCTAACGGTCTCCCTTAAATGAATGCTTAAAAGTGCCCACTTTTTATTTCTTTAAAAAACATTTTAATAACAAGTCCGAATTTATTTTCCTTCGAGGGCCTCAAAAATGGCAAGTGTTTTGTCCGTCAACTTTTTCCTCAACCCTGTTCTTATCGGAGAGCCAATAAAGCAAAGAGGGGGTGATTAAAAGGGAGCTCCAACATCCGACAAAGGAGAGGAGCCGGAAGAAACCAAAGTCCTTCCCAGTCTCAGCGCATCATGTTTACAAAGTAACATAGGTATTGGATTTGGACATCAATCCCTCAGGTTTAACTCCTTAAACATATCACTGACAGTAGTACACTTTGGTCCAAGGAAGCACTGAAATAGCCCCAGTCATTAGAAGTGGACTCAAATCCTGTGAAGTCCAAACACTTCTTTTTTTAAATCTAAGTGGATGTGGCGCTGATGGCATGTATTGTAGTCTGCTAGCATTGCAGTCATTAGCCTAGATGCTGTGACTGATGCTGTGAATGAGACACATATTCCTGCATGCCCTAAAGGGGCACATTGTTTGTTGATTATTTGACTGCTTTTCATCCAGCACTGAAAATAACAGCAAGGGGATCTCTCCTCTGTATCATTCAGCACATCTGACACCATCTAATGATCTTTGTGAATTTACAACACGGGAAGGATGTTGATCCTGGGAGTAATCTAATTGCCAATTCTTGGAGTCAGGAAGGAATTTATTGTCCCTTTATGAGATATCGTTGGATATGTCACTGGGGTTTCTTGTTTGCCTTCCTCTGGATTAATATACGGTAAGTAGGGATAGAGGATACGGTATCTGTCGTCTAAATTTGGCATAGGTTAAACTGATGGACGTATGTCTTTTTCCAGCCTCATCTACTATGTAATAAGGAGTAATTGTAGTAAAGTATAAATGTAATACAATAAATAAATGGTTATGTCAAAAACAAATGTTAGTTCTTATTAGGAATGTATTCAATTTTTTTTTTAAAGCTGAGGAGAGGCGGCGAGTAGCTTTTTTTGGTTGGGCGAGTAGCTTTTTGGCTAGTTTGTCAAGCCCAGGGAATGGGTACCACTTGCATATTTCCCCCCCTGTAAAGAAGGCTTGTGATCAGCCTGTTTATATGCATCACCTGTTACCTAGTAACAATTCAGAACACCAACTGAGACACTGCACTTACTTCCTAACGTTCTACAAGAATTTAAGAACCAACAAAAGCCCACCGGTCACGTTTTGAAGGGATAAAAATGTGCTTATTAAAACATTCAGGCCTGGACAAACTGTGCTCGGACAATCACCGTACATGTGTTTTTCAAAGGTTTTTTGGGGGGGTGTTTAAAGGAGAATTCCCTGCTGTACTATATATTATCTTTTAACCCTGTGTTTAATACGTTATTTTTTTTAAATCAGACATCACAACAAATTTGTTTAAAACCAATTTTTTTTTATGTTTTAGGCTTCCCAGTAGCACAACAATAACGGACTTGTCCTCACATAAGAGATCATCATTTTGTTTCTTAACGATGGAATGCAACAAATGGAATTTCCAGGCCAGGAAAAATTCACTCGCCCAAGTGGAATGGGCAACGAGTGGTGACAAGAGCTGGAAAGAGTGGGGGGGGGGGGGGGGGAAGAGGGGGCGCAAAGCAGCCGTGATGGTGTCAAGGACTGTCAAAGCCCTGCTTTCCAAAGTTGCGCTTTGCAAGGCACTATGCAAGGCATTGTGGGGTGTGACTTTGGGATGCAGGACCGTGATTGAGCCACCATCAAGGTTCTCCTGCACCCGTGTCCTTTCCAGTGTGGACGAACCTCAAGCTTACCTTTGCCAATTATTTTAATAAATGCATTATTTGCAAGCATAGTGCATCTTTTTTGTTACCTCTGTGAAATTGCATTTGTAAAATACATACACAAAAAAGATATTCTCTTGGCAATGAAAATGGTTGATGTTGTGGTTACAACATATAGAACAGCCTGTGGCTTTGACAGTACAGGTGGTCTGCGCTTATCCGATGGAATGCGTCCCGCAAACCGCCGTCGGTTAACAGACCTTCGGATTGTGGGTCCAATGCTAATCTGCAGCAGTGACCGTCGGATAAGCGTGTCCGGCGGACTGCATTGTGTGGCGTCGAATAACGCATCCGACGGAAACCGGCACGTCGGTAAGCGAGGACCACCTGTATCTAACCAGTATCAAAACAAGTGCCTGATGAAGATGAACACCAAAATCCGCCTATTTTTGAGCAAACATACCCTCCTCGAGTGTGCCGCAGATTGTGCTTGGAGATTTTGTACGGAAGTTGCTTTTCTCCCAAGCTTTCCAGGTTTCGTACAACTGCTCCCCGCTCCATGAGAGCCTCGATGGTGCGCTTCAGTGTGGCAACCGTCTCGGGCTACAAAGAGGAAAACAGGAGAACATAGGGTTTGGACTCTGAAAATGACAGGCGGCGCGTGGTGAAAATTATGGAACAGTGAAATGCGTTGGACATATACAATGTTTGTGTCAAGTCATGCATTATATATTCCAGGGGCGCGCAAACTTTTTCTTCTGCACCCCCCTGCCCTCACCTCTCCCCTTACTTTTTCTCCAGTCGTCGACTGAGACACTGATTGAGCCACCTGTGCTGAAGCAGGGATATTGTAAAACCTGACCTGTTGTTATCTCTTGAGGACTGGAGTTGGCCACCCCTGCCTTAGAGACTCGACATTTGGGGCAAAAAGTGAAGCTCTTTATCAAGTCTATATGTTCAGGGAGATTGGTAAATATCTGTATATCCAAGAAAGTCTTACTTTGTCCCATCCTCGGGACAAGCAATACGGATCTCCAAAACTTTGAGTTTAACACCGATGTAAAAACCAAGATAACAATCTAATGCAGATGAAGTAGAATCAGAACGAGGGCAATAAATGGATGAAATGGACCGTGAGGAACGTGGAGAGTGTGGAGAACCCAGCATCCAGCCCCAATGGGAGGGCGACTGCTTAGGTATTTGGTATCACCTAATACTGAAGTACTCATTTATCTTGCACTACTACAACTGGACTAACACAGCTACTTCAACTTAATTCATGAAGAATATCAGCGCAATAATTTTTCACAAGATACAAATAAATGCAAACATTTACTTTAAGGGTAATTTAAGCACTCAAAGAGCACATTATGGTCATTTGTTTTTGACCAGCTAGGTTGGACATCCCCTTTAAAACACCTCAGATACATACACTTACTCTTTAGTGACTAGGGCAATTAATTACACACCATAACCAATGGCAATTGTTAGTTGAGTTTTGAATCCGATTTGATTTGGTTAGGCGAAATGCCAAAATATGACCATTAGTGAAAGCAGCTGCATCACATCGTCATCTGTTTCCCTGAGAAATATAATTGAGACCCAGTATCTTTGTTAGTTATGGTTTAGCCCTAATGCTTTAAAAGAATGGCCTTTTTGAGACGAAAATAAAGGAATGGTTATTACTAAGCGGTCAGATGATCATTACACGCAGCTCTTTAGGTCTAATGACTCTTGACCACAAGATGACATTTTTAAACAAGTATCCTGACTTCAAAGAGTCTCCATTTAAGCCCATCAGGCTATTGATGCAATTCATGAATAGTTGATGGAACGCCTTCAGCTACTACAAAATCAGAGGGAATATGACAGGCTTGCACGGGACATACTTCTAAAGAGAAGGGATGTCATCTGAGGTATTGGGCAAAGGACAACGTGAGAGTGGCTCGTTGGTAGATTGGTCGAGCAACTAAGAAAATCATTTCCCTTGGTGCATTAAAAAAGTCAACTATTACTCAAATTGTACACTGCAAATACCAGCCATGAATTCCTAATGTATCTTACACTTTGTAGAGGTATTTCCACCCTCCCCACCACCCATGACTGACATTTAACCGGTCAAAGGAATTACACAGTCACTTACCAAGTTCTGCTAAACACAAAGTAGGGGTGACATGCTTATGCATCTACAAAATAATACAGTATCCAGCCCACCGTGCCGCTTACTTTGTTGATAACTTTAGTTTCCTTATTCTTTTTTCTTTTACACATGGCAGATTTACTAGCAAATTAGTCACCTAGTAAAGAGTGACACACTGTGGTGCTCATTTGCATTTCATTACCCAGAATCCCTGGCTGCAATGGAAGCCGTTTGCTAAGCAATAATGGGGAAAAACAGGATTGCAGACCTGTCTGACATGCAACTCTACCACGAGTGGTATTTTATATTTACTGTCTCCTAATTTTTTTAAAAGAATAAGGAATGCTCCAAATAATTCACTGTTGCCGCCTGCACCGTTCATTTAAAAATCGGGAATCATTGCCATTCCCGCAAGAACCGCTTCATGTCTCCCTCCTTATTTCGGAGTGAGAACTTTCACGCCTTACTTTAATCTACACTTCAGCTCCGATTTATGTCACTAAGTGGTACTCATGCCTCGAAGCACAGCACTTTTACCAGCCACAAACGGGGGCCCAACTAATTTTCTGGGAAAATATGGATTTATTTAGAAGCTTCCATGTCAATGGTATAGAGACTGAAAAAAACAGATAATGTTAATTTCTGCTTTAAAAGGTGAAGGTGACTTCCACTCATATTCCTGAAGTTACAGAGCTACTGCAGTTTACTCTTTAAACATGCTCTATTAACTCTTCATATGCATGGGAGTTTAAATGTTCCCGAGCAAGGGGAAGACTACATCAAGACATGTTGATAAGGCAAACCAAGTAGCTATCCTAAAATAAGGCGTTCTGTCAAGTCATTCACATTCCCAATCATGTTTATAAAAAAAACATCTAAATGACCTATTCCAAAGAAGACTTCGATATTACGATTACTGAATGTTCTGAATAAAGAGATACTCAACACTGCATGTACAATAATGAGTATTCTGGAGTACTCTGAGCCGCACAGCAATCTCCATGGGCTTGTCTATAGGGCTGGCTGCTTCCCCATCCCAAATACAGCACCCAATATACTTGGAGGCCCACGTTCTGGTTATGTTGAAGACAGACCTGACTTTGCTCACCAAGTATGCCCAAAGCTATTTGGTTTAATCTCTGCCAACAGGTAATGAATTGCAGGCTTTCCTGACAATAAAATAGTTAAGCCATTATTCTGGAAGCTCACCCATCACACGGAAAGTCCCACGGACTCCAATGGAGATTTCCAGTTGATAGAATAAGGGATTTAGTGTCTTTTCTGAATAATTATTCTTTTCAACCGATTTTATATTTGTGATGGCGAGCAGAAAGCTTAGGTAGTATTTCACAGTAAAAGGAAGACATTAACTGTTTATGTGCCTGAATGCCCGCTCGCACTCCTGATGTAATATCGTCGCACAACGAGTGTTCCACTCTACAGCGGCCAGATTGTTTTCCTACTGTGCCTGCTGGACCCCTGACCCACCCCAGAAATCCCACAATCGAGGGGGTCCCTGAATGTCTGCGGGACAAACCAATAAACCGAGAAGGACCCCTCCCAGTTCAGGTAATATTTTTTCCAAAAAATTGGAGCTGTGATTGTTGCTTTTTACACAACACTTTTGTTTCAAGAGTCAAGGACTAAAACGACCTACTACTTTTACTTTTCTTTTTTTATTGAAAATAATAATAATTATAATATATATTCTGGGTATTAATTTCTAAACTTAGTTTCTTTTTGTAAAACTGTATGGATTAAAAATTTTTTTTAAAAATCCCCCCTTCTGTTTACACCTATACCATGCATTTTACTTAAATCTTTGTCAATTACAATTCTTTGCTCCAATGTTTAGGAAATGTAAAAATTAAAAATGACATTAAATACTACTAGCTTCAGTGAATCTAAGCCTCGGTACTCAAACTACCAGCCTGATTTTCATGTAACAAAATCCCTCAAGTTTTCAGCTTTTGCCAACCAACGCAGACTACCGGATGGACACTCAATGCAATCTGAAACAATAGGAATAAGGATAGCATTCCAAGGGAATATTCCATGTGAATCATTAACCACTGCACAAGATCAGAACCTTTCACTTCCATCCCTGAAGTGGCTGTTGCTATAGAAATCACACGAGTAGAACATTGTGAATCTGTGCGATTTACAAATGTCTAATACAGCCGACTACTTTTGACTTTAATTTAAGCCCTTTGCTGCCGATAAAACCAGAAATGCACTGCAAGGCATCGAAACGGTTAAACCACCAACTTTTCCATTTTACCGGTCTAGGAAAAAAAAAAGAAAAGTGTTAAAACATTCTAAACTAATCTTCCCAAGCTGCGAATGTGATTGTATTACAATGTTTACCAAGCACCTCAGTACAATTCTGGCACTCAAGGATTTAATAAAGGATCCTCAAGTCATTGCACAGCTGTGTCTGCATCTGATGTATCAGACCTTTTAAAACACAGTGAAAAAAGAAAAATTTACCATGCTCACCCTTTTACAGTTACCCCACGAGCAATTCTGCCTTCTGTTACGGTGTTTGGGATGTAAAGATCTACTGTCATATACAGGCTTGGCCATGTGCATGGGAGTGTGTGCGTGGGTGGGTCAACAACAACTGGTCATCCAGATGTCTTGCTCAATAAATGAGCACTCGCCACTAGAAAGGAGTGAATTTTCCGTCTAAATCAGAATTTGTCGCGGATTAGCCAGTTCCTTTGAGCCACGGATGTGTCTCAAAAAAGCGGCGTTGAGTAAAATTCCGACCAACTGATTGCACAAATCCGAAAGTTCATTTGGGGAGAGGGGGAGGAAGACGAGGTGCTGGCCATCAGCTGGTTTCGCTCACACTGCTAAAGCTAATGCCCAGAGTAACCGAGGTTGTAGGTTTTAATTCTGTTGGGTCTGACACAAGTACACAATTCCAGTTCCATGGGATCTCAGGTGTGGTCCTTTTAAAGCACAGGCACCTCTCCTTAATTTACTTGGGAGGGAGGTTTGAGGGGCTACGGGTACGACTGTACATATACGACTGTACGTGTACACGCACACACATTACGGAGTGTGTTAGGACCTGCAGAAGGGGCATACCATGGTGTGGTTGCAGGCTTAAAAAATACTTTGGACAAAGAATTGAATTAAGCGACCCTTGCTTATGAGAAGAAAAACAGATAGGAGAGCCTTGTCACAGTGACGTTACCCCCTGTTGAAGCACGTTGTACGAGCAAAACGCGTTGAGGTCTCGTCACTCATGCGTCCTACGTAATCACGTTGGAGCATCATCACGTGTGAACGCCACTCAGCAGTTCAGCCTCCCCGGATCCAATGCTGCGGGTTTGGAGTCTGGGGACCCAGTGTGTTTGCTCTTACTGGGAATTCGTGGAGCCTATTTTAACTATTTTAATTGGAAGTCCATGATATGTGTTTTTATTACAACTATTTGCCATTTACTTCCGCTGCATGGTGTCTTCTGTTATGTTATTTGAAGATCCGGCTGGATTGTTTGGTGGGAGATCAGAGCACCCACTTCAGACCCATGCGGCAAAGGAGTGGATGTAATTGAAATCATTGTCTGTACATTCATCTACTCATATATGACAGTCTGCAAAATTGGAACTTTTATACACACACACACACCTAAAAGAGAAAACCCCCGCTATCCGATTCAGATAGGTTCACCCACCTGGAATAGTTGAAGAACGTATAGTTAGTCCCTGGAAATGAGGGCAATTTTTTCCAGAGTACTGAGACAGTACCTCAATAAGTTTTAGATTTAACCTTAGCAGAGCCAGAGCTGCCACTGGGCCTTCAGCACTTGCAGTCATGTGATCACTTCAGTAGCGATCAAAGGACCATCACCACCCTCCAGCTAATGGAAACAATGGAGGGGGCTCCAATTCCGTTTTTGATTGGGTGACCAATTCGTTGGATCAGTCTGCCTGATCAGCCCCTGCAAAAACAAGTATATAACCAACAGGGGGTTTCTAGGTACCCTTCAGTTCCACGGGCATCCCTAAAAGGGTTCCCTGCAATTTTCAGGTCATTTCAGAATTGTACCAAATACAGAAGAATTTACATTGCATCTGATCTCAGACACGCTATTAAAGAGGGTCGGGGTTCCACAAAAATTCCCTCTGTTGCATCTCAAATACAAATTATTGTACCCCACAATCTCTTGATTTGAGAGTGTAAATTGTAAATCCAGTCTTGAGAGATCTGTAGGGATAAGGTACTATCCATAGCTATGGACAATTTTACCAAATTTGGGAGAGGAGAAATTCTTACATTTCAAATTTTATCATGGAGTCCCCTTATAATGCGGTCTGAGCGTGGCTCCCGGTTTAAAAACAGCTCTTTAAAAAAAAAAAATTTTAAAAATCAATGCTTTATTGCTAACGGACACACACAAAGTGGGAATTGAACATGAATACATTTTATATAATACACATGCAGGAATCGAACCCAAGACCTTTCATATGCTAGTGCCAATTCTCTACCTCTACACCACAGGATTGGTGTAGAACGCTTTATACAGTACATGACATCACAAAGAGTTTAACCGTACATTAAGTATTTTTAATTCCCGTTAGCCTTTCATGATCTACTAACTCCTAAATAACTCCTTGGAGTCTGGTTTTGGAATGTATAGGAGGTGCTTTGAAGCTTGACGACCAGACAATACAACCTATGCTACTCTGCAACCCCTCACTGTGAATTTAATAAAAGCCGTTCGAGCGAGCTGGTTCATTAAAAACTAAATGCATTTCCTTAATTGTTTGATTACCTGGCCTGCATATTAAACCAAGAAAACTCACCTTTGTATGACACTGACCCTTGTTGCAAGAGTAAAGCAGGATAATAATACGTAAAGTAAAAAGCTTAACCTCTTGGTTGCCATATGGCACTGGGGAAAAAAAACCCTATATTTACATGGCTATAATTGTGACATGTGCTAATTCTTGCACAATGATGTAGCAATAAGCTACACAATAAATTATAGTCTTATACTTAAAACTCTAGAACCTACCCCTTTAGTGCGGGAAACATACAGTGGTGAGAAAGATTTGTGAACCCCAAGGATTATTACGGAAATTCCATAGTTTAACCACGATAACCTTTTTGAATCAAAACCAGGCTTTTCTTAAATACCCAATAGGGTTTATATTAACGAATTCCATGTCTTTTTAAATAAAAATAATGTATGAATTAGACCAGGGGTGCGGCAGATTTTTTTTTTGGGGGTGGGGGGGTTCGGCGGTTACAGAGGCCCAGCGCTCTTCCCCAAGGCATTTAAATAAAATGCCGGGGGACCGCACGAGGCCTCTGTAACTTGACTTACCGTGACTCAGTCAGCTTAGGTGACGCGGCATCAAATCACGCGGCGGGGTGACATGACGTCACATGAACCTGCGCATCATTTCACGCTTCAGACTAGGTAAGGGGGGGCGCTAGCAGTGGGGGAGAGCAGGCAGGGAGGCGCAGGGCAAAAAGTTTGCGCACCCCTAAATTAGACAAACAATGAGTAATTAAGAGTCAGGGTATGTGAAAAACAAAGTGAAATTCTGCTTTTAGCAACAAAAATTTATGTGGATAATTAGTATCAGGTGCTTAAATAGATCTTCAGAAGTGAGTTTGGGAAGCCCCACCCTATATAAAGATCAGAAACTTTGTAAGTTTGGCCTTCATCATACAGGTGTGTGGAAGTATTGGACTTGGTAAGCTTGCCGTGATGGAATACTTTCTCCATCAACATTTCCTTCATTGCTGTATACCACTAAACAGAGCAATCTATAAATATTGACTCTGAGGCTAATCTTTCTATTGATATACATACATACATCCTAATGTGCTTTACATGGCACTAGTAGCATATTTAAACTACATTAAAACTACAATAATCTAATATACATATAAAATACTCTATTTCACTTTAACATACCCCCAGACTAACTGGGTACCTGTTTGCTTTTCAATTTGACTTTATATTCACTTTTCGTACTTCCATTTTTTTTTTTACACTATCCATGTATTTAGTATCTTTATTATCCGTATGTGAATTCCAGCCGACACTACTGGATTCTCAACTACAGTCCTCAAGGACCACCAAGTCCAGGTTTTAAGGAAACCCTCACATTATCACAGGTGGCCCAATCAGTTTGACTGAAGCAGGGACATACGTAAATCCTGCACTGTAAGTGGTCCCCAAGGACTGGAGTTGGGGAACCTCTGCTCTAGGCTATAGAGGTTTGCCATTTAATGTTGCTTCTAATTTTCACCCACCATTAGTTATTCTCTGCAATGCCGTCGTTCTCCGGTAGAGATTAGTACACTTTTCTATACCACTAACGGATCACACTCATGCATGGTCTTTTGTAACCATGCCAAAAAAAGATGTTATATAAGATTTGTCTCCCCCCCAGCCCTCAGTCCCCCCAGACGAAGACTCTAGGTGGCGAAACGCACATCGGTGTAAATCGGGCCAGGCTGCGTTTTCAGCTCCGTCTGTAGCAAGGACCTTCTACCTTTTGGTGTCTAGGGCACCATGTGTTTATTCTTCCTTCAGCCACCATTCTCCAGCTATATCCACTCAAACAGCAGTGGTTAGGGCGCTCCGGTTATCTCTGCGGGTTCATTTGTTGTGTAATATGTTCTGTCCACAAGGGATGTTAGTGTCTATTAGACTTCCGTGCATCATACTAACCTCCCTCTGCAGGGGGCAAATATATTAGAGAGATTGTAGCACCTAGTTACATTCATGTGAATGTTGATTCATATCAACATTGTAGCACCTAGTTAGAGAGTATCATGACCTCGATTGCTACACAATGACCACTGGCTAATGCGATCTTTTGCTTAGCTAAACCTTGCAACAGCAGTTTTATTTCTCATTTTCAGAGCAGGAAAATTTAGGGCTGTTCTATAGAGTGTGCGGCCGTGCATGTGCCGCACGCTTTTTGTGTGTATGCTGAGCTGTGAGAAGGTTGTGTGTGTGTGTGTGTGTGTGTGTGTGTGTGTGTGTGTGTGGTGTGTGTGTGTGTGTGTGTATATCTATCTATATATATATGTGTGTGTGTGTTTGTGTGTATATATATATGGATTGTTGTGTGTGTGGGTGTGGGTGTTGGGATTGAGTGTTGTGTGTGTTGGTGGTGATTATGTGAGTGTTGGTTGTGACTGTGTGTGTGTAGTGATTGAGTGTGTGCTGTGTTGGTTGTGATTTGAGTGGGTGTTGTGTATGTGTGTGTGTGTGTATATGTATGTGTGTGTGTGTATATGTATGTATGTGTGTGTATATGTATGTATGTGTGTGTATATATATGTGTGTGTGTGTGTGTGTATATATGTGTGTTTGTGTGTATATATATGGACTGTTGTGTGTGTGTTTGCGTGTGTGTGTGCCTGTTGGTTGTCTGTGTGTGTGTTGTGATTGAGTGTGTGCTGTGTTGGTTGTGATTTGAGTGGGTGTTGTGTGTGTGTATGTGTGTGTGTATATGTATGTATGTGTGTATATATATGGACTGTTTGTGTGTGTGTGTGTGTGTGTTGTGGTTGAGTGTTGTGTGTGTTGGTGGTGATTATGTGAGTGTTGGTTGTGACTGTGTGTGTGTAGTGATTGAGTGTGTGCTGTGTTGGTTGTGATTTGAGTGTGTGTTGTGTGTGTGTGTGTTGGTTGTGGGTGTTGTGATTGAATGCAGCGTTGCACAAACTGAGGGGGGGACGCCCCAGGCGCAAGATTATTTAGGCGGGGCGCGTGCAGCAAAACCTGGTTGTGCAGGTGAAAAAGATGTGCGCGCGCGCGGGCGGCCAAATAGAATAGTGCAGGTGGGGCCACGTGATTCGGAGGTACGCGGAGGAGCACGGCCCAGCGCTGTGATGTCAAACGCCCCTCCCTCCGGTGTCTGCCTACAATAGCGCTGTGGTCCTGCTCTCCTCCGCTGGCAACCTGCTTCGCTGCGATCCTCTTCAAGTGTGAGGGTAGGCTGCCAATATATCACTCATACTATGAATGTACAGAAATAATAAAAAAAAAGTGTAAACACTTCCCCGCTCGTGCTTGCAAAATTATGCAGGACACCCTGTGCTCATGCTTGGAGAGTTGGTGATGTCACCGCTCTCCGCGGCAGCGTGGACGCAGCCTAATTTTGCAAGAACGAGCTGTTGAAGTATGTAAGTATTTAGGCTGCGCTTATAGTGCCGGCGACGCAACGTCGCCCGAAAACAAATGCATTGGCGCCGCCGAGTAAGCGTGACGTGGCGACGCGATTTTTTGAAGCCGGCAATATTTGATTTTTAAGGGGCTGTCGCCTCATATGACAGCCCCTGAACCAATCAATGGCCTGGTCGCCCACGCCGCCGCCGCAAAGCGAAATACAACTTTCGCTAGCGGCGACGGGTGACGTCGCGGGCACTATATGCGCGGCCTTAGACATATTTGTATTTACATTGTATACCGTTTAATAAAGGGTTTTTTTTCATGGGATTTTGATTACATCAGGAAGGGGGGCCCGAGAAATTTCATGGATAAAAAGGGGGGCTCGGCATAAAAAGTTTGCTCACCCCTGCCCTAAGGGATAGGCTCTCTCCAACACTCTGAACTCTCAAACACTCTCAGCTCCAGAACCAGAACTGAACTACTAAATGTAAGCTCTGCAGCCCCTTTTATACCAAGGGGGAAGGTCTTAGGTCTGAACACCTGATAGGACAGCACACAGACTCTAAGCCCGCCCCTCCCTGTCACCCAAGGATGCTGCGTACTCCAGGGGAAAACCAGATTAACACTAACACTGCCTGCACTGGTACCAAGGCTTATGTGTCAGGCAGGGTAGATTAGTAGCCAAGAGGATATATGGCTACATAAATAAAAGGAGTATGTCATTGGCCCTCCCTGCCCCCCATGCTTCACTGCCAGGAAAATTGTGTTTTAGTGTTGGTTGCAATACTCAGCAGAAATGATAAGAGGCTAGTGTGCTAGTGTGAAACAAACAAAAAAGTTCAACAAATAATATGATTAAAGTGACAAAATCAAGTGCTGCCTAAACACCTGCAGTTTCCCAAAACAGCAATGATTTCTAAACTAAACATACAAGTGTTTATGGCGCAAATTGATAAACAGTGCAATAGAATATGAAATAACCCAGTGAATATGAAATAAACACTGATATCTTATCCACTGCTGCTCCATGGAAACGAATCCTCTGGGATGTTTGCTCCTGTTGAACCTCATATAGAGAAGAAAACAGTGCCAAAGATAGTGCATTAATATTTACTTGGCATAAAATAAATAACACAAAGGGGAAATGGAACACTCAAACTTTCCCCTCAGCTAAATTGCAGAGAGTGACTCTGGGTGCACTCAGCCCTACTCCAGACTCAGCTCCCTGGTGTGTACATGTAGACAGGCACAATTTTCGCCCGATCGCGTCTCTCACTCAAATCGGGTGATGCTCCACCTCCTTCGCATGTCGACCAATCAGAATCTTCACGGAGTTGTTACGGTGGCCTCAGTAGCTCAAAACCCGATGTGTGTTGACTTCCTCTGGGGCTATGCGGTATACTCTTTATAGCATGTCTTTATACTGTACAACATCACCATCCAAATGTAATTCAGCTGTGTTAACCTAATCGTGTGTCCAACAGCAACTCAGCTTATGCTGATTGGTCCATGAATGTGTATTGGACTCTCAAAGCACAGCAAATATAAATTTTAACAAAATCACAATGTTTTATACTTTGGTAATAAAATCCCCCCAAATTTTAAAAACACAATCTTACAATGTTTAATACATCTTTTAAAAAAATACAAACCAAAAAACTAGCTAAAAAATCTCCTTTCTATATCTGTTGATAACAGTAGTAGAATGCCTGCTAAAATTCAGAATAAAAGGAGAAAGAAAAATGCAGTTAAATTCAAATCTACAGACAATCATATAAAATGACTCATGGTGATTCAATGAAAAAAAATATAGTCAATTGAACCTTATACGTATAAAAATATAAATAGTGTTATAAATGTAAAAATGTATAAAGGAAAAAATGCAAGAAATGCTAAAAAGCAAAAACAGGGGCAAAGTGCAAAAAGTGCAAAAAGCCCAGGGGCTATAATTACATATGAAATTGATTGTATATGAATTGGAAGTGAATTAAAAAAACTAGATTTCTCTTTGTTATGATGTCCTGTAGTGGGGTTGATTATTTAATGGATACAGTACATTTACTTACATTGAAGCATTCCTTCATAAATAATGCACTTCTATTTCTTAAGAGATTTATTGAACAGTATGTGGGTATAAAAATCTGACCACTTCTCTCCTCAACTGCATTCATTTTTAAGAAAAAAAAGCTGTGTGTGCTGTGCACGCGCATAGTAAGTGAAACTTCTTTGAGTTTTGTCACAGAAATTGTATTTGTGTTGGTGATGTTTTAATTAAAAATCAAAATACAATTTCATTGACAAAACGCAAATAAATTTGACTTATAACGCGGGTGCTCGGCACACATCCCCTGTATTAGCTATTTGCACTAAGTGTGAATAACTTGTGTGTATGTGTGTCAATCAGTGTGTGTGTGTCAGACAGTGTATGTGTGTGTGTGTCAGTCAATGTGTATGTGTGTCAATCAGTGTGTATGTGTGTCAGTCAGTGTGTATGTGTGTCAGTCAGTGTGTGTGTATGTGTGTCAGTCAGTGTGTGTATGTGTGTCAGTCAGTGTGTGTGTGTGTGTATGTGTGTCAGTCAGTGTGTGTGTATGTGTGTCAGTCAGTGTGTGTGTGTATGTGTGTCAGTCAGTGTGTATGTGTGTCAGTCAGTGTGTATGTGTGTCAGTCAGTGTGTGTGTATGTGTGTCAGTCAGTGTAGTGCTCTGCCCTGCATAGTATTTCATGCTTGGGCCCTCCCACCCCTCCCACCCCTCCCACCCCAACAAAATCACACATAAAAATGCAGCAGGCACACAGATGTCCAAAAAGACAAAATCACACATAAAAATGCAGCAGGCACACAGATGTCCAAAAAGCTTTGCCAATGTATTATCCCAACATCGATAACGACTTTCAGTGCAGCCGATGTTTTGGTCCCAATGCAATCATTTAATTCAACAACACACGTGTTCAACCTCGGAGTTTTACATTCTGATTTAATGGTGCAATTCCATATATATATATATACAGCTAAACCCCGTTATAACGCGCCTCGTTATACCGCGATTCGGTTATAACGCGGTTTTCCCGTGGCTCCCGTTTTTAAAAAAAAAAAAAAAAAAAAAAAAATTTTTTTAAAAAAAATTTTTTTTTCCATTTTTTTTTTTTTGCACACTGCACACACTTACTGCACACACACTGCTCATTGCTCACACTGCCACACTGCACACACACTGCACACTGCATACACACTGCTCATTGCTCACACTGACACACTGCACACACACTGCACACACACTGCACACACACTGCACACACACTGCTCATTGGACACACTGCACACACACTGCACACTGCACACACACTGCTCATTGGACACACTGCACACACACTGCACACTGCACACACACTGCTCATTGGACACACTGCACACACACTGCTCATTGCTCACACTGCACACACTGACACACTGCACACACACTGCTCATTGGACACACTGCACAC
>CM071569.1:14489747-14735984 GCA_036426205.1 Ascaphus truei
CAGACACTCACACACACTTACACACACTTACACACACTTACACACACTTACACACACTTACACACACTTACACACACTTACATACACTTACATACACTTAGACACTCACAGACACTCACACACACTTACACACACTTACACACACTCACACCCACATACACACACCCATATACACACACACACACTTTCTCTCCCATATATACATACACACACACACTCTCTCACTCTACACAGACGGGGGGTGGGGTCGGAGCAGAGGAAAGGCCGCGACCAGCACCACCACCCGCTCCCCCCCCTCCTCCCGCGCAGGCAGCGGGAGCGCCAGGGACAGCGGTGGGGAGAAGAAACCCCCCGCTACCACCTCCGTGCAGGCAGCGGGATCTGAGGTAAGCGGCGACCTGAGGGACATCCCCGCTCCCATCTCCTGCCTCGCGGCCTGTCCCGCGGTGACAGGGGGAAGCGGGGACAGGAGGGACATCCCCCGCTCCCATCTCCTGCCCCGCGGCCTGTCACACGGTGACAGGGGGAAGCGGGGACAGGAGGGACATCCCCGCTCCCATCTCCTGCCCCGCGGCCTGTCCCGCGGTGACAGGGGGAAGCGGGGACAGGAGGGACATCCCCGCTCCCATCTCCTGCCCCGCGGCCTGTCCCGCGGTGACAGGGGGAAGCGGGGAGCGGAGGGACATGCCCGCTCCCATCTCCTGTCCCGCGGGATGAATATGCGCTAAAGCGCGGCGGCCATTTTTTTTTCTCGCGACCCCGTTAGTAACGCGGTGGTCTCGGGGTGGACCCCGAGACCCGCGTTATAACGGGGTTTAGCTGTATATATGTTATAGATTATTTATTAAACACGTTCCTGTTACTATGAAATCTTACTGCGTTTTTTTATTTATTTTTTTTGTTTGTTTTTTAAGAAAAAACTGTTAAAATAAAATCCCTCAGCCAAAGAAAGTGAATGATAAAATGATCTTTTAGGGGGGATGCTATTGTAGTCAGTAGAAGTGGGCTAGACCGCAGAACAATTCACTAACTTCCATTAGGCTACGCGTATAGTGCCGGCGACGCGATGGTCAGGCTACGGTCGCTGGAAAAATCAAATAGAGATGACTTCTAGCAATCGAGACCAAACGGTCGTGTCGTAGTTACTATAAGCGCACGCGACGGCGGCAATGCATTTGTTTTGCCGCGACGTCGCGTCGCTGTCGCCATAAGCGCAGCCTTACAATGCATACATTTCTCCAACATTGACTGTTACCCTGCTTCTCACTATATTGAATAAGAACCAATGTGGGCAACGTGATACAAATGAAAACGTGTCTGAAGTTCATTGTGAAACGGTCACGCATTTGAAACCTTAAAAAAAAAAAAAAAAAAAGAAGAAGATGCACAACGGATACAGAATATCCCATACTAATAAGGCTCGACAAGCCTGCTCTGCATTCTTATCCAAAGCTGTTAACCCAAGACATTGCCGGAGTGCCAAGGTCTGTACAGAAACAGATATGGGTCAAGAATAAATATCAAAGCAAAAGGTGCCCCGTGGCATTCCTATCTGGATAGGTTTTAGAAGACAATTATTGTTAGTGCTCTTTCCTCCAGGGGAGGGCGGGAGGTGGGGTCATCCTTAAGTGTGAGTCTATATTAGTAAAGCGGAGAAGGGAACAATGGACCTAAGAATGAACCTGATGGACGTATGTCTTTTTTCAACCTCATCTACTATGTAACTATGTAATTCAAAGATAATTTATTTCAGCCACTGAGACATTTCGGCCGTGGCGTCCTATGCTGAAGCAGGGATATCCATAAAAGATGGCCTGTTGGTGGCCCTTGAGCACTGAGTTTGAAACCCCAGATTTAAATAAGGTATCTTCACATTAAGTCCATTGTGCCCTTCTCCGTTTTGCTAATATGGACTCAGGAATAACTGTAGAGAGACTAAAAGGCAGTCATTGTTTCCATTAAAATAAAGTACACACAGATTACATATATTTAGAGCAGCCCTCTTACTCGTATCTCCGGTATATATCACTTGTTCATGTAAATGGGCATTGTTAAGCCTTCCAGAAATGTGGTAGCTTAATTAAAAATTAATCCCAACCCCAAGTCCTTCAATCACAGGAAATAAAAGCCCTCATTTAAATGCGCAACAATATACTTTATATTTATTTCCCCCCGCTACATTTCTTTTATTACGCACTCAAAGTACAGACTAGATGCAGGCTGATAGATCAGGACAGTGCCATTGCAAACACAGAGGTGGCGTAGAAAAGGTCTGTCAAAAGGCTGCAGCAACAATGAATGTACAATTGCAATTACAGATATATTATGGCTGCAATTGCTCCCAATGATGTAATTCCCGGAACAATTATGCATGTAATAAGGCCATAAGGAACAGTTGGAAGAATGGTCTCCCTCTGGCTCCAGTTAATGCAGTTACTCTTCAATTATATAGTAATTACTCAAGTTATGCATTTACCTCTCTTCAAATCTATCCTGGTTCAAGAGGCCCCTACCGTACCCTGTATGTGACTACATACGGCCTACCTGCCACATTCCCTTCCAAGTGAAGGCCCTCACAGACCACAATGCATTAATGGCAGTGATGGGGTTTCAATCTCCTCCTCTGGGAATTCCAGCCAAGCCATGTTTTAGGGAGAAACAAGCAATAATCTATGTGCATGTGTGGTGCAAGCACATGGTCATGTTTGTTAAATCCTTGGACATTCCGAAAATGTGGTGTGTGTCTATAGTGACAGAGGACAGGGTTTGAAAGCCTGTGGTGAAATACATGGAAAAACTACATTAAGCTGATCAGGACCAAAATGTTTTGTATGTAAGATCTTATGTTATTGAATTTTTTCAAAAACGTGTGTTTTTTTTTTTTTAACCCAACTAAGGGTTTCATTAAAAAAAAAATATATAATAATAAAAATGTATATTACATATATACATATAAATTACAGGATTGAAGCAGAGAGTCTCTGGAGCTGAACTGTGTTGATTTTAGCTCCGAGTCCTCCTGCTTCCAGAGATAGGGAGGGGGTGCCGCCATCTTTTTTTTAGTTTCAATGTCCCGGTCACGCTGGCCAATAGGAAGCCGCACCGGTTAACATCACAGCTTACTATTGGCCCATGGGACATTTAAGCGCTGCCATTGGTAGGCGCACAGTTTCTCTGACAGAGATACCGACACCCCCTCCAGTGATATCTCCGGAAACACGGGGTCCCCGGAGCTGAAATTAACACAGTTCGCCTCCAGAGACTCCCTGTTTAAAAAAAAACCACACATTTATTAAACCTGTATTTCTGCTTTAAATTACGTAAGTTGTCCTTTGCTTTCATTCCCAAAGAGGGTTCCGAGTGTGTGTGCTTGTCTGCTCTACCCCTGTGATCAGGTCACCGGATATTTAGCGTCCCTCCATGTCTGAGTAGAGGGGGTAAGTGAGAGGTAAGCCAGAGTCATGTTACAATGCATACAAACATTCTGGGATTTTACCAAAGCTTATATCTGTCTTTCTTTGTAAAGGTCATTAATCTCCGTGTCATATAGCCCTCGGGAGTTATAGCGTTGGCTACATCTGAATATACGTAAGCCAGGATGAGCAAGGTTAAAGCTGCAGTTCAAGCGCCCGTTTTTTTTTTGTCTTTAGTTTTTTTTTTTTTTTACTTCAATAGTTTCATGTGGGCAATCTCTAATTACCTAAAGAACTGCATAGCTGCCGGTCAATTCGTTCTCCGTCTATTGATCGGCGAAGTTTGGCGACATCTTTAAATATGGGGAATGTAAATGGTTGCTATAAGAACACGCATGCTTGTTAAAATAGAATACAAGAAAATTGGTCTTTCAAAATAGTTTTTTTTAAAACAGAAAATGCTAAAAGTATTTTTTCTTACTACAGAACCGATTTATTAAAAAAAAAAAAAACACACATGCAGGATATTGACTGAACTGCAGCTTTAATGTCTAAAATCAGAAGCGATGACTTGAGCAGGGGTAGGCAACTCCAGTGCTCAAGGGCCACCAATAGGTCAGTTTTCAGGATATCCCTGCTTCAGCACAGGTGGCTCAATCAATCCTTGCTTCAGCACAGGTGGCTCAATCTTAGACAGCTGGGATATCTGGAGATCCTGACCTGTTGTTGGCCCTTAAGGATTGGAGTTGTCCACCCCTGCTCGAGACTTCAGCTATCCTCCAATATGTAAAAAAAAATTTTTTAAAAACATTGTGGAGAACAATATCCCACAGATCACTATTCCTACTGCAGGTTATCCCTGTACATGGATAATGAAGGTAACGCAATGAAGAAAAAAGAAAAGGTGGCAATTTTTTGCAAAGCAGACAACGCAAACAACAACAGAAAGGAGCTGAACAGTCTTCATAGCGGTTTACGTATTTATTTGAAATGCACCTAATATTCAAAAGCATTCTACAGACTACAAAAAGACTTAAGTGGTCAAGAAAATAACATTTTTTAATCTCGTTTTCAAGAGACTCAAGGATCAAAGTTTAACATAGGAAATGTTGTATATAGAATAATAATAGTAGAATAATAATAGTAATAATAATTATTAGCAAGAGGTCATCAAAAGTACAATATTCTTTTCCTCACAGATTTACCAAATATAAGATATTTAAAATCTGATAGAATTCACAAGGGTGAAAGATCTGACATGATAGCATCCACCTCTGTTTGCCCGCTATCATATCAAACATAACTGTGGGTCTGTGCATATCTTAGATACCTGTTTATTCATACAAAAGTAGAAGTTGCGTTGGCAAAAGTGGTTTCTACACGTTCGGGATAATCATGCGAACACATTGGTGCAGGTAACATTATTCTAGGGGGTACGGGGAGAAAGTTATAGGGTGTTTTATACTGTGTTTATTTGGGGTAATTAAGCAATAAAAATACAACCATACAACAGCAAGGCAAATAAATAATAAAATTTTGCCATCACCCTTTGAAGATTTGCCTGGCTGGCCAGTAGGGTCTGTATTCCGATTGTCAACTCACTGTAAACATGGTTGTAGTTGTATTGCTTAATTACCCCAAATAAACACAGACCTGGTAAATCCCAGATAATTTCCCCAGTAAGACAGAAAAGTAGTTCTATTAAAACTCAAGTTACCCTCTTTAGTTGCTGCATTGCTTATACATCTCCGCTGCAAAAAGGCATTAACAGGACAGATCTTTAAACATAAGGCCTAACTACTACTTAGAGTTCTGCCATGAAAGTTTACGAAGGCGTCCTAACAGTTGTAGAACTCCTGAGGTTTGAGAACGTTCGATAATGATCCCAAAGGTTTGACATGATGGTTTGTTACAGAAGTGTATTGGCAATTGAAAATCAATAAAAAACGGCAGCACCATGTGACTCGTTCAATTTCAAACACAATACTACGAGTTGGACATGGGCGTCCACTACACGGTAATCATTCTGTTGCCTTTCCGAATGAATAGGTGTTTAGAAAAGGGACAGCATATAATGTATTACTTTAATGTGGGGACAGAATACATCAAAAGGTTTCAACCGGCATTTAGTTGGGTTCCCCCCCCCCCCCCCCCCTTGCCGGGAGATTTAGTTATGTGAAATAAGAAGCAGATAAATATGGGTTTAATAAAACAGCAAATAAAGCACACTGACTGAGCCTCTGATTGAGCCACCTGTGCTGAAGCAGCCATATCCTGGAAACCTGACCTGTTGGGAGTGGGGGGCTTGAGGACTGGAGTTGAGCACCCCTGCACTAAAGCAAAAAGGTTGCAACCTATGGGACAAGCCTCAGATGCTCAGGTTGCAGACGGCGTAGAAAGGAGGTTAGCGATGAATTCAGCATGTGCAAACGTTTATAGACCAAGGTTGAATAAATGAATTAAAATTAGGGGGTTAATGTAGATTTACACAAGTATAGATCATTTGACCCGGTAAATAGTGGGGGTACAGGATGTTCTTTTTTTCTAGATATGGTGGTAGGGGATAAATAGGGTTGCCAAATTTCTTTTTTTATAATACGGGAACGCCGAAATCCAGTATGGAAGTGCGACATCATAATGAGTGATGAATGATCTGCAAATGCTTGGAGCTGAATGGTATCTCCCACTGGACTGCTATATTCTTTGGTGTTTATAATCTCTGTTCTTAGTGGGGCAGGGAAAGACGGGCGCTGAGCCAACACATAGCGGTGGGAGAAAGAGTAACGCCTATAGGGAGGGGTGTCATGGTGTTTTGGAGATAACCAGGCAGTATCCTAACTTTATTATTGTAATAATTTAGTAAAGCGATATCCATCAGAAAAGGGAACTATTGCACTCACGCAGAAATCTGTAAGGTTTTTGTGATTGATTTCATGTCAAGGCGCTAAAAAACCGGAACAATTATGCGTCCCAACTGACCTTTCCGGGACAATCCCTAAGGTTGGTATAGGTGGGGTTGCCAAGTGGGTCTTCTCCAAAAATACTGGACACAATGGTGAAAGGTGCGACACGCTTGAGACACACACACACACACACACCTCACGTCTCTCCCATCCATGCTATTTCCTCCTCTCCTTGGCCTCATCCCGAGGCTCCTGGCACCTCTTGCCGGTTGGCTGCATTACCCAGCACAGCAGCCAATCAAGATGAAGGAAGCTGCCCAGCCCCCCCCAGCAGCAGGCCTGTTCGGGGAAATCCCGCGGTACCCCAAGCCTGTCAGGTCACATGTCCAGAGAGGTAATACCGGTATACACATACACGTCCAGTATTACCTCCAATATTTTACTAGACAGACCGTCCAAATACAGGACAGTCCGGTTCAATACTGGACACCTGGCATACCTAGCTGTAGGCTGCATTAAAAAGTATGACAAATGTTCAGCATGCTCTTAAAAAAGGGTTTAAAATACTGAATTGAGATCTGCTATGCCAGTAATCCATCTTTCTTTTATAGCGTTGCCTGGCTGGGTAATAAAAAGGAGGTTTGCAAAAGAAGTCTGAACTTTGTCAAAAACAGCTTTCTTAATTTGGTCAACACTACATTTATTTCTGTCTCTGAGCTTCAGGGAAAATGCAGACCTGCAGTGACTAGAACTCGGCTTGGTCATCCAGCTGCAAAACTAGGGCCAAACTGGAGCAAAAACAGTCGTAAATTAATTTATTTTAAAAAAAATTAATAAAATTTTTTTTTTTTTAAAAGAAGAAATCTCATTGAAAAAAAATTAGAATTTTATTTTTGACACATCTGTGGCAGCTTTATTTGCTCCGGGTTTGATAAATAGACCCTAAGATTTCTTAGTTATCCGATATCCAATACAAAACAATGTTGTCCCTTTTCATGCACACAGCTACACAACTCAGACTTAATTTATAAACGATCCCTCCTGTGAAACTACAGTGTCTTTCTGAAGTGAAACTTCTTTAGTGGCACCTCGTCAATTTTGATGGGACATAAAACTGGAGACATGGAGACGAAAATGTGAAACGGAAATGACGTGACGTAATGGCCGCCGCTCCCCCCACACGCCCGCTGTCACATGCGGCGGTGGCGGCGACGCTCCTAACGGTTACAGTACAGACGAGTTACGGTACGGTTACAGTACGGTACAGACGAGGACATCCTGTATGTCTATGTGGACAGCTGACCCCAGCTGCGGCTCACAAGGGGGCATCCGCTTCTCTCTGGGCCTCTTCCCCCCCAAGCCCCTCACACACCCCCCTCACACACACCTCCTTACATACACACACACACACACACACACACACACACACACACACACACAAAATCCGGCTGCCGTATCCATACCTCTGCTAGGGGGGGGAGGAGGAGAGAAGGGTGGTTGACTCCGGGTCAGGGGACTCAGACAGCGGTGGGTCTGGCCTGTGGATGCTGAACACCCCCTCCCCGTACCTCCCCCCGGGGGAGGAGAGAGGGGGGCTGGCTCCAAGCCGGGGGACTCAGAAAGCGACAGCTCAGACATTTCTCCCCCCCCTCTCCCCCCCCCGTGTCTCCATACCTCTGTCGGAGGGGAGGAGAGAGGGGGGCTGGCTCAGGGACAGGGACAGCTCAGACAATCCCCAGCAGAGAGAGACACACTGACACACACACACACACACACACACACACACACACACACACAGAATTCCCAGTTACTATAAATATAGAAGTGCAAATAGCTAAAACACGTGTTCTAAGTCAAACTTCTTTGCATTTTGGCACTGAAATTGTATTTTTTTTTTTTTTTCATTAAAAATATTCTTACAAATACAATTTCTGTGACAAAACAGTGACAAAAGACAAAGAAGTTTCACTTACTATGCGCGTGCACAGCGCACACAGCTTTTTTTTTTATATACCTCTAAATCACTATTGGGTCATTATAGATGCCAGGTGGAATTTAAAGGCATTGTTTAATACACAGACATAGCATTGGTATCATGTAAAAGATCACTGTCACTACAGGATAACATTGGTGAAAACATTGGTCTGGTAGTGACAAACTAAATACACAAGGAGTTGTACGCCCTCTCAGGAGAGTAGGGCAAGGTTTCATTTTTCTAAATCTACCCATCCAATCAAATGGAGCAGAGTCCAAGTTAAACGCAAAAAACGCAAAGATTCAGCCCCACTTAGAAATCTGCCCATGTAGCCAGACTAGCTTTCCCCACAGCCGGGAGAAACCCTCGCAATCCTGGCCGCTGGGAAACCATTTGTGGGTGGGGAGGGGAGCACCGATTTGGAAGTATGAACTCCCAGCAGGCAATCGCATAATTTTGCTTCCAGGGTGAAGCTGAGCGCGCTTGCGGGTTCATGTGACGCGCGATCAAACTCATGATCGCATTGAGTCTGTCCAGTGTGCATGTGCCATGAGCGCTCAGCTGCTTGCAGAGACAAATAAATTTGTGCGTCACGTAAGCAATAAATTTGTGCGTCACGTAAAATTGGTGCGTCACGTAAGCAGTTCGCCCAATGAGGGTGAACCAGTTCCGTGACATCATGGCCACACACCCCCCTCCCACGCACGCAACTAGCTGGTCAGGAATCGCCCGGGCAACCTGAGCGCGTGACTTCATGGCTCTCGAGCGCCAGCGCGCTCGGTTGCACCCTGGACGCTCCACGGGAAGCACGCCTGGCTGCATCTATATACTAAAATTGCAATAAAATGAGAACTCTAAACCAGAGGTGTCCCAAATGTAGTCCTCGAGAGGCACCAACAGGCCAGATTTTATGGATATCCCCGCTTCAGCACAGGTGGCTCACCTGTTTGAGATTGAGCCACCTGTGCTGAAGCAGGGATAGCCATAAAACCTGGGCTGTTGGTAGCTCTGCTTTAAACCATGCAGCACCTTATCATCCATTGTTAAATTCTATTTTAAATTTGCACACGTTGGGCTTAAAAGCTACACTGCAAATAGCATAACAGCAAGTGTCACAATATACAACACATCCCGCTTGTGTAAGAGCTTAGCGGGCAGGATGAGGTCTAAATGAAAAATAAAACCGTAGCAGAGATGTTGTATAGTGTTTGGGGTAGAGCTTTGTATATCAATGTTTTTACCATCTCAATTTTCGCATTATTCTGTTTGTACATTTTCTCTGTCAACCACTTTCACAATTTATAGAGGTTTATTTAAAGCATTTCAGACCTAAGTTACCTGAAGGACTCAAAACGACCTTGGGGAATGTTTCAGTAACTGATTTACTAACTGAACACCTACATTTAATGTACCAAAACAGAAAACCTTAGCAGCTTAGCATAGGAACTGTCAAACAAGCTTTCAGTTCACTCTCCAAATGTGCAGTCTCTCACACACACACACAAATAAATTGTTTTTGTTGCTAACAAGACTTCAACCTATAAATGAAGAAAATGCTATAATTTTAAAGCTGCCGTTTAATTATATATATAATATATATATATATATATATATATATATATATTATATATATAGTATATTTTTTTCTTCATTCCATATGTGCATCAATGCTATCTACACAAGCGATTAGCTAAGTTGCTGTAATCGATCGCTGAAATTCGGCTGGGGGTTCACTAAATGCATCTTGGGTCCTCTTCTGCTGCACTGACAGCCAAAGTTCTGTGAGGAAGATCATGTGACCAGGCAGGCACTAGATTCATTTGGTTCACTGCTAGAGAGGGGGCAGGGCTCAAAAAGGTGATGCTGTTTCAGAAGGGGAAGAGGATGTGACTTTGTATGTGGTTGCTATAGGAACAAAAATGTTTACATTAGAATACATTAAAAATGTCTTTAAAATTGTTTAGGTTTTAATTTATTTTTTAAATGCTACGCATATTTTCTCACAGTACAGAACCGTTTTTTTTGTTGTTTTTTTTAAACAAAACCCCCCAAAAAACCACGTAGGATATTGCTTGATCTGCAGTTTTAAACATGGATCCACTCTAAACCAGTTTTATTTAGGCACACTTATGAAACAAAGATTTGGGACAGGACATGCAAATTGGAGCACGGTTATTGACATTCCAGAAATGGCACTAAAGTTTTAACCTGCCGCATGAAGAGACTTGTACCGCCGAACCGCACGTCTAAGCCATACAGGCGTTTATTCCGGAAGCTGTAAAGCGGCCTTCCCCACGCTCAGGAAGATATCAGCCCATTCACGAAAAAGGAGCTTGAAGTCTTCCACAGTGAGAGGACGGTGGCTTCCCAGCTTGTTAAAGATGGGCCAGTGTGTTCAGGTCTGGAGTTGGCAGGGGCCTTAATCCAACATTGTATGTCTTCTCTTGGAAGCCTAGCCCGTATAACAATGTTTTTAAAATATAAAGAGGTAATCCAAGCGTCACCTAAAAATAATAATAACACATACAGCTTTTGATTAAACTAATTAGCCAAGCTGCCGATCGATTCGTTCTTACATGATCAATCAGCAAAGACCCTGCTTCCCAGGGCCGCCTTTCAGTTTCAATAAATCCTTCAGTCCGTGTAACTCAGCAGCTACAATGTATTCTTACATTAGGAAGGGAACATTGTCTATTACTACAGCTTGCAGCTCAAACTGTTGGGAATACTTGCAACAAATGATCAGAAACAGAAAAGTGTTGCAAATATCTTGCACTACTGGGGACATGATAAACCCTGCTACAGAAATCAAAGGATGCCCAGTATATTAAAACTAATTAAAAAAAATAGTATTAAGAGTTGAACTAAAAAAAATAAAAAATACTACAGAACCGATTAAAAAAAATAAACATGTAGGACATTGCATGGATTAATACTTTAAAAGTGCATGAATCTATGCTTTTCAACACGTCGGTGGTCCCTGCTGTGAGATACATGCAAAACATTTGAACAAAACAGGTAATCTGGATAATCGGCCTAAAAACCCAATCTAATGTTCGAGACAAACAAAGATTGCTGAAGTCACTAGGACTGAAGCCAAGATCTTTCACTGTAAAGTAGATACTATTGGATGATGTGTCCTTTAGTACAAAACTAATTATGTAATGCCTCCTATTAGCACACAAAAAAATAAATATGCTGCAGTGTATTCTGATCCTGTAAACTTTTAGTCCTCCTTCTGCATACGAGACAAAAATCCACCAATATCTTCAGTGCTAAATCGGCGCACCCCGCCTTGATCTCACTGTAGGAAAACCCAACTGCAAGATCCCACCATCAGAAATGGCCCCACTCATGGTTAACAGGTAGCAGCATCTGAACCAAGACCTCACAATTCTATTATCTCAGAGGCTCTCTCCTGCATAGAGAAGCTTCCTGCTACACTGCAGTCATTTTCACATGACCTGCAGTCACAAGCACACCGTGCTTCTGAACAGGTGAACATGTGGGATGCCTCCAGGAAACCGGTTTGTATAAACCTGGAATTTGCCTAGATTAACCTGCTTTTTTTATTTATTATTATTATAAATTCTTGTCGATGTTCTAGAACAAAGTTTAATTTATGTCGGGCAAAAGTTTTAAGCAGCACTTTGTCAGGAGGATGAGGGCACACCCGTGAACGTTCGCTGATATTTCGGAGTCACACCGATGTTTACTAGAAGCACTCCCATAGATATTAATGGAGTCTCACTAATAGAGATTGGTATTTTTACATTAAAATGCACAGTTTGGTCCAAAATTCACAAACCTTACTAATGCTGGTTCTTGCATGGGAGCACCTCTATGAGGCTGGGATTATTGTTTCTCATTCAAACATATCACAAAACAGTCCTAAATGGTAAAATTAAGCATTGCTATACACTATTGGGATCGTCAAGTATCCAATAACAAAAAATCCAGCCTTTTCCTAAAAAAAAAAGCCTAAACCTATCATAATACTCAATATCCTTGTAGATCTGCCCAATATTTACCAAACGGCCTTCCTTTTCAAGGAGGTCTCATTTGAGTGTAAATAAATAAATAAACCTCCATAGTGAAAAAAATTAGATATCTTTAATGATTTTTTATTTTTTTATAAAAACTATTGATTTTTGTAACAGAATTAGGATTTGAGGGAGCCGTCTGGAGCTGAAGCGTGTTATTTTCCGCACCAGGAACACCGCGCTCCAAGAGATGCCAACCATCTTCGATGCCGGAGTTTCCCTCCACTTGAGGGAAATCAAAATGGCTACCAACTCACATGGGTCCTGGGAGCCAATAGGAGGCTGCAATACTCGACTGAGCAGCCTGCGCTGAAGCAGGGACTGAGAGCCACCGGTGCTGAAGCTGGGATATCCTGAAAACCTGACCTGTTGGTGGCCCAGGAGGATTGAAGTTGAGAACGCCTGCCCTAAGCTAAAGAAAATAATATATGTTCTAGTTTATACTGGATGGTATTTGTAGATGAAGCTATCAAGTCTAGACAACAGAAGTGATCATATTTAAACTGAACTGGTATTTATTGTACAGCTTTATCTATAAAAAATAAAAGTAAAAAAAAGGAACACCTCATTTATAAATCAAAACAAACACACAACATGCAATACCTCATGAACATTTTATTGTGTACACACTGTCTATATACATATAAGATCATAGGCTGGAACGGCGGGGGGGGGGGGGTTTAGCCACCCATGGGTTTACAGATTTTTACATAGTGTATATTATTGATTCTGCATGTACAGCACCCCGCCCATAGAACAGCTTCTGCACTCTTGTAGTTCAGGATTCACTAAGCCACCATGTGAAGTATCGCACCCTAATCCGGCGTTAGCGGCGAACCCAGTCAATGGCAGTTAATGCCAGATACCCTGCATTGCAGCCTGGTGAATCCGAGATTCAAAACTTCCATCCATTGATTCCCCTGTGAAGCGCTAATATTTGCAATGTGAGACCTAGTGATAGCTCTTTTCAACCTTGGGATGGACACCCGTTCTACCTCTCCCATTATATTCATGAAAAATAGATCTGCTTAAGACAGTCCAGGTCATCACGCTTTCCATTTAATGTTCGCTTGCATCGCACTCTGCCTTGGGAACACTTCTTTTCTCCACATCTGCTTCTTTCGGTTCAGGAACCCTTTAATTATATTGTGAAATTCTGTGGAACCCCAACCCTCTCTAATAGCGTCCGATATCAGATGCATTGCAAGGAACCCCAACCCTCTATAATAGCGCGTCTTGGATTAGATGCATTGCAAGGAACCCTAACCCTCTGCGTCTGGGATCAGATGTATCGAAAATTCTTCTGTATTTGGTACAATCTTCAAATGACCTGAAAATTGCAGGGAACCCTGTAGGGATATCCGGGGAACCCCGATTTAAAAATAAAAAAAAAACACCAGGTCTAACCTATCCCTGAAAAATATTGCCTAGACATCTACTGTGACTGAATAGGATGGGATGGTGGGAGTGGAAAGATGACCCCTCCCTTTCCTTCTCTAATATAAAAAGCTGCAGTGGAACATAGGGGGCTATTCATTACACTGTGATGGGGCGGATTGGAGCAATGGTCGCACAGAAACTTCCATTGACTGCATGGAAGCTCCCATTGAAAAAGTACCCTGATCGGCACCATCACAGATTATTGAATAATCCACATAGAATCAAATGTAACTACATAGTATGGATTTCACACCTGCCTTCAGAATAAAACAGAAATAATCAGGGAAGTCTCATTATTTTTAAGCCACCTCTGAACGTTTATACGGACACGGTTCGTAAAAGCTATAAAGAAAGTTTGGGTCGGGATTTATAGCAGCAGTCCTGGTTTCACTTTTTTTGTTTTTCTATATGCAGCATGTCCGTGGCTTTAATGAGAAATAATTACCTAAAATGCCGATTGCTCCTTTCTCCTGTGATCGATCGGCCAATATCCTGCTTGTGTGCCTATCTAAATGGCCGCCTTCTCACTGTGGTTCAGTTTGAATTGCTGCAGCTGATATGTACAGTAACATTACATTACTAAGTGTAACACATTGTTGCAGCTTCCAGAGCAATCGATAGTCTGTTTGGAACATAGCAACAAATCTGTTTGTGATACTTTGTTGCCAAAGGGCAGAGCTAAAAAAAAGTTGTGTGAGAGACTGTTTAAAAAGAGACAGTGGATGTGACTTTCTAAATGGTTGCCAATGAAATACAAAATAAAAAATTTAAAAAAAACACAAATGGCATATGGGGTTAATAAAAAAAATTAAAAACATTTAAAAAAATAAAAATAAACCACAGTATTAGCCAATACTACAGAACGGATTGTTATAAAAAATAACAGTATTTTGCAGCATTAAAGAAATAATCGCGTCCTCATTGTCCCCTTTAAAAAATGGCCTTCACATGTGTGGCCTTAGAGTAAAACATATCTATATACCGTATTGGCCTGAATATAGTACTGTTTTTTTCCTAAAAAAGTCCTTCCGAAAACTGTACTCGTATTATACGTGCAGCCCGCCACCTTTTATTTTTCATGTAGAACACCTTCCAAACGTTAGGTCGTATTACATGCGAGGCCGTACTATATTCGAGCCAATAAGGTATATATATTTTTTTATTACACTGATCATTTGTGCTTGTTCATTGCCAAGTGGGAATGTATCAGGACTCATGCCACTCCATTCTCATCAACACCCAAGGGAACCGACCTTTCTTCTGTTACTCTGCAACTGTTTCAGCAATTCAGATTGTCACCCCTTCACACCATAGTATTCTAACTTGCACTGCAATATATTCACAATGCTGCTGCTTGAACTGGTTCATGGTCTCCAAGATCAAACTTTGCCTCCCCTTCCTAAACCAAATCTACTTCATTTCAACAACCTCTGCATTTTCCACTACAATAAAACCTACCGCTTACGAGCACATTCACGCGTCTCAGACAGGTGCACTAACCTGCTTTTCACCACCAGCCCCCCACCCAGCCAGGGATTCTGGGAGCATCTGACTAGCTTGCAAAACTTCACAGGTATTAAAGCTTATACACTTTGGTGGAAAATGAAAACAATATAAATAGTTACCTATACCAGAGCTTTTAACGATGGCCATGGATGTGTGTGTGATCATACACACATATACACACTATACATGCTCGCAAGACGTTAGAAGTATATAATTTATACGTCTTCAAAATGACATTATAATGCTCGGGTCATCCTTTCCCCTGGCTTTTTTCCCCGATCTGGCCCCTTGGGAAAACTAAAAAAAGCCTGGACCTACAGTACATCCTGCTTCTTCCCCCCAAAAAAGTTAAAATCTAAAAGTTATATTAATCACTTTGATACAGTGTGCCTCAAACCAAACTTATTCTGTTCTAGAATGTGGAATTTATGTTGTCGAAGCCCTGAGAAAGCAGAAGGGTGGCGGAGATGTTGTTTTTGATTATGCGTTGCAGAAGCAGTTGAAGAATAGCCAATAGATTCACGTATGGGGTTTTCGTGACTGCATTGTCTATCAAAATAAACGTGGTTTCGGGTACTAAACTGCAGTTTTCAGGACTCGGTTTATTTATTTTTTACCTTTTACATTTTCACTCCCATCTACTTTAGTCCTGACTGCAATTATCCTAAGGAGTGGGCAACAAATTAATTTTGGAGTCTGTTAAACCAACTAGAAACACAACTGCCGTCTTTTTCATAGTCAATGATCAGCCAACGCCTTTGCGTAGGGGGGGGGGGCAACTCCAGTCATCAAGGGCCACCCACAAGTCAGATTTTCAAGATATCCCTGCTTCAGCACAGGTGGCTCAATCAGTGGCTGAGTCTACGACTGTGCTGAAGCAGGGATATCCTGAAAATATGACCTGTTGGTGGCCTTTGAGGACTGGAGTTGCCCACCTCTACCTTAGAGTTAACTGGACTGATGTCCTATAATTATTGCAATTCATCAATTATGCTGGCATTCATAATGCCCTGTGTCACACTTTATTGTTCCTCAGCTTAAATGTATTCATAAAGACAACGTAATTCCCACATCTTTTGTATCACGGGGTATTTTTACATAGTGTTCTCCTTTGAGCAGTGTCCTTTTTACCGAATATAGCAGTGCATGTTAATGCATTGTCTTCACACCCAAACTGGTACTGCACAAGCTATGGGCACCTTATAGATAAAAGGATAATCATTCAGAAGATGGGTTACCATCCTCTAATAAATCACCAAAACATATTAGCCTTTCCTTCGTACAGAAACATTGTTCCGAATTAATAAGAACATTGGGTACCAATATTGGGATAGAATGACTAATAATTAGAATTTCATGGCGTTTGACGGCCTATAAAGTAATAAATTAGCTGCGAGGTAAAAAATGTAATGGATTTACTATGCCAACATGGAATATCTACTTGTCTTTACTTATAGAACATCCAAGCAGCGGAATAATGTAAACAGAACCTAAATGATGTATTTTATTAAGGGTAGCAAGAAAATGTTGTTAATTGTGTCTATACATCTTCAAGCTTCATCCAAACACTACAACAACTCTGTTACACAATAAGGCACTATATTTCCTGGGTCCATGTAAAACGATTCGGAAACTGGAAAGAAACACACTTGATCTATTCTTTTGAATGCAAAAAGAAAAAAAAATAACCATTTGCATCTCAATTTTTGTTTATATAAAAAGTGCAATTTGTAGGAAGACTGGACCCATGGCAGAAATGACCAACCATTTCACCCGAGTGGCTTCTCAATAGATAGAAGATCGTAGTTATAGCTCCGGATAATGATATCCACATGTGGGCCGTGTATGCAAACAATTAAATAAAACTGTGCTATGTAAGAAGAAAGCTTATGAAGAAAAAAAAAAAAAAAACACGGGAAGAAACTAGGTACGTTAGAGGCGTTTTCTGCAAACTCCGTTATAAATCAGACCACCGCGTTAAAAAGCAAGTTCACTTTAATTTGGCAGCTAGGAACACAGATTTACTCAGAGACAACATTACCAATACAAACGGTTCAGTGTTAGGTTATTTTGCCCTTTTCAGACCTGTACAAGTCCACAGTGTTTAAAAGGTAGACACCAAATACTGTTAACATTTTCATAATATTAAATACACACAGCAAACAAAACAAAAAAAAAAAAACACGTTTGAATGTTTAGGCGTGTGCTATTTAACCTTTTCACTGCCACGGTAGTTTCCACTCATATGGCCTAGGCAATGTCCTTATTGTTGCAATAGGACATGGAAATCAAAAATGTCATTGTCCTTTTTGAAGCGTATCCTGGGAAACCATATATTGGGGGATGGGGCAGGGTTCACATCAATCTGTGCTTTCAAGGATGAATATATTTGGATATATCACAACACCCACCTTATTAGTATAAAAAAAATATGGGATTTTATTTTTTACATTTGCGATGTTGTATCGGATATGTTGTACTTTATAAAAAGTTTGAACACTCAAATAAACTGGTCAGATTTTGATGACGCCTTATTTTACAGTGTGCCTAGAGCCATGTTCAACAAGGTTTTACCCGGGCATTCCTAAAGGCTTCCCTGCAGTTATCAGGTAATTTAAAAATATTACCAAATAGAGAAGAATTTACAATAAATCTGATCTCAGACACGCTATTAGAGAGGGTTGGGGTTCCTTACAATGCATCTGATCTCAGACACGCTATTAGAGAGGGTTGGGGTTCCTTACAATGCATCTGATCTCAGACGCGCTATTAGAGAGGTGCAAAAATAGAGTACAGCGCACAGTCAAGAGAGTGGGTCCAAAATAGATATAAAAATTAATTTTATTAGGTCCATTAAAAATAGAGGTATAACAGACCTCCTACGCGTTTCATGCGTTATCAAGTGCAATGCGCATGAAACGCGTAGGTCTGTTATACCTCTATTTTTAATGGACCTAATAAAATTAATTTTTCTTATATCTATTTTGGACCCACTCTCTTGGCCGTGCGCTGTATGCTCTATTTTTGCATATCTACATTCACCATCAGCAGCACGCCTTACTAGGGACACAGGACAGGGGCATTTATATATTTGTGAGTAGACCAAGATTGCTTTCATGTGTTAAAGCAGCTCTGGGACTATCCCAATGAGGTTGAGGAGTGGGCTTAGTCCCATTACTCTTTTCCTTCAGGGTGTTGTCCCTCTTCAGAACTTCATTACACTGGAGATTTATATTCTCTCATGTACCACTAGCCTTGTGTCCTGTACCCTGATTTATGTACTATTCAGTGTATATATTAGCTTGAGGATCCAGCTCTTGAGCTCTTATACCACTAAACTTTGTATCTGCGCTATTAGAGAGGGTTGGGGGGGGCGGGGAGGGTTGAACATTGACCTAGTGTAACAAAACAGTAAGGCCGTGATTATACCAAACAACGCTGGCGACGCAAAAACAAAAATTACAGAAATCCTATGTAGCTTTACATAGCAGCGTGCCCCCTGGAGCTGCAAGAGATTTTCAAAATGGTTTCTGGCAGGTGACGTTAGCGTCACGTGAGCGGTTCAGCCAATGAGGGCGAACCGCTCACAGCCACGCCTCCTAGTGTCCTCTCACTGCCTCCTCTCTTCAATCAAGATGCCGCTCGGCGGCAGCGCAAGGGTGACGTCACCAGATCACACTGCTGCTCAGCGGCATCTGGTATAACCGTAGCCCAAGGCATGCAGATACAAGTTTTATTTTTCAAAAGTAGACACAGTGGAATCCTGGGTTGGGTTACTTTGAACTATTGTACAAAACATGGCAACCCAGATTTTAGACGGTAGAGAGCTTGAAATATTGCTTTACATTTTCTCTGTGCGTTTGTTGAGGGTACATTTTGACAGCTCCCACAAGCCCAGTTTTATGGTTGCAAGAACCTTGGAATGGAAAAAAAAGGCCAACGAAGGGTAGTCTCATATTTGTTGGAAAACAAATGTGGTTGTGGGGTTTTGTGAAGTTGTAGTAATCCAAAAAGCGGCGATTTATTTGTAGGACAAAAATTGTGTCTCTGAACACTTGGCCTTGTACCATACCCTCCCTTCTAAATAAATACAATTTTTATGTTATTCATTGTTGTACGGGTTAGAAAAACACAACACAGTGTATGCTAAACACAACCACACCACCTCCCTCCAAAAAATAAAATTAAAAAAAACAATAAGATACTTCTAGTTCTTGGGCTAAACCGTAGAATTACATGTATTTGATCGTCACAAAACACTACATCGCAGCCCCATCCTCTTCAGTACATGTAGGATACTTTCTGCAATGAGGTGGAAGGAACTCCTTGCAATGATCATAAACCCCAAATATACAGCCAGGCACATAACTGGATGATCAAGAACGCGGGATTACAACATGAATCCCGAGATCTATTTGGAAGCACTTCCTGCCCTACTGATCTCGTGGATTTGTGTATCCCCAACAGTCTGCTCCTAAGAAAAAAGGTGCACAAAAGAAAAAAGGAGGTGCTGGGTATTTCACATATCCTGCCCACAAATATCATGGGCAGTATTGATGCATGCGTGTACACACACACACACACACACATCCTTGGGGAGGCCTTTATGCAATGGTGGTTTGGCTCCATTGGGTGATAGTGATATGGACATATATATAGTAAAAAGAAAAAAGGGGTTGTCAATCTCTAACCCTAGCACATATTACACAGATAGACATTTTACAGGTCAGCTTATTTTAACAAAACAAAAAAGGGTGCTGGTACTGCAAATTGTCAGGCAGCAACACGAAGTCAGCAATGAAAAAACCCAAAGAGGACAGACAGCAGGGAAAAAATGTTACGGGATCATCACACGGAATGGGGCATCTTACCACAGCCATCCCATCGCTACCATTCAGCTGCTGGACATCTCGCTGCAGCCATAAGTGCATTAGCGGTTTTGTATTAGGAGTTTTTAGGGTAAGAGGTTAAAGTTAGGGGCTTTAAATTAAAGGGAATAAAAGTTAGGGGTTTTAGGGCAAGGGGATAAAGTTAGGGGGTTTAGGTTAAGAGGTCCGATTAGGCGGTTTAGGTTAAGAGGTCCGATTAGGCATTTTAGGGTATGATACCATCGGCTAAATATCCCAGCGGCTGCTGAATGGCAGCGAATAAATGTCCTGGACTATTATATTATCAATTCCAGGTATAACATAAAAAAATGCAAAAATAAAGAAGGGTATATGAAACTAAATACTGTAGAAGAATCCTTCCCCTTCTCAAACCACTACCCCCTGCAAGACCAGGGGTCAAGAGAGGGAGCAGGGACCCTACGCTACACTACTTTTAACTCTTCCACCCGCACAGCGTACCGGTTCCGTGGCCCCTACACGATAGCAAACCACGCTCTTAGGCCGATCTTCAGTCCCATCAGGGTTTCAAAACTTCCCAGGCACAAAGCACGGCGCCACTGAAATGGGGCTCAGCTGGGGGAGAGGGCGCGCGTTGGCATGTCAGGATCTGGACGTCCTTTAGAGCTGGGACACAGCTCCCCCCCACTCCAAGCCAGAGCAGGTAAGCGTTGGAGGTGAAGGGGTTAATAACTTAACATATTGAAGAGGCCGCTCCCTTCCCTTCAGGTCCCCATTGACAACCAATCCCTCCCTACTCCTGCAAGGCGGGAGGGGGGGAGGGAGGGGGGTGGGAAGGCACAGAGGGTTCTCTAAAAAGTTTTTAAATCAATTATTTTTTAAATGATGACTTCAGATCCTCTTTAGTGATCCGATTCATAATTGCTCCTGGGGACTCCCTGGCAGAATCCAAGCCCTCCCCTCACCTGCAGAAGGGAGTGGGGAAGGAGGATTGAGATATGTTCCAGGGGAAATGCAGCTGGCAGCCCGAGAGCGATCAAATACATTCTCAGGGCAGTGAAGGGGTTAAAAATAATAATTATTATTATTATTACACCCGGTATAAGTACAAATATAATACAGACTCTGATTGTGCTGATCAGGTATACTCCAAAGGCAAATGTTAGTAGGAACATTAGAATAAATGCAAAGTGTGTGCGTTTATAGATCTGCAGTTTAGTGTCAACCCTTAACCTGTGGGTTCTTAACTCGTATCCTTAAGACTTCCCCCCCCCCCCCCTCCTCAACAGGTCAGGTTTTTGGGTATACTCCATCCTCAGCACAGGTGGCTCAATCAGTGGCTGTCAGAGACTGACCTGTTGGGGGAGGGAGGTGTCGAAAACTGGAGTTGAGAACCCATTCAATGCCAGAGATATACTTAATACCCATCAATGTGTCGCATGTTTCTCTGGTGCTAGACAGAATAAGAGCTACTAGGGCAATGCATTTAGATAACCCGGTACCCTTTACATATAGTGTCTCCAACTCTCAGGGTCCAGGTATAGTTAAAGTGTTTTAGACAGGGGACAGTGATTCCTGCTTGTAAAAGCAGCCGTGTCATCAATGCCACCTCTTCGCCACGTCATTTCCCCCATTTGCCACTTGGGCCATGGATTGGGAGGTCTTTTCCCGGCTCATATTTCCACCTTCTGCAAATGGTCCTGCATCATTTCCTCGGCTAGGCCCAATCCCCTTATAAACGAGTTATGGGCCATATCTACTGAGCAGTCTCCTGCCACAAGGCACCTTTCAGGCTCTGCAGCATACATTCCAGCCAACGTGCAACGTGTTTTCCCAGCGCCTGAAGGTTGCTTCTGGCGATACAAGTGCCCAGTAAATATAGGGCAATGTGTTGCATATTCAGTGAGTTGTGCTATTTATAATGATACTTTTGGCACTACAACATGGAGGCTACTAGAACATCTTACAAAAGCGTGACAACACAGGTTTAAAATTGTAGACCGGTGTTATAATGTGTGTTCTCACACGAGGGAATGGTTTAGTGCAGGGGTTCTCATCTCCAGTCCTCAAGACCCCCTTCCCCCAACAGGTCAGGTTTTCAGGATATTTCGGCATATTTCAGCTTCAGCACAGGTGGCTCAATCTGTCTGAAACTGAGCCTCCTGTGCTGAAGCAGGAATATCACAAAAACTCTGACCTGTTGGGGAGGCTCTTCAGTACAGGAGTTGAGCCCTCCTGTTTTTAGTGGGAAGAACAGTGCCTTTGTGTCTCCAGTCAGCGCTATTTGTGACCATGGAAGTCACTTTATCTCATTAACTTTGTGCAACAGGAACTCATTGCGCCTGCAAGTCTATGTTCTGCGCTGCGGACACTATTGGTGTCGCATACGGAAACCAATATTATTGCAAGTCCAACATTTGTTTCCAAGTAGGATTGGGTGCTTTAGGCTGCGCTTATAGTGCCGGCTACAGCGACATCGCGGCAAAACAAATGCATTGCCGCCGTCGCTTGTAGTAAGCGCGACGCGATGGATTGGTCGATTTGATTCTCCAGCGACCGTCGGCTCCACTATAAGCGTAGCCTTAGATACATCTTCCCCCCTCCCCCCCGTGACAAATAAGCAATCTGTATTGGTTTCACCCCAAATCTGCATCAATTTACATGACATCTATAAAAAAAAAAAAATCATCAGCATCATCATCATCTTCGGGAGTAGCAATTATTTTTGGTCCTCTCACGCATCATGTTTCTCCAATATCAAAAGTTAGAATGCCATCACAGACTAAGGCAAAGTTGAAAAGGTATTTGGTAAAATAGAAAATAAAAAAGCAGGACATACATCAGATTTTAGTTTTTATCGAATACCTCTTTTTTCTGGACCAAGTAAGGAAAACTGCTGCTTTAAGTTTAAATTGCCTCCCAGTAAACCCTTCCTTATAAAACAATAAATTACATTTTTGGCAAGAAATAAAAATAAAAAAAAACACAACGGGACAAGATTCTTAGGGGGAATCCACAAAATCTACAAGTGCTCAACAGGATGCCTAATCAATTTGGTTAAAAACCTTTGCAGAGTAAACAATGTCTTGGAAGATTGAACAGTCACGTCCTGTCTTTAATATCGCAAAGGTTTCGCTTGCCTAATAGTCCTAAGTTATCCTTCCCCCCCTCCACTCTTGTTGGAAGGCCACCTACACTCACAAAGAGAAATATATGAACATGAATATCCCCACAGAGCATACGCAGACCAGTCCAGTATTGAGAATTCGTTTAACAACGGGACTTTCTTCCAGCATTTTTAAACAAGCGGCTTCATCCTCCACCTCCTCCTTGATGGATCTTTTGTCCGCCGCCCCATTTTTATAGCCGCAGAACCAGGTAAAACATTTGGAGCACTTGTTCTTGTCCTCGGTCACACCCTCCCCAGGTGTTTGGCCCATGAGAGCGGCTTGTCCATTGGAATAGCAATCTACAGGTGTCTCTGCTTCAGAGGCACTTAAGGAACTCAACGGGTTGCTCTCATCTTTGTAAGTCATCAGAAGAGTGATGTCCTCCGTGTGGACGTTTTTAATGTGCTCCTCGGACTTTCCATTTGGAAGTACTTGTTTAATATTTTCAGTGCACTGCATGATGGTTTTCTCCTGTTCATTATAGGAATCCTCCGTATGGGCCTTTACCGTCTTGTTTTTGAGAGCCCAGAAAGTGGTGGTCCTAATCTGTTCCTTACTTGGAGGGGGTGTCAGAAGGCTGACTGTTACAGTAATGATACCAGTGATCCAGAACAAAGCAGTAGCGATGTACATGTAGTGGACATTTTTAATGAAGCTGGGCCTGTTGTCGGGCTGGTCGCACTCTGGAACACGATACACAAACGCTAGAGTCAGACGGACAACTCCCAGTACAAATCCCACAATTCCACCATAGAACGCCCCTTGTTCATTGCAGCGTTTCCAAAATACGCCCAGAAGAAACAAAGCCGCCACTGGAGGAGTCAGATAGTCTGCTACCTCTTGGATATAGAGGTACATTTGTCCTCCTTGCATCTCCACAATTATTGGCACCCAGGCAATGCTGATGACCACCATGAAAGCTACAAACACCCTCCCAACCATCAGCAGCTCTCGAGATGACGCGCTCTTCCGAATAAATTTGTAAATATCAAGGGTAAAGATGGTGCTGGCACTGTTAAAAATAGAGTCCAAATCGCTCATCAGCGCTGCAATCATTACAGCCATCATAAGTCCGCGCAGGCCAACAGGCAGGACTTTCATTACCAAACGGGGATAAGCAATATTGGAACATCCAGCTCTGCTTCCACAAACTTCCATACAATGCTCTGGGTTGATGCAAGCAATGTCGTCTACAAACAATATTCTGGAGATCATCCCTGGTATGACTATAATGAACATTGGCAAAATTTTTAAGAAGCCTGCCATGAGAGTGGATCCTTTAGCATGGGATATATTTTTTGCAGCCAAAACCCTCTGCACGATGACTTGGTCGGCACACCAATACCACACGGAGGCCGGCGTCTGCCCTAGGATAAATCCAGGCCAAGGAACATCTTCATCAGTTGGCTCTCGAAGCATCCGGAGGGAATCTGGCTTTGGGGTGACATGGCATGTGCTTGTACTGGTAAAGTTATGACTCAGCAAAATTGCCGTTACATTGGGTGTCGCCAACATATATCTCCTTTTCACTTCCTCGAAACCACCGATTTGTACAAAGCTGATGATGGTGAGAGTGAGGGCTCCAATTATCATCAGAAAGGCCTGAAGCGTGTCCGTGTATATAACAGCAACAAGTCCACCGGTGACTGTGAGCAGAGCCGTCATTCCGATTAGCAAGATGACGGACAAATACAGATTCCATCCCAGGGATTCTTGAATAAACAATGCCCCTGAATATAAGTCTACTGATAGCTTGGTAAAGATGTACAAAATTAAGGATAACACTGCAAAATACACTTGAATTCTATGTCCTCCGTAACGTTTGGATAAATACTCAGGCATAGTGTATACTCCAGAACGTATGTAGACTGGGATGAAGACCCATCCAAGGAGTTGCAAAAGCAACAAGGCATTTAACTCCCAAGCGCCCACTGCGAATCCGCTTGCTGCTCCGGATCCCGAGAGTCCAATAAAGTGTTCACTACCAATGTTGCTTACAAACAGTGAGGCACCAACAGCTGCCCAGGTCATAGAACGACCTGCCAAAAAGTATCCGCTTATTGTACTTCTGTTGGATTTCCACATGGCAAAAAATCCAAAACATAATACAAGCACAAAGTACAATGCCACTATGGCAATATCCGCCGCTTCCAGGGAAGCCCTCATGATTGGGAGCTGTAGGGTGTTCAGTACCAACAGGAAAAAAAAAACAGCTTTTTATAATCCTTATAAAATCAAATGCGTCAGTCTAAAATAGTGTAAAGAAGTTGCAAAGTCTTTGTCCTTTGGTTTGCGCTCTTGATGGTGGTTCTGACTATTTTCTGTGCGTAGCATGCACTTTTTTAAAATCGACATTCCCCAAGGGCATCAGCATTTAACCTTGTAGTAAGGCCTATGGTAAGGAACCCTGCAAGGCAGCAAAAACAAAGACAAAGACACAATTAGAGCAGGTAGTCGTCGTGAGGGCAATGACACTGGGAAAACGGAACAACTTGGTGGGCATACAGACTCGCAGCTCCCGATAGCTACCACTAAGTATTCATAGCGTGGCCGGTTATTAAACCAGAACATAGATATCCATGCACTCACATTTGCAGTAAAAAGGAAGGCACAAAGTGTTGGCAGATATATAAAATATGATGGCAGCGTACATTTACATATACAACATGGGCAGGTTCTCTCCTTGGTCAAACTTTTCCTGGAATGTTGACTTCTTACACTTGCAAGAAGGCTGCGCACAAGAGATCAAGGTCTCTGCAAGTCGAAAAACTTGCACACATGCCTAACGAATGAGAAATATCAAAAAGCAGTTCATTGTAACGGATTCATAATCTTCACATTGTGACAGCTCACAAGCGGTTACACGTATTACAAATTCCTTTTTAGAGGGTTGCCCCTTTGGCATCGGAGATGATGAGTTAGGACAGGGGTGGCCCAATCCAGTCCTCAAGAGCCGCCAACAGGCCACTTATTAGGGATATCCCTGCTTCAGCACAGGCGGCTCAATCAGTGGCTCAGTTGAGCCACCTGTGCTGAAGCAGGGAAATCCTCAAAACCTGACCTGTTGGTGGCTCTTGAGGACTGGAGTTGGCTACCCGAGTTAGGGAATTGGTTGACATGAAGACTATTGAAGCAAAGCCCCATAGATTTGCCGCTTTGTTTCCACTTTTGAGGCAAGTATAATCTTTAATAAATAGTATCTTTCACCTAGCTCTGCCTTGCGATCCATGGTTAGCTTTTATAAAACCAATCCCCAACGGCTTACGGATACATCGATTACGTTAAGTGCCCCCCCGCCCAGAGGAATTTGGGAACACAGGTGTCACCCGATGGGCTAGAGCGATATGGATGGATGGATAACCTTCAAAATATCTGCGTAACTCTCGTGTCCTCATTACGTTATTGATTGGTTGATATTATTTAAGCAATGTGCCCACCCACTGTTCATGACGTGTCCTTCCCATCCCTCTTCCGGAACCCTATTTCTATGGTAAATTGGATAACTTAAAAATGTACATTTGAAGTTTCCTATATCAAAAATATTCTCATATCTGTGTATGCGTCTATATACACACACACACACACACACACACACACACACTGTACGTGCAGTAAGACTATCATTCCTTTGCAAGACTTAAAAAGTGTCACGCCCATACTTTGTGTTTTGGCCAAGATGTATTTAAAATCTAATTTCAAATAATGTAGATTCAAAAAAAAAAAAAAAAAAAAAAAAAAAAAAAAAAAAAAAAACCTGTGGCACCTACACACCTACACACCTACACACCTACACACCTACCACACCTACACACCTACACACCTACACACCTACACACCTACACACCTCATTAATGGCCTTTGCGCAGAGCTAAAATATGTTCCAAAAAGTGATTATACTTTGCTCAGAGAAACAGACACAACCCAGAAAAACCAGCAAACGAAAATACATAGCATAAAAACGTACTACGTACACCGCAAGGTAGGCACATTTGCTTAACAAATCTATAAATCCAGCAAAAGAAAAACAAGGAATCAAAAGTTGTGGACATAGTATGCAACGCCCTGCAAAGTGGCTCATGCACAATGTAAACTTGATATTAATAGTGGGAGATGTATTAATGAAAAGTGAAAGAAAAATCGGGCACAATCACCAACTTTGTGCTTTGCTGCATTTTATGTCACAGGCTTATTTACAAAGCTTCTTGCATCTTGCACGGATTGTGAAGCAGAAAGGTTTACACTGCATCACACACACCGACAGGTTTTATTTCTAAGCAAATAAAAGGGACTCGATAGGCACTCAACGGAGGACATTCCATTATTAGGAGTGACTGGTGACGCTTATGATATTGCAAAGTCGAGCACATTGGACAATATTAGAGCAGAGAGACAATTAACATTTGACTATTTAGCCCACTCTTGCGCCTCCCCACCCCCCCACCCCCATCCCTATTATAATTACTGTTGGTATGCACTAAATTAAGGGAGGCTTACGGGAAAAGGTTGATGATGGTTATTTTTGCCGTGACAAGGTAAGAGTAGATACACATGCTATATACTTTCATGGTGGTGCAGAATTAAAAACAATGAAAGCAAAAATTGATATGCAAAGGGCCATATTTATTAAGCAGTCCTCTGGCATAAGGCACCTTTCCTGCCCCGGAGAACTGCTTATAGCAGGGGTGCGCAAACTTTCCCCGCTGCACCCCCCTAACCTGCTCTCCCTCTCAGCTCGCGCCCCCGTCCTTACCTGGTCTTCGGCGTCAAATGACGTCACATGACCCTGCGTTGCGAAGACAAGGTAAGGGAACTTGCAGAGGCCTCACGCAATTTAAATTTAAATGCCGCGTGGGGGAAGAGCGCAGGGACTCTGCAACCGCCTCGCCCCACCCCCTGAAAAATCTTGTCTCCCCCCCCCCCCCCCCCCCAGTTTGCGAATGCCTGCCTTATACAGTAGCTCAGGGGTGGGCAACTCCAGTCCTCACGGGTCACCAACTGCTTGCTTCAGCACAGGTGGCTCAGACATTGGCTGAGGCACCAGTGCAGAAGCAGAGATATCCCTGAAACCCGGCTTTTGTTGCCCCTGGAGGACTGGAGTTGCCCACCCGTTATAGATCATTCAAGCCAACGGTCTGCAAGCCGTCGCCCAACTCCGAAAAAAGAAGACTGCTTAATAAGTGTGCGCCTGAGTGCCTATTATCAAGTGCGTTGGCAGAGGTTACGATTGCACAACGAAAGCCAGCATGCAGGATTACGAGTTACCCCTTCGGACAGTAACAGGCACCTTTAGAAGAGGACGCTGCAGTGCCAATCCTTTCAGTGCCTCACGACATGACCACCACTTCACTGGGTCTGGCACTCTTACAGACCCCCACGACGAGGAGCAGTCGTGTGATCAAAGTGCCAGAGGAGCTGTGACCCCCCCCATTTCAGGGTCTGCAGGAGACTATCGCCACATGTAGGTAAGACGCGCTTAACGCAAGTCATGTTATTGGAAGCCGCGCTATGGCGTTAAGCCTGTGCTAATGAGATAGGCCAGGGGTGCTCAATCATTTCCCCTTGTGCCTCCCCCCCCCCCCATGTCTGTACCCCCTCCCCTCCTTTCCATGTCTCTGGCATCAAATGGTGTTGCGGACAAGGTAAGGATAGTTGCAGAGGCCTCATGCGATCCCCCGACATTTAATATGCCTTGAGGCAAGAGCGGGGGGCCTCTGCAACCACCGTCGTCGTCCCCCCCTGAAAAATCTCACACCCCCCAGAGATAGGCAACAACTGTTATTTTTGCATAGACTGAGTTTTGTGAACAGGCGCCCCCCACCCCCATGAAATTCTTGCGCGTCCCCGGTTTGCGCACTGTTGTGTCATAGTGTTATGTTATCATCCCTCGCAGCTTCCAATTGCCAATGTGACCAGGACACAGACCATTATTATACTGGTGGCGCACATGTGCGCGACGCGAACACAAATGTGTATTCCTCCTCCATAAGGCCACCCAGAGCGACCGCACAAATTTTTAAAATACAATTCAAATTTTTTTCCGCGCGACTGCCGCATCACGAGCGGCTCAGCCAATGAGGGCGAACCAGCCGCGTGACGCGTCTGCCACGCCTCCCGATCGTCTCCAGCCTAGTTTGATTCAAGCGCACGTGACATCATGCAGTCGCCCGCACACTATAATCGTAGCCTTAAAACCTGTGGAGCTGCTACCGGCACCTCCTATGGTTGGAAAGTACCTCAGGAACTGGGGGTCCTCGGAGCAGAAACCAACGCGGTTCAGCTCCAGAGACCCCCTGCTTCCCAAGGTAAGAGGATGGGTGGGGAATAAAGTTTTTGGGGACCACCTGGTGCTTTAACATGAACCACTCCGTCTGGACTAATAATATCTATCTGGACTAATATACCCAACTGGACTATAATCTTTGTGAGTTAACATTCATGTGGATGAATACTCTGGGACAAACTTGATTAACCACTTGAGGATTTTTATCTTTCACTAATATTAGCATTTATTTAATTCTAATTTTTTTCCCCACTATACTATTTTTTTTTTCTAAAATCGTTCACTATTTCATTCCAGAAACTAATGATACAGATCTTACTTATCTTGCACTTTGTATATAAAAAATGTTAAAGATTATTTGAACTATAATTTTGATGTTTTTGCCCAGATCACTTAGTAGATATCACGATACACCTTGAATATATATTGGAAGGAAGCACAGATCTTTTCTCGGTCACCTATGTATAAGCTGCCTTCCAAAAACCCGGCACCAGAAAACGCTCCCGTGTAAAAGGGTCCTTGGACATTAGCCACGCGCATATTAAAGCTAAAGCATGCAAAATGGACATGATTTCGTTGAACGCATCATAATCTGTACTTAAAAACAGCTTTTTGCAGCTTTATTAAGAAAGAAAAAAAAAGAAAAAAACTAAAGAAGGATTAGGTGCTCCTGCAGAGGGAAATTATTGCTGACGCAAGTGCCAAATTATTATTAAAATATACTTGCCAACATTCACACAAAAGTGGTCTCCCATTGGGGTTTGGGAACACAAAGAGGTTCAAATTATGTTCACCAAGTCGAAGCAGAAGGAGCTTACGTGCTTGGGCCCAGATCGCTGTGTTAAGTCGCTGAATGCGTCGGTAACCAAGGGCAACGTCCCATTAAGAGCAATGGTGTATCCACCAGAGGAGACCAACAAAACATTCAGTAATGTTTTCCCACCGTAAAGTAGAACGGCCGGCCGTGATAATGACTTGCAAAAGATACGCCAAAGTGGCATATCCAGAACATTGCACATACGGAATCTCGCATTGCTGGCTAGTCTGACCGTGGAAGGGTTAACAATGGTTTTTATTCATGGAGTAGTTAATGATAAACCCGTTCACACTCGCATAATGGTTCCTCTTAAAGGTCATGGCCATTATTAATCCAACACCTACCACCTGACAATTAACATGCTTGGCCTGAAGCAATACTTATAGTACGGTAATTTAACTCTTTCAGCTGGCTCTGCTTTTCCCCCATACATACTGAGTACTGGTTCCCCCCAGAGCAGATTTGACTACTTATAAGAGCTACCTAGCTCTGAAAATATTCCCATCCGATTTCCCAGCACTCTCAGGAAATAAAAATGGCCTCGGATGGCATTTCCACACAGACAATGACTACATCAGTGATTCCCAACCAGGTTCCGTGGAATCCTGGGGCTCCTTGAAGCAGTCTCAGGGGTTCCTCTTATGGACCACAGACCTCCCCCTTTCCCCCACCCCCGGGCGTGTTTTTTTTGGTATGTATTTTGTAGGGTGGATTGAGTGAGAGTGGGGTAATTGAGGGAAGGTAGGGGCGAGTGAGAGAAGAGAGGGGGGCAGGAGGGAGTGAGTGAGGAAAAGAGGGAGTAAGAGTGAGACGCAAGGGATAAATACATGCGAGGCAGGGGGTGGGTGGGAATTTCGTGCCTATTCTTGGAAGTAAATCATGGGTAGGAATTGTGGGGTGGAATATAGGGTTGTTCTCGTTAGTATGAAATGTTGTGACTGACCCCTGTCGAACCTAATATGTGTCAGACAGATAGGGGTTCCCCGAGATTTTTCTAAATACTTCAAGGGTTCCTCCAAACAAAAAAGGTTGGAAATCACTGGACTATATCCTGAAAAGATGATGGCAGAGGTATGATCAATGCAATCCTGCTCCAAGGGAGACCCCAGTTTTGGCTAAGCTTAGAGAGAGGGAAAAAACAATATTTCAGGCAGCAGGTATGTATACCATGTAAAGGGTCAGACATAGAATGGCAGCTCTGGGATTCATTTTAAAGGTGATTAAAATGAGCCGCTGACATACAGTAAATCAGATATGCATTTTTGTTTAGAAGTGTTTCAAGAATCGGAAGCTACATGTAATCGTTCAACTTATGCCCCCCAAAAAGTCCACATGTATGAAAAACTTGGTCATTTGTTTATTGAACACACACACACACACCACACTAAGCCACTACTAATTAAATATAACCAAGGCTGACATAGCTTTGTGCAAAACATTTGGCATAGATTTGCAATGAACCCGTCACTCTTTCAATGTAAGAAAAATAGTGCAATAGCCCATGCAATAAACTGGATTATTTTCAGGCCATAAAAAAAGGCGACCTGTGATTAAGGTTAACAAGCTTAATTAACTATTTAGCGTTGCAGTACATGACAATGAGAAAGTGTAATAGCAAAAGTTTATTAATGATCTGAACATCTAACATATATAGTTATGTTCCTCTTCTTATACAAAGATGCTAGGTGGTATACAGAATAAGACTTTTTAGAATTGAAAGGAGGCAGATTATGGAGACTAACTCCGTATTGTATATTTGTGCAATCATTTGCAGTACTACACTGCGATAGAGAGATAGATGTATATAGAGAGAGATATATCTCTCTCTACATACATAACCTGTTTTTGCAGTGCAAAAACTTCTTACGTCAGCAATCTTAAAGATCCCCTATTCTTGCGTCAACTATTTGAAATTCAACTATTTCTCTCCCTCCTAGTCCACAATTTCACTATAAACAGGACTAGTCAATCAGGTACATGGGGTAACACAGACTGGGATGATGCACGCTCCATGAAGCAAACCACATGTGTAACAAATAGGGTACACACTTCATACTACAATAGAGTACATCAAATACACACACGTCTTTAAAAAATATAATTCATTAACTTCATTCTTCAGTGAAGCAAATCTGATACACACACCGTGTATGCAGCAAGTTTATATTAGAGAGCAGCACATGTGATGTAGACACACACACACACAAAGTGTACAAGCTTTATACGTTCCTGAATGACAAGTGACACAAGGAATGTACACACACACACGCACACACTTCAGACTTTCCTGAAGCACACAAGCTGTGGACACTTCATAATGCAGCGAGGCATGCCTGCGAGACAACAATGTGACACATATAGTGAGTGACATGTATAACACCCACAGGACACACTGCACCCGCTGTGCATCAGATAACGGATACTGTGGGTGCACGGCACCTCTGCAGCCGGTGGCTGTGGAGGGCATTAGTGCGAGCCCTGCACTGTCCTCACCATCTAATTTCATTGTGGTCACTTACTCAACTTAGTGCCATTATTTTCACACAAACTCCCTTTCAAGCCAAGCCAAGCCAAGCCAAGGAGAGAGAGAGAGAGAGAGAGAGAGAGAGAGAGAGAGAGAGAGAGAGAGAGAGAGAGAGAGAGAGAGAGAGAGAGAGAGAGAGAGAGAGAGAGAGAGAGAAGAGAGAGAGAGAAGAGAGAGAGAGAGAGAGAGAGAGAGATATAACAGATGTTATTAACGCTCTCACAACACGTTACAAAGTATATCAATTTGTACGTCTTTAAAAACGAATCCAAAATGACATTACAATGCACTTGGTGGCCAGCAGGCTCTGACATTTGTCACCGATCTGCCCCCGTAGGGAAAACTAGTGTACAGTACAGTGACACCATTAGAGAAAAGCACATTGAATTAAAGGGGGGGGGGGGGTCACACATGTGCAAAGGGGCACAGACTGCATGATGCTTGTTACCATTAACCCCCTTACTGCCAGAAGGGTCTGCAACGCCTTCCCCCCATCCTTAACCCATTGAGTGCAGGTCCCTGCCACACTGCATGTGTCCAAGGAGCACAGTGCATGTGCATGTACCCGGAACACATGGCACGTGCATGTACCCGGAACACAAGGCACGTGCATGTACCCGGAGCACACAGAAACTGCTCGTTATCTTCCCCCTCACCCCCGGAGGAGCAGAGGACACGCGGGGCTGAGAGGTCTCCCTGTGCCCGCGGTAGGGGGGAGAGACACCTTTGTGCTGCCAGTCCTCCTGGGCACCCACGTTTCCTGTAAGAGAGAAGAACAGGAAGGAGCGGGGACGGTGACACTCACCCTCTGCATGGCCTTGAGGATCAGCGACAGCTCGTATCTGGGCATCTCCCTGCTGCTGCTGGGTGGGTGGCTGTGCGAGGCTGTGAGCACAGAGCTGCTGGGTGGCTGCGAGCACAGAGCTGCTGGGTGGCTGCGAGCACAGAGCTGCTGGGTGGCTGCGAGCACAGAGCTGCTGGGTGGATGTGAGCACAGAGCTGCTGTAAGGGACGGTGCGGCCTCTGGTCTGGCTCAGCCCAGACAAAGTGAATGAAGTCCCGTGTCTCGGCTTAAAGGACACAGGAGCTGTGTGCGGTGACAGGCAGAGGGTCCCGCCTCTCTCCCCCTCCCCTTCCTCCCCGGATAGGCATCCCTCCTCCTCCTCCCGCCCCGCGTGGTGCACTCCCACCATGCACATGTATGTTACATTATTCTGCGCACATTGTGTGTGTGTGCCTGTGAACGTGCCTGTTTTGTATTGGAAGTACAGAGGTGCGCAGAAAATATATATTTGGCTGTCCCATGACGCACATGTGAAACACACATATATTGTGCACACTTGGTGACACACAGAAGCACATGTGATGTACATACATACAGTACACACATACTTCAGTGAAGCATCGCACACGGTGGTGCACAAACTATTTTGGGGGTTGGGGTGCTGTATATACAAAATCAATAACATACATTACCATATTGTAAAAATATAACGTTTATAAACACACACATACACACCCTCTAGAACGGATACACAAACATTTTCCTCTGCGCCCCTCTCCCCCCCTATTTTCACAGACACACACTCAGACACAAACTCAGACACTCGCAACAAGGGGGAATCGGAGCAGGGGGGGGGAATCGGAACGGGAAGGGGGGACCCGGAGCAGGGGGGGAATCGGAACGGGAAGGGGGGACCGGAGCAGGGGGGGGGGGAGGGAATCAGAGCAGGAGGACAAGGGGGAAGCGAGAGTGGCATGGAGCAAGTCAGGTGAGGGTTGTGCGCATTGACTGCTGCTGAGCATGCTTCAATGTCAATTTTCTTTGTCTCGCCAAGCACACAATCAATCACAACACAAACAACACCCCCCACACCACACACAATCACAGCACACATTCAACACACACACAGTGACATCACTATACATATATATACACACACACACAGTGACATCACTATACCTATATACACACACACACATCACTATACACACACACACACACACACACACACACACACACACACACACACCTGTACTGCTTGCTCGGCTCCCCACTCAAGTAAAGCCAGGAAGAGGAGGGCTTGTGTCGGTGTGCAGAGGGACGCCCCGCCCCCTCTGCAAGCACAGGGAAACACAGCACGGATCTTCTGCCTGGCATTGCTCTGCTCTGCCCCCAGGTTTCGCCGCACAGGCTGCGCCCCCCCCCCTAAATAATTTGGCGCCCCCCAGTTTTGCGCACCGCTGAGATAGAGTTGCGAGGGACAAAAAATAAAAAATCCTGGCAGCGTGCCAACACGCGCCAGCCAATCAGGAGACAAGGGAGGTTTTTTTTGCAGAAGAGCGCGATAAATCCTGTCACGCCAGTGCCCTCTGTTCCCCGCTGTTGGCGGCCCAGGATCCAGGGGGGGGCAAGCGCCCCCCCTTACCCCCCACCTGCGGACGCCCATGCATCGAGGTGTCCTTTGACGTCGGGTCTCCATGACAACGCGACACTGCAGGAGAAGATAAGATCCCACTCCCAACACACACACCTTGGGGTGAGGAGCAGTCCTGCCGTTCCAGGGATTCTCCTTCCTCCAGCTCCCCCCTCCTATCGGGTGGAAGTTGGATCCCGGCGCTGAAAGGAGGGAGTGCGGGGCACCTATGGCGTCGGGCCCAAGGCAGTAGTGGGATTCACCGGTTCGTGCGCACCTGTTCGTACAATTTCTTGGAGACAGGTGGGGGGAGATAGTATGCGGCGGCTGGCCCCCGGTGTTAAAGGATAAGCAAGCCGGTAGAAGAATCAGTGGCAGAGCAGGACGGCAGGGGAAGAGCATGCTCTAGCAGTCTAACCCGGAAGTGTTTCTTACTTCTGGTGTCTACTGCTAGAGGACGCTCCTCACCACGTGCTGTGCCACTGATGCTGATTCTTCTCCCGGCTTGCTTATCCTTTACACCGGGGTCCCGTCTGTGACGGGTGCCCACCACAAACTGGACTGGACCGCGAGGCCGAGGTGGGGATATATAAACACTGACCTGAGGCCGCGATATCGCGTCCGGAATGCAGAGTCGTAGTCGTGGGTAGCCGGGTCAGGGTTGTAGAAGGAAGGATCGTAGTATAACTTGCATATAAAGGGAGAGCAGCCAATAGCTGAGGCATACAGCAGCAGACGCTGCTGCAAGAATCAGCCCCTGATTCGTTGCTGAGTGAGCTCAGCACAGCAGACACTGATGAAGAACAGCAGCAGTGAGTTAGTGTTAAACTCTGGAGCGGCGTCTGCTGCTGATGCTGCCATCTCGGGGGCGACGCCTGCACCCGATCCTCACAGTACGCGTTCCAGGCACGGCTTTGAGGGGTATCTCTGGTGGAAAGCCTGTACCAGACGAGGAGCGTGAAGCCCTTCCAATAAACAAGGTACTGAATGTTACCTCTGGACAGTCTGGAGCCCAGGATCGTCTGCACCTCGAACTCCTGTTGTCCTTCCACTTCGAGAGGTTCTGAGGAGGCGTGGGCACAGGAGACCTGGGATCCTGTACAAAGGTTTTTAGTAAGGAGATATGAAATACCGACGGGATCTTCATGGATGGTGGCAAATGTAACCTGTATGCTGCCGGATTGACCCTTTCAATGATATCGAAAGGCCCAATGAATTTTGGAGATAACTTCGCTGAGGGTGCCTTTAGGCATATGTGTTTAGTAGACTGCCATACTTTGTCACCTGGATTATATACTGGCCTGTCCCGACGATGCCGATCCTCCTGTGTTTTTTGTGTGGTTACTGCCTTCTGCAGATTTCTCGAGTCTTGCTCCATAGTTCCTGTAGCTGCTGGATCCGGTTATTCACGGCAGGGACTCTGGATGCAGTTCCTGGGGAGGGAAGAGCAGAGGGATAGAAACCAAAGTTAATGATGAAGGGTAACTCCCGTGATGACTTGCTCCGCAAGTTATTATGGGAGAATTCTGCCCATGGCAAGAGGTCAGCCCTGTCATCTTGGGTCTTGGATACAAAACAACGGATAAATTGTTCAAGAGACTGGTTCGTTTGCTCTGTTTGTCCATTAGACTGGGGATGGTAGGTGGAAGAAAAGTGCAATGATACCCCCAGCTGCTGGCAGAAGGCCTTCCAGAATTTAGAGATAAACTGTGAACCCCGATCCAACATGATGACTTGAGGAGCTCCATGAAGTCGGAAGATTTCACAGATGAAGATCTCGGAAAGCTTGGCGGCATTAGGTAGTCCCTTCAGTACTACTAATGGTAGTAATTCCATTAGATAAGGGATGCTCCACCACAAAGTCCATAGATATGAGTCCATGGCTGATTCGGAATCGGGAGAGGTTGTAATAACCCTGTAGGTTGATTCCTGGGTGTTTTGGTCCAGGCACACACAGGACAAGCAGCTACAAAGGCTTTAGCATCCTTCCGAAACCACGTCCACCAGAAATTTCATTCCAGTAGTTCGATGGTCCTCCTTTCACCCGGGTGACCGGAAGTTTTGGAACTATGTCCCCATTCCAATACCTTTCTTTGGAAGGCTGGTGACATGAACAGGCGTCCTTCTGGAACCACGAGGCCCTCTGGGATTTGGGTTTGATCCTGAACGATGTCGTCTAGGGAGTTAAAGGTAGCCGCTGAGATGATGCGTGAAGATGGAAGAATAGGTTCGTCGTGATCGTCAGCAGTATCATCGACCAAGAATTGACAGGAAAGAGCATCCGCCTTCACGTTTTTGGAGCCTGGTAAGAAAGAGATAATGAAGTTAAATCAAGAAAAGAATAACGCCCACATGCTTGTGACCCCAATCGGCGGGCTCCATCAATGTACAAAAGTTTTTTGTGATCTGTGAGTATGGTCACTGGATTTTCTGTCCCTTCCAGCAAGTGCCTCCATTACTGTAAAGCCATCTTTATGGTCAAAAGTTCCCAATTGTCCGCGTCGTAGTTCCGTTCGGCTGGGAAAAATATCTTGGAGAAAAATGCACACGGGTACAATCTGGCTTTAGGATTTTTTCGTTGAGATAGCACTGCTCCTGCCCCAACATCCGATGCATCTACTTCCAGAGTGAAGGGTAGAGCGGGATTTGGATGTACCAGAACTGTGGCCGAGGCGAAGGCTGTCTTTAGTTTATCAAATGCAACCATCTCCACAGACCATTTAGAAGGATCCGTTTCCTTTTTGGTTAAGGCAGTGATGGGGGTCAGAATGGAAGAAAAGTTCTGAATAAATCGGCGGTAATAATTAGCAAATCCCAGAAACCGCTGGACTACCTTCAGGCTGATGGGACGGGGCCATTCCATAATGGCTTTGACTTTATCTGGGTCCATGGCTAATCCGGTATCCGAAATGATGTATCCCAGGAAGGAGGTACTGATTTGGTGGAATTGTCATTTCTCCAGCTTTGCGAACAGGCGATTCTCCCATAATCATTTTAGAACCTGCTTCAAATGCTCTGGATATTCCTGTACTGATTTTGAGAAAATCAGATTGTCATCCAAGTATACGATGACATACAGTTAGGTCCGGAAATAATTGGACACTGATACAAGTTTTGTTATTTCGGCTGTGTACCAAAATAAATTCAAGTTACAGTTAAATAATGAATATGGGCTTAAAGTGCAGTCTATCAGCTTTAATTTGAGGGTATTCACATCCAAATTGGAGGAAGGGTTTAGGAATTACATCTCTTTAATATGTAGCCCCCTCTTTTTCAAGGGACCAAAAGTAATTGGACAATTGACTCAAAAGCTGTTTCATGGACAGGTGTGGTCTATTCCTTTGTTATTTCATCATCAATTAAGCAGGTGAAGGGTCTGGAGTTGATTCCAGGTATGGCATTTGCATTTGGAAGCTGTTGCTGTGAACCCACAACATGCGGTCAAAGGAGCTCTCAGTGCAAGTGAAACAGGGCATCCTTAGGCTGCCAAAAAAAAGAAAATCCATCAGAGAGATAGTAGGAACATTGGGAGTGGCCAAGTCAACAATTTGGTACATTCTGAGAATAAAAGAACACACGGGTGAGCTATGCAACACAAAAAGGCCTGGACTTCCACGGAAGACAACAGTGGTGGAAGATCGTAGGAACCTTTCCATGGAAAAGAAAAACCCCTTCACAACATCCAGCCAAGTGAAGAACACTCTCCAGGAGGTAGGCATCTCATTATCCAAGTCTACCATAAAGAGAAAACTTAACGAGAGCAAATACAGAGGGTTCACCACCAGGTGAAAACCATTCATAAGCCTCAAGAATAGAAAGGCAAGATTAGACTTTGCCTAACAATATTTTAAAAAGCCAGACCAGTTCTGGAACAGCATTCTTTGGACAGATGAAACTAAGATCAACCTGTACCAGAATGATGGTAAGAAAAAGGTATGGAGAAGGCTTGGAACGGCTCATGATCCGAAGCATACCACATCATCTGTAAAACATGGTGGAGGCAGTGTGATGGCATGGGCATGCATGGCTTACAATGGCACTGGGTCACTAGTGTTTATTAATGATGTGACAGAAGACAGAAGCAGCCGGATGAATTCTGAAGTGTATAGGGATATTGTCTGCTCAGATTCAGCCAAATTCAGCGAAGTTGATTGGACGGCGCTTCACTTTACAGATGGACAATGACCCAAAACATACTGCGAAAGCAACCCAGGGGTTTTTTAAGGAAAGAAGTAGAATATTCTGCAATGGCCGAGTCAATCACCTGATCTCAACCCGATCGAGCATGCATTTCACTTGCTGAAGACAAAACTTAAGGTAGAAAGACCCACGAACAAACAACAACTGAAGACAGCTGCAGTAAAGGCCTGGCAAAGCATCACAAAGGAGGAAACCCAGCGTTTGGTGATGTCCATGCGTTCCAGACTTCAAGCAGTCATTGCCTGCAAAGGATTCTTGACAACGTATTAAAAATGAACATTTTATTTATGATTGTGTTAATTTGTCCAATTACATTTGAGCCCCTGAAATAAGGGGACTGTGTATGAAAATGGTTACAATTCCTAAACGTTTCATACAATATTTTTGTTCAACCCCTTGCATTAAAGCTGAAAGCCTGCACTTCTATTGCATCTCGGTTGTTTCATTTCAAATCCATTGTTGTGGCGTACAGATCCAAAATGATGAAAATTGTGTCAGTGTCCAATTATTTCCGGACCTAACTGTATTTGTCGAGAAGGTCCCTAAATATCTCGTTCACAAAGTTCTGAAATACGGCAGGAGCGTTACAGAGTCTGAAAAGGCATAACCAGATACTCGTAGTGGCCACCCCGCGTATTAAAGGCCATGATCCATTCATCACTCTGATGAATTCTGACCAGATTATAAGCCCCTCGCAAATCTAATTTGGTAAAGATAGATGCTCCTTGCAACCTGTCAAACAGTTCGGAGATGAGTGGTAATGGATATTGATTTTTTTACCGTGATTTTTTGAGTCCTCGGTAGTCGATGCACGGCCACAGCATTCCATCTTTCTTTTTAACCAAGAAATACCCCACGCCAGCAGGGGAAGTAGATTTCCGAATGAATCCCTACTGTAGGTTCTCCTGAATGTACTCCTTCATGGAGTGGTTCTACCGAGGTGAAAGTGGATAGGAAGCTCCCATGGGAGGCACCGACCCAGGCAAAAGATCGATAGGATAGTCAAAGGACCGGTGCGGCAGCAGTTCCTCGGACTGAACTTTATCAAAAACATCCTGAAAGGTGGAGTAGATATTAGGAAGATTGGATTTCGCATCCACTGGTACCGATACCCCAGCCAACGTTTGTGATGGAACAGAACAGTTCTTAAGACAACGAGAGCTCCAATGTCTGAGTTGAGAAGACGACCAATCTACTTCAGGGTTATGGAGTTGAAGCCACGGTAACCCCAGAATGACATCAATAGTGGTGGTGTGAATTACGTCATGTCGAATCGTTTCTGTATGATCCATACCTGTCTCCAACTGTAGCAGAGCCGTCTCCAATGAAATATAGGCGGGCTTTAGCGGTCTGCCGTCGATCGCCTCCAATCTCACCAGAGATTTTCATTGTATCAACGGAATACCGTATTTCTCACTGAAAGCCTGGTCAATGAAGTTACCACCTGACCCAGAGTCCAGAAAGGCCAGTGTTTTGACCGTGAAAGATTTCTGGACAACTTGATAGGCAGCATCACCTTTGTAGGTAAGGAAGAGGGAGAAGTACATAATGTTCCCAGTGTGATTCTCCCGTCTCTCACTGGGATTTGACATTTCCTGCTTTGTTGGGACAGCAGAGAGCCTGATGTCCGGCGGTACCACAATACATACAGAGCCCGAAATTGCGTTTGCGCTGCTTCTCGCTGACCGATTGTTACCCCCAAGCTGCATTGCTTTGTCTGGATCCAGGGAATTCTCAGTAACAGGAACCACTGGAAGATTAAGAAAAGAAAGTGTACCTCCTCGGCGCTGAGACCTTTCCACTCTTCTCTCCTGAAGACGCTGATCCATGCGGATACACAGGGTGATGAGATTCTCCAAATTATTAGGACATTCCAGTGTGGCGAGGTCATCCTTGAGATTCTCCGTAAGGCCCTGCCAAAAAACTGCTGCTAGTGCTTCTTCTTTCCATCCGGTCTCTGCTGCGAGGGTCTGAAATTCGACTGCGTAGCGGGACACCATCCGGGTGCCTTGAGAGATATGCAGGAGGGAAGAATAGGCCATTACCTTGCATCCTGGAGTGTTGAAGACCCTTCTGAGCTCCTGAGTGAATAGAGATAGGTTAGAGATGAGGTCCGGTCGTCTCTCCCAGATAGGAGTTGCCCATGCCAGAGCTTCGTCAGTTAACAGTGATATGATATAAGCGATTTTTGCACGATGAGGCAGAATGCGAGAGGGAGAAAGTTCAAATTGAATAAAATATTGGTTTAGAAGCCCACGACAGCTGAGGGGATTTTCGTCATAGCGATTAGGCGTGGGGAGACGGGGTTCACAGGCGGCGTGAGTAGCACTTGGTGTAGGGGCCTCCGCGACTAGGGGAGCAGTGTTAACCGCTGCATGCTGTGCCAGGTCTGCGGTTTGCAGTACCGCGAGGTGGATTTGCTCCATCCATTTGTTAATATGCTCTAGGCACCGCTGCACTTGTTCAAGCTGGGTGGCATGCAGGGTCAGAACTTGACCCACCTCAGCGGATCCATGTTTGTGGGGTCGAGCATACTGTAAAGGGTGCCCGTCACAAACTGGACTGCGAAGCAGAGGGGGGGGATATAGAAACACCGACCTGAGGCCTCGATATCGCATCCGGAATGCAGAGTCGTGGGTAGCCGGGTCAGGGTTGGAGAAGGGAGGATCGTAATATAACTTGCCGTGGTCAAGGATAGGAGAAGGTATGGATCGTTGGGGTCACTAGCCGTAGTCGAGGGTTGGAGAGAGACAGGATCTTTGTAGTGAAAAGCCAAGGCTCCGTTGAACTGAAAGATAAAACACAGTGAAGCAGGCAAGGCAGGACAGGCGATATAAAGTGCTTGCAACCAGCACGTCATCACAAGGAAAGAATATCTATGCTCAGCCAAATTGCAGCCAATTGCAGAGGAGTACAACAGCAGAAGCTGCTGCAAGAATCAGCCCCCTGATTTGTTGCTGAGTGAGTTCAGCACAGCAGGCACTGACTGTCAGTATCCGTGATCCTCGGCGCACTCAGCGCATCCGCCACATACCTCAACCCGTGATTGGGTGTTCTGCTTCTCCTGCCGCTTGTGACGCTCCTCTCACCCCTGCCGGTACCAGCCACCATCTTAGTGGCGCGAGCGCATCCCGCGCTATTAGGAATACAGCTCCTTCTGGGCCTGCCTCTGGATTGCTTCCATGCGGTGATGTCACCGGCACGCAACGCGCACCCGCGGTGCGCGGTCAGCGCGCGCACGTGCCGCGTCTCCTCTGCTCATCAGGGTTACTGCCCACCCCTGCAGCTGTCACTCCAACATTCCAACAGCCAACCAGAGCCCGGTTTACTGACAGGTTCCGTCAGCCTGTTGCTCAGGGTCTGGAAAAGCTTGTGATCCGTTACAAAGCAATGGCTTCTTGGATAACCCTTTTCCCTGCCAGATATGCAGTGCCTGGTCTCTTTTAGGCAGTGAAGGGGTCGCAGCTAACCTTTAAGCAGCATACAGCTGCGCACATTTTTATGGTACAAGGAATTTTTTAATCTTAAATTTTTTTTTTTTTTTTAAATAAATGTTGAGCCCAAAAATAATAAAAAGCATGTGTTGTTTAATCCTCTGCTGGCGTCTCCTCACTGCAGGGGTCTAATGGTAGCAGACGCACATAGTCTAACAGTGCTCCCAATGGCCCCCTGCTGTGATCGGACGCAACTGGGGGATTAAACAACATAATTATTTTCTTTTGCAGGCTGTATTTCTTACTAAAAGCACATATTTGATATTAAAAAAACAAAAAAAAAAAAAAACAGCCCTCAGCTATGACTTTATTTTTTAATGGAGCCGGAATGAATGAGTCTATTGTTGAGTTTTCACTCACATGCTCTCTTGAAACTGAGATAAAGTCAGGTTATTTTTTGCGAGTAACAAATCTCTAGAATCAACTTTACTTGTTAATGTGCATAGCTCTGTATTTTATCAATTAAAAAAATAGGATGGGTGTATTGTATAACAGCATGTCATTGAAAATCCTATGTGTTTTTGTTTTTTCAAATAAATCACTTGTGTAGTATTGGTTAGTACTTACTGCATTTGTTTTTTTTATTTTCTCCCGCTCATTACGCCCCTTTTAATGATTTGTAATGTATCAAGCTTCCTCGGGTTGCTACAGCAGCTATTGAGGAAGCCACAGCACTTCCTCTATTGAAAAAGGCAGCCATATTGGGTGGCATGTGAAGCAGGATCTTCGCCCATCGATCGCAGGAGAACGGACTGATCGGCAGCTTAGATAGTGGCATTGCCGTAAAGTCGAGGAACTGCGGCATTTATGAAAACAAAATCAAATGTAACCCTCCCTGCCCGGCTCCTTTGGAGTTTGCATCGGATAGTATATTTACTTGGCTTCCCCCGTGTATTACCTTATCAGGGTGCTGGGTCCGTGCATCTGGGTGGTGATGAAGAAAGGATGGGCACCAGGAACTGGATAGTTATGAAGAAGATTGAGTTTATTAGGGGGTTCTTAGACAAAACTTCTCCAGATGGCCTGCAGCCATGCTTCCAAGCAGATATGCTTTTAAGTATATATGTTTCAAGTATTTATGAAGTTTAAAAAGGAAGTTCAAAAGAAGTGGAAAAGTGGACAGCACCTAGTACTTCTGATTCCTGCTTTTGATCTACGTTGGAAAAGAGGATATCATCTATCCCAGACTGCACATCTCAACACTTAACTATTGCTGTGATGCCACCTTTATTTTCTGTATTTGCTGTAACCTCACTCATTTTCAAATTATGCACTTCCTTCCACCAGTCTCCTTATGTCTCTAACTCTATTCTTATATCTCCATCTCTCCTTTCTTCCCCACTTCTCAGTTCACATGAACTCCTTTCTTACCTGCGTCCTCTGTCACCACACAGCTATATCCCCTGCACTAAAACACACCCCTATAAATCATCCTCACACATCCTCTTTCTATCCATGCTTCTCTCCTTGCTTCTGGGGATATCTCTCCCAATCCTGGTCCCTGTTTTATTTCTACTTGCTCTGGTCCTCGCCTCCCACATGCAATTTATACTTCTTCTGTTAACCCCTCCAACCTCATACCCATCCCCTGCCACCCTCCCTCCTCTCTCCCTTTCTCCTGTGCCCTTTGGAATGCTCGCTCCCTTTCTAACAAGTTCCTCTCTGTACATGACTTCTTTCTCTCTCACTTCCTGCTTCTCTTTGCTATAACTGAGACCTGGCTCACTCAGACTGACTCTGCTCTGGAAGCTGCCCTCTCTTATGGTGGCATTTCCTTCTCCCACACTCTGCGCCCTGATGGCAGGGGTGGAGGTGTGGGGCTCCTGCTCTCTCTCTGCCGTTAGCGAACCCTTCCTATTCCCCCCTCTCTTGCTTTTCCCTCCTTTGAGGCTCACACTGTCCAAATCTTCTCTCCTCTCCCTGTCCATGTGGCGGTCATATATCGCCCACCTACCTCTACTCATCCTCCTTCTGCCTTTCTCTCTCACTTTGAATCATGGCTCTCTTTCTCTCCTCAGACTCCCCTGTTCTTCTCCTTGGGGACTTCAATTGCCACATTGATGACCCCTCTCTCCCTTGGACTTCCCGCTTTCTTTCTCTAACCTCTTCTTTTGGCCTTCAACAGTGGACTGCAGCCAGCACCCACAAGGATGGCCACTACTTAGACCTGGTTTTCACTAAAAACTTTTCTCTCTCTGATTTCTCCATTTCCCCTTTTCCTCTCTCTGACCATCACCTCATCTCATTCTCTCTATCTCGCTTCTCCCCTTCTCCACCTCCATCTACCCCCCCGGTTCTGCAGAAACCTGCGCTCTATTCACTTACCTGACTTTGAGTCCACTTTACGCTCCTCCCTCTCCTCTCTCAGCTCTGCTACAGACCCTGACAACCTGGTCAGGAACTACAACTCTGCCTTGTCCTCCTCTCTTGATCTACATGCCCCGCTTTCTCTCTGCTGCACTCGCCCTTCTAACCCTAGACCCTGGTTAAATTCCCACATGCGCATGCTGCGTTCCTCCACTCGTTCCTCTGAACGCCTCTGGAGGAAATCTCATACTCTCGCAGACTTCCTTTACAACAAATGTATGCTATCCTGTTTCAACTCTGCCCTCTCGCAAGCTAAACAAGCCTACTTTTCTTCACTAATCAACATGCACAAGTCTAACCCACGCCGACTGTTCTCTGTCTTTGATACTCTACTCAAACCATCCTCAGCTGCCTCTCCTTCCTCCATCTCCGCTCAGGACTTTGCTGACTATTTTAAGGAAAGGTGGAATCCATACGGCAGAACATCCCCTCTGTTTCTTCCTCCCATCCTACACTTCTTCCTAACTCTCCTCCTGCCTTCCTTGACTCTTTTTCCACTGTCTCAGAGGAGGATGTGTCGCTGTTGATCGCCTCTTCTCCCTCTACCACTTGCCCTCTTGACCCCATTCCCTCCCATCTCCTAAAACCTCTTGCTCCTACTATAATCCCTACGCTCACACACATTTTTAACTCCTCCCTCTGCTCTGGAACCTTTCCATCCTCCTTCAAACATGCAACAGTCATACCATTACTCAAAAACACCAAGCTTGACCCTACCTGTCTTTCTAACTATCGACCTGTCTGCCTCCTGCCTTTTGCCTCTAAACTCCTTGAACGACTTGTAGTCTCTCGCTTGCTCCATTTTCTCAACACCTATTCTCTCCTAGACCCTCTACAATCTGGCTTCCACACTGCTCACTCGACTGAAACAGCCCTCACTAAAATAACTAATAACCTCCATGCTGCCAAAGACAGAGGTCATTACACTCTGCTCATACTACTCGACCTCTCTGCAGCATTTGACTGCTCGACTGCTAAAACTCTGACTCAGGCCCTCATTCTCTCCCGTCTTGATTACTGTAACCTCCTGCTGTCCGGCCTTCCTGCCTCTCACCTGTCTCACCTACAATCTATCCTAAACGCTGCTGCCAGAATCACTCTACTCTTTCCTAGATCTGTCTCAGCATCTCCCCTCATGATATCCCTCTCCTGGCTTCCGATTAAATCACGTATCTCACACTTCATTCTTCTCCTCACTTTTAAAGCTTTACCCTCTTCTGCCCCTCCTTACATCTCTGCCCTAATTTCTCGTTATGCACCATCCAGACTCTTGCGTTCTTCTCAAGGATGTCTTCTTTTTACCCCCTTTGTATCTAAAGCCCTCTCCCGCCTTAAACCTTTTTCACTGACTGCCCCACACCTCTGGAATGCCCTTCCCCTCAGTACCCGACTAGCACCCTCTCTATCCACCTTTAAGACCCACCTTAAGACACACTTGCTTAAAGAAGCATATGAATAGCACTGTGGATATTCTGAACACATGATACATAAAGCTTGGCCCCCTGCAGACGCACTTACCAGAACTCCCTCCTACTGTCTCTGTACGTTCTCCCTACCTACCAATTAGAACAGTATCTAGGAAGAGTAGAGTGATTCTGGCAGCAGCGTTTAGGATAGATTGTGGTGAGACAGTGAGAGGCAGAAGGCCGGACAGCAGGAGGTTACAGTAATCAAGACGGGAGAGAATGAGGGCCTGAGTCAGAGTTTTAGCAGTTCGAGCAGTCCAAATGCTGCAGAGAGGTCGAGTAGTATGAGCAGAGTGTAATGACCTCTGTCTTTGGCAGCATGGAGGTTAAGTTATTTTTGTGAGGGCGTTTCAGTCGAGTGAGCAGTGTGGAAGCCAGATTGTAGAGGGTCTAGGAGAGAATAGGTGTTGAGAAAATGGAGCAACGACGAGAGACTACAAGTCGTTCAAGGAGTTTAGAGGCAAAGGCAGAGGCAGACGGTCGATAGTTAGAAAGACAGGTAGGGTCAAGCTGGTGTTTTTGAGTAATGGTATGACTGTTGCATGTTTGAAGAGGATGGAAGGTTCCAGAGCAGAGGGAGGATTTAAAATGTGTGTAGCGTAGGGATTTATGTAGGAGCAAAGGTTTTAGGAGATGGGAGGGAATGGGTCAAGAGGGCAAGTGGTGAGGGGAGAAGAGGCGATCAACAGCGACACATCCTCCTCTGAGACAGTGGAAAAAGAGTCAAGGAAGGCAGAGGAGAGTTAGGAAGAAGTGTAGGGATGGGAGGGAAAAACAGGGGATGTTCTGCCGTATGGATTCCACCTTTCCTTAAATAGTCAGCCAAAGTCCTGAGCGGAGATGGAGGAAGGAGAGGCACGAGGATGGTTTGAGTAGAGTATCAAAGACAGAAACAGTCGGCGTGGGTTAGACTTGTGCATGTTGATTAGTGAAAGAAAGTAGGCTTGTTTAGCTTGCGAGAGGGCAGAGTTGAAACAGGATAGCATACATTTGTTGTAAAGGAAGTCTGCGAGAGTATGAGATTTCCTCCAGAGGCGTTCAGAGGAACGAGTGGAGGAACGCAGCATGCGCTTAGGAATTTAACCAGGGTCTAGGGTTAGAAGGGCGAGTGCAGCAGAGAGAAGCGGGCATGTAGATCAAGAGAGGAGGACAAGGCAGAGTTTGTAGTTCCTGACCAGGTTGTCAGGGTCTGTAGCAGAGCTGAGAGAGGAGAGGGGGGAGCGTAAAGTGGACTCAAAGTCAGGTAGTGAATAGAGCGCAGGTTTCTGCAGAACCGGGGGTAGATGGAGGTGGAGAAGGGGAGAAGCGAGATAGAGAGAATGAGATGAGGTGATGGTCAAGAGGAAAAGGGAAATGGAGAAATCAGAGAGAGAGAAAGTTTTTAGTGAAAACCAGGTCTAAGTAGTGGCCATCCTTGTGGGTGCTGGCTGCAGTCCACTGTTGAAGCCAAAAGAAGAGGTTAGAGAAAGAAAGCGGGAAGTCCAAGGGAGAGAGGGTCATCAATGTGGCAATTGATCTGTCTCAGCATCTCCCCTCATGATATCCCTCTCCTGGCTTCCGATTAAATCACGTATCTCACACTTCATTCTTCTCCTCACTTTTAAAGCTTTACCCTCTTCTGCCCCTCCTTACATCTCTGCCCTAATTTCTCGTTATGCACCATCCAGACTCTTGCGTTCTTCTCAAGGATGTCTTCTTTCTACCCCCTTTGTATCTAAAGCCCTCTCCCGCCTTAAACCTTTTTCACTGACTGCCCCACACCTCTGGAATGCCCTTCCCCTCAGTACCCGACTTGCACCCTCTCTATCCACCTTTAAGACCCACCTTAAGACACACTTGCTTAAAGAAGCATATGAATAGCACTGTGGATATTCTGAACACATGATACATAAAGCTTGGCCCCCTGCAGACGCACTTACCAGAACTCCCTCCTACTGTCTCTGTACGTTCTCCCTACCTACCAATTAGACTGTAAGCTCCTCGGGGCAGGGACTCCTCTTCCTTAATGTTACTTTTATGTCTAAAGCACTTATTCCCATGATCTGTTATTTATATTATTTGTTATTTATTTGATTACCCCATGTATTACTACTGTGAAGCGCTATGTACATTAATGGCGCTATATAAATAAAGACATACAATACAATACAATACAGATGCATTGCTGCAGTCCTGGAGAGGCACCGTCTTACAACAATTGAAGTAGTTGCTTGAACATACAAGATAACTGATTCTTCATAGCACATACTTTCCAAATATCTTCTGGGTACCTTCTTGGGCTTCCCCTTTATCTCTTTGGTCAATGAGACCTTGGGTACTGTAACTTCCTCTGACCATCCTCTTGGTAGCGCTTCAGTGCTGGGATGGCAGAGAGGGCGGGCTTTTCCCTTTCCTCCCTACTCCTCCTAGCTGCTCATAAGAGAATGGTGTCACCTTATGCAGTACTTCCCTGGGATGCCACTGATTGAGCCACCTGTGCTGAAGCATGGATATCCTGATAACCTGTCCTGTTGGGGGGGAGGAGGGATCTTGAGGACTGGTGTTGCCCATCCCTGCTGCCTTACTGCTACAAAATGTTTAGACATTTACAGCACAGTACCAAGTGTAAAAGGGAACATTCCTCCAGCGCATGTACTCAGTCTATCGACCCAACCAAGTATATATGTAGGTCGCACTGGGGATGAGGTGTATACCTAAAGCAGCAACCAGTGGAATGGGTATAATGATCACACTGGAGATGGAGTGTACACTTCCACAGCAACCAGTACAGAATGCTGTATTACAGCATCAGGAGTTATGTTATCATATTCAGGTCACCTCCTTCATATCAACATTGGCCAAAAGGGAGGAAGTGAAGCAGCTTTCCTACCATCTCCTAAGCACCAAGAGGAGTATAGACATGTACATGCAGAAGTAACAGCTCTCCCAGCACAGTGTCTGGGAAATGTTACCAAGTACCAAGTGTAGTTGGAAAAAATACTACTTTTGGGGAAAAAAAGCTACCTGTAGTGTAACTGTGTAGAGGCCATGAAGGGATGTAAAATTGATCTAGCTGGCTTTTGAGGGAAAAATGGCATGGAAAGTCTCATGTTTATTTGTGTTATTTTTCAAATTTGTGGCAAATTCCTCTGACCTCATGATTTAATGACAAGTGTCATTAAAAAAATATTATACAGGAGGGCAACTCCGCTCAGAGCATCAATTGAAAGATGGCATTAGTTCTTCAGGAAGTTGAAGCAGTGTATGGATGGAGATCCCTCTTCATGTAGATATTCGATGGGTTAGTGCTGAGAAAGCTCTTACCAATATTATTTTGCACTTACAATGAAAACTTTTCTATTTTGTAGGGAACATATCAAGGCTAATACCAGCAAGTTTGAGGACCACCTCATAGTCACACACTTCCTCTGCGCACTGCCCTTTCTGACCTGAACACAGTCAACCCAAGTGTTCCAAGTAAAAACAGAAAGCAAAAAAAAAAACAATTCGAATCTGGTTGGTCACATTCGTGACTTTCACAGAAAACTGGGTCTCTTGAAATGTTCCATTAGAGAAAAACAATCTGGATAATTTCTCCTCTGGCAAAAAGATATCAATGGAAATTAAAAACGTAGATTTCAAAATATATGAAGGAACAAATAAATGATGGGTCTCGAACTGAATTTAACACAAGGTTTGAAGAATTTTTGAGAAACTAAGCGACAGCTCAAGTCTGTTCAGTTACTTTATTGGAGAGAAAATAGAGGAAGAACCATGCCATTATCACAGGGAACTGTGCCATATACAGAGCAATCCTTTCAAACAAAAAGGGATATCCCGCATGCAGAATTGTGCACGTTGTACCTGGAAGTTCCAACCTTAACTGGGATTTTGGATTCTTTCCATGAATTTGGATTCTTTAAAAAAAAAAAAAAAAAAAATTCCATTGACTCCAAACGCCATTGACCTCCCTAACTGCACTTTTAACAATGCACTTTTACCCCTACTGTGTCCGGAAGCCTCCCAACATACCACTTCGATTGTAAGCTCTTCGGGGCAGGGTCTCACTCTGCCTTGTGTTTTCATTTACCTGTCACAGTTTTAAAAATGTAAATGTTCGTTTAGTTTGTTAAAATTATTGCCCCATGGTAATCAAAGCAGTTATTAGTTATTAGTGGTCTGTGAGATGAAAAGTTGAGCCTGCCATGGATCCTTTAACCAAGTTCATAACACAATGGGCTAAATTGATGTTTTTCTTCAAAAATTAGAGATTGAGTTCAGCATTAATCTACACAAACACTAACTCTAGGTCAGAATTAACAGCGGTTATGACTCTAGAGTAAGGGTGGGCAACTCCAGTCCTCAAGGGCCACCAACAGGTCAGGTTTTCAGGACGTCCCTGCTCCAGCATAGGTGGCTCAATCATCAACAACATGTTTACTTATTTGGTATATCCCTGTATACCAAATCCTTTCTAAAGAGATGTCCAACCTTTTTTTAACAAATCTAATGTATCTGCCATCACAGTCTCCATGGGTAATGAATTCCACATTGTAACTGCCCTTACTGTAAAGAACCCTTTCCTTTGTTGCAGGTGAAATCTCCTTTCCTCCAACCTTAAGGGATGGCCCCGAGTCCTTTGTATTGCCCTTGGGATGAATAGTTCTTTTGAAAGCTCCTTATACTGTCCCCAAATAAATTTGTATATAGTTATCATATCCCCTCTTAGACGCCTCTTTTCTAATGTAAACAAATCTCATTTATCTAGCCTCTCCTCATAAATTAGATTGTCCATCCCCTTTATTAATATGGTGGCTCTTCTCTGCACTCTCTCTAGTTCCATAATATCTTTTCTATGGAGTGGTGCCCAAAATTGTACTCCATATTCAAGGTGTGGTCTTACTAATGCTTTATCAAGCTGCCTATGAACTTCTTCCTCAGTTAACCAATTGCTTCTTAATACAGAGGTTGTGGCTTCCTCCTGCGACACTACTATTGCACTTAATTCTTCCTTGAGTTGTAATGCAGTGAAACGCAGAGACACTGCTATAGTATTTTCATTTATGAAAATAATTATGGTGTTCTTTAAACTGTCTGTTAACTTTACTTATCATGGTGATATGGAGCTCTGAAGAACTTACAAAGAGGTAACTATTGTGCTATTTCCGCTTCCCCCCTGTGAAAGTGTTGATGTGTTTAATGGCAGTAAATTAAATACAGTGTATGTACCATGGGATGCTGTAGATCTTCCATGGAGAGTTTGAATTATTGAGCTATAATGCTGACCTGTACATTCAATGTGATTATAAGGATGAGACATTAACAGGCTCTCACTGATCATACATCAAACAATGTTATTTTCTGCCCAAGAATCTCTCAATCTCATTGTTGTTGGTCCTTGGAAGACTCTTTGATAAAGCACCTTCACAGGTGCGAAACGCGTCAGAGGACTTTTTAGCCTGAGATGTTTGCTTTATGCTGAAATAAATCTTTTTTCAATCTCATGATTACTTCCAGTGCTTCATTCACTTTTTCGCTGTGCACCGCCATTTTTTTCTACCTGGTCCTTGGAAGTTGATGCCTCGGCAGAATGGTCTTTAATGGGGCAATTTCACAGAAAGTAAACTTTGAGTCAAGCACCTCGTATGGTAAACTGGTCTACCACCCTAAATACTACCACTGTCTTTTTCCAAAAGAAATCTCAGAACCTACAGACAATTTGAGTTTTAAGGATTGTCACTGTCTGGGAGACTCTACTCCTTCTTTTATTTCCTGTCACAAAGCAGCAGGTTCCCCCTGGTCAGGGGGTCCCACAAGGAACCATGGATGGGCTCTGAGGGACCCTTCGGTACAAGTAAAGTAAAAAATATATAATAATAATAATGTTGCTGGGACCAAAACGTTTATCCCTCACTACTGGCAAATACTCACTTGTTTGATTAGAATGTGAGTGCTGTTATCTTCATCCTAATCTTCAGTATCTATTCCAGTGATTCCCTGGTTCTATTTGCACTCATGGCAGCATACCCGAGGGTTAATGTGAGTGCTCTGCATTACTAAATACTATCTAAGGCAGGGGTTCTCAACTCCAGTCCTCAAGACCCCCCGACAAGTCAGGTTCTCAGGATATCCCAGCTTCAGCACAGGTGGCTCAATCAGTGGCTGAGCCACTGATTGAGCCACCCTTGCTGAAACAGGGCTATCCTTAAAACGTGACCTGTTGGTCTTGAGGACTGGAGTTGAGAACCCCTGATTGTAGAGGTTTAAGACAAACAGTTCTCTGCAACCTCTTTGTCACCAAGAAGGATATAACTAGCAAAATATATATTTTTTTTAACTGAAAACTGTTCATTGACATTGGAGGCATAAACACGCCCTTTGTCCAAGCAGAGAAGTTGTGCCCCAGTCAGAAAGTCTATCCAAGCTATTGTAGCGTGGACGTAGCCAAAAACAGAGCTGATTTATTGGGACTTTCAGATACATTCTTGTGCCAAATAATGCAGTGTAATAGACCCCTTCTAAATGTAAAATAAACTAGCTGTGGATAAGAAACACATTGCTATTGCTGCATACACAATGCATGTGGTATTAACCCTTTTTGTTGGGCCTGGAACACATATATATATTTAACTGCTGGTATTCGTGCTAAGCCGGCACGATAATATTCCTTATCCTTAGTGTGCGCTAAAATAGCTCATCTCGAATTCAGAAATGAAATAAACTGTTTTAATTCAACACCCATACTGTGATACATCCCATTATAAATAGGGATTCCTGAGTTCATGTTCTTGTCAAGTTAGTGTTTATTTTTTTGTTATTCATGTGTTTTTCTTAAAACTGTTTATCAGTGTTAGTGATTAAACAAAAGAGTAATATGGTGCTCAAGTATGTAGTCCCATTACTTGTAATTGTAAAAGTAAGTATTGAAGTAACCTCCTGGGACATAAATACAGTACAACTATAGGAAGGGCTCCAGTTACCCTGAAGGCAGGGGTAGTTGCATAAAAACATCCACCCCTAACCTCATTGGGCTGGCCCCCAGTAGTACTCACAAATATATGTGTTAATCACCAGGGTTACTCACAATCTGCGTGCTGTCGCCAGAGGGTAGAATCCAGTACAGAGTAGGTTGATGCAACGCACAGCAAAGAGGGGGTGACAGCAGGAAGGAATAATTATGGTCGTTCCAGTGTTCCATAATAAATAATACAAATCTAATATCCCGGTTGTGATCATATAAGCTTATCCAAATAACATACAAGAAGTGAATATGTCTTACGTCAGCCACATTGTATCTACAAGCCTCTGTAAATTCTTACAAATAATTATCTGGCGCAAATACATTGTCCACAATATAAACAGCTTTATTGATTTATGAAATTTGTTAATATATTAACTAAGGAGTAGTGCTTTTGATGTCCATGATTGTTGTTTTTTCTGATTTTTTTCTGATTTTTTTCTGATTTTTTTCAGATTGTTGTGAAAAAGGTTATGCAAATTAATTGAATAAGTTTTCCTCTGTTCCTTTGGAGGGCTGCTCAAATGTTTTTAATATAGGTATAAGTTAGAATTAAGATTTTTGTTATTTAACCACTTAGTTTTTAATTTTACAGTTATTATATGTGTCTGTTTTATATAGGGTACAGTCTGCCTGAATAGGCTCATCAATTTAAAACCCTTTATGTGTTAGATGGTTGGTATGTCCCTTCCCCCGTTAGTGTGGCATATCATGGGTGTCTCCTTGGGTCTAAGGGGCATTTCCATGATTGTCTCCCTCGGGGTGGCTGGTCACATCAATTACTGGCCAATTTCGCTTTATGCAATGCCAGAGAGCCATACATGCGCATGCGCGAGTATTGAGGACTTTAGTGGTGCCCTCCTGCGGGATCGGGGTTTGTTTCTTCTGTCTTTTTTTGTTTTTTTCAATCAGCACAATCTGCGCATGCGCGGCCAGACGGGACTGTCCTGGAACGCATCTCGCGACATTTGGCCCTCCATTGCCCTGCATTGCGGGTCATGGAGCAGGTGTACATGGGAGGCGGATGTCGCGGCGGCTATACAGGTATACAGCCACTTCTGGTACAGCGCAGGCACAGCTATGTGTTATCAGGTAATTATGCAAATTTCAATTAGCGTTTTTTGGCGCCAAATGGCAGACTATCCCTATATATGGGGTGCAATGTACCATGTTTAACTGACTTCTTGTTAAAGTGCAATTTTCACTGCACGAAACGCGTAGAAGGTTGCAGCCTTCCGTTTTTAATGTTCCTCCAATAAAGAAGATTTTTGCCAGACCTGCTGTCACCACCTTCTTGCTGTGCGTTGCATCACAAAGCGCTGTACTGGAATTTTCCCATTGGCGACAGCACGCAAACTGAGAGGATCCCTGGTGACTTCAACCATTGTGAGTAATACCTGGGGCCAGCCCAATGAGGTGAGGGGTGGGTGTTTTTATGCAACTACCCCTGCCTTCAGGGTAACTGGAGCCCCTTATTAGGTTGCACATTATTTATGTCCCAGGAGGTGGCCTCTGTACTTATTAGTGATGGGATTTCAAGCTTGAGCACCATAATACCCTTTCTGCATGCCTTTGGTAATAAAAAGGAAATCCCGATCCCCTTAAAGGGACAGCTACTGTCCTGTATGTGCGCACATACAGGACAGTAGCTGTCCCCTTTAAGGGGATCGGTATTTCCTTTTTATTACCAAAGGCAAACTGCGCATGCGCGAGCAGTCGTGACCACCCTGGAACGCATCTCGCGAGATTTCGCCCTCCATTGCCCTGCTGTGCGTTCCACAGAGCAGGAGTGCTTGGCAGGCGGATGTCTCAGGAGCTTAACAGGTAGTTAGTCACTTCTGGCATAGCGCTGGCGCAGCTGTGTATAATTAAACATTTATGCAAATTCCAAATAGTGTTTTTTGGCGCCAAAACGGCAGACTGTCCCTATATATAGTGTGTCATACCATGTTTAAACTGACTTCTTGATAAAGTGCAACTTTCATTGCACGAAACGCGTAGAAGGTTGCAGCCTTCCACATTTTAATGCCTCTTTAATAAAGAAGATTTTTGCCAGACCTGCTGTCACCCCCTCTTTGCTGTGCGTTGCATCAACCTACTCTGTTAGTGATTAAACAAAACAGCTAATTTCGGTAAATTTGGTAAATCACTATACCTGGTTGAGTTTTCATACATTACTTTGTATTTGTAACGCTTGCGCTTCCCACGAGCAAGACAGAACCCTGGTACTGAGGTGGGGAAGCAGTAAACCATGCACACCCACAGCAGCGGAAGCGTGCCTGGCAGGAGGATTGTCAAACGTAGCCGGTTCTGGGTTGGAGAGAGTGGGTTAGTCGATACTTGCCAAGGTCTTGGAATGGAGAGTTCAGAATAGTCCATTAGCCGTGGTCTGGGGTTGGAGAGGTCAATATCGTGGAAGTCCATATAGCCGGGGTCTGGGGTTGGAGAGGATAGAATCGTGGTGGTACGTATAGCCATGGTCTGGGTTGGAGATATCCGCAGAGTCAAGGGTAAGCCGGGGTTAGTATTCAGAGGGGTTCCAAAGACATGCCAGGTCGGGACACGAAGGGTTAACTGCAAGAGAACACAGGACAGGGAGCAAGGCTACAACAAGTTATGCTCAGCGATGTGGGAAAGGAACTGCAGGGTATTTAACAGGAACAGGAACCAGTAGCAAAGGAGGCGGAGCGGAGGCGTGGCCTCCGCGGAGGCAAGGATTGGCTGCAGGAGACAAGTGGGCTAAACAAGTAGTTGCCATGCAGCTGGGGAGCGGTGCACGTCGTAACATGTGCGCACCGCGCGTGAGAAGCGCGACACATCCGAGGGGGCGGAGCTTATCTCCGTGGCACACTAGAAGAGCTGCGCATGCGCGCGCGCTCTAAGCACAGTGGGGGTGCGCGCATGCACTGCTGCCAGAGCGGAGGTCTGAGATATGACAGGTAAGTAGGGAACATGTCGCAAAGGACGTGTTCCCCGATTCCTTACAGTAGTACATCTGTCTCCTGGTTTTGTGGGTGCTTCTTAAAGTGGCAATCCAAGCTGGCAATTAAAAAAAATGTAAACGTAGGATTGAAGAAGGGGGGCTTCGGAGCTGAACCCTTCATTTTAGCTCTGGGGATCCCCTGCTTCCATTGATACTTACCTCTGTAGGGGGCGCTGGTAGCCGCTCCGCTCGCAAAGTTCCATTTAATGGCGGAGTTTCAAAGCTCCCGCGCCCTGCGGGTCAATAGGAACCCGTGACCTTCATCAGGTTTGGCTTCCTACTGGCCCGCATACATATGACACATCTCACTGTAAGAAGAATCCCCATGTTGGTATAGAGACACCACGGACCCATTCAGAGACAAGACAAACTACACAGGCCCGTAGATTCAATTCCGTTCACAGGACGGAATGTGAGGAAGCGACACATCCAGGGAAGGGACTAACCAACGGAGGAGACAGAGCCAGGCGGTATGCGAACAACATATTCAGGAGAATGCAACCTTGCTGAGCGGGTAAGACCGTTAATATAAAGTAGGTAGGAAAAGGTAAGTGTCAAGAATCAAACCTCGGTCAGACCTAATACGAAGTGCTGAAAAACATGGTAAAAACTCCTCACAGGTAGCAACCCAGATCGTATTCCTCATTTAAGCCTTAGGGGCTAAAGTTTGCAGTGTCTGGATCGAGAATAGCTCCCTTCGTTTGAGGAGAGCCACTCTGTCACCACCTCCACGTAGCTGTGGGATACTTTCGATGACCTGATACCTGAGCTGGCAGGAGCTATACCTCCCCTCCACAATGTGTCTGGCCACAGGGACTATTTAAACCTCCTTGGATGGACATTATGATTAAGCCTGGCGAAGGGGTCAGGGGGCCTTGAAACATAGCTCTGTTAAGCTCACCCCACTTTTAAAGTAGCAGATTTTTGCATGTTCCTGTGCAGGACAGACCCACTGAGGTCATTCTCCCTCCCGCAGAGGTAACTGAGAATGTTCACAGGTAGTGTTAGGACCTGCATACTGGTCATGCCGTGACGTGGCTGCATACTGGTCATGCCATGACGTGGCTGCATACTGGTCATGCCGTGACGTGGCTGCAGGCTTATAACGCTTTGGCCAAAGTGTTTACCTAAATGACCCTTACTCATGAGAATACTAACATTGAAGTATTTAGCTATGTATTTTATCACATTGGATGTACATTGGGTATTTTTGACTTTTGTTGTATACATTGCTCTGTTGTGCACATATAACAGTGTGTATCTGCTAACGTTTCCTTTCCCTGTGTGTGCTGATTTTTTCTGTATTGCTGCTTTTCTGATACATTAAAGAAGATACTTGGTGAGACCACAGGCAAAACATAAGTCCTTCATTATTATTATTATTTTTGAGTGCTGATCCAGTTTGGTTTTTGTATAGTTGCATGCATCTTGCGATGTGGATGTAGGATCATAGCACCTATAGATTAGTTATATTAGGCAGGGTGAGAACTAGTCCACCAGACTACGAAGAAAACTACAAATCCCAGAAGCATTGCAACGCAGGACCCTCCCACTTCCTGATTAAGCTCTATTTAAAGGTCAAGAAGTCCTATGTTCTTGGCGTTGCAAATTTGTTCCTAAACAGTTCACGTCCCTGTACCTGTTACATGTCCATATCCTAGTCCTGTCCCTGTTTCGATGTTCCTGTTTGCCAGTCCCTTTCCCTGTTTCCCAGTCCTGTTCATGTTACCGTGCCTGCTATTCTGTTTACCCAGGATTGCTTGTCTCTGCCCTAATTAAATCCTTTTTGCTATCATTTTTCTTCCTGAGTTCTGTCGTCATCCTCAGTGTTCTCAAAGTTTGCAATGCCACGTTTATTGCTACCGAAGGAAAATGGATCTTCAAAAGTTGACGGATTATCTTCAAGAACTGGTAGATGCAGTACAAGCCTTGAGAATGGATCTTGGTGCCCTGCGTACCGAGAACGCCAATACCAGTGGATACCTGCAGGCTGCTCTGCAACCAGTTATCCCAGCTGCAGTCGCTCTTTAAGCCTTTGACTTTTGCTACTGATAGGGCTAAAATTGCTTTTATTATTTGGAAACCTTATAGGAGATGCCCATGCTCTGGGCTTCACCACTATTGTTCAAAAACAGTCCCTTTATTGATAATTATAGAGATTTTGAAAAATAATAAAGGGGTACCTTTGAAGGAAAGACCCGAGCTCGAAACAGAGAGAATGCCTTATTAGACACGAAAAAAGGTTTTGGGAATCTCATCGCTTATATTGTCAAGTTTGGTAATCTTGCAGCCACTACCGATTGGACAGATGGTAGTTTATCTGCATTGTTTCGTCAGGGACTAAAAGATCAATTAAAGGATGACTTGGCTCAGGTTGCACTTCCTTCCGCGCTAAACAATCTCATAGATTTATCTTTGCAAATAGACCAAGAGCTATCCAAACGGCATACTGAACACAGAGAGCAGAAACCCTTCAAGAACATTCTCGGGTGCAGACCCTGATTTTTGCCAGGAAGAGACCCGTGAACCCATGCAGCTTGAAATGTCTGGCCTTATTGCATTCGACTCCTTGAAATTATTACCAATATCTAAACGTTATAATTTAGAATCAAGGTTATCACTTGGTATCTTGATTTTTAATAAAGTCCTCCAACTAAGTGGTGACTTGTGTATCACCCCTCTCTGCGATGCACAAGTGATCACTCAAGACTGTCACAGTTTCCTTTGAAAGTGGCTTGTTTATAAACATGTCCCGAGAGCCATCATGTAATCCAATCTCTGGCAAAAGAAATGCCCTTATCTCTAGATCCTATCAGTCACATACAACATATGGTACTTCTAGTAGGCCATAAGTGATAACCTTCCAATTAAGCCCTCTTTGTAGATCAGCACAGACACAGGAAGGGTCTTGACCTGTCGTAAACCCAATGTATTATATTTTTAACATTGAATAAGAGACCACTGAGTCTCCACTAGTGCTCTAACCACAATAACCGAGCAAAATCAATAAAGTTCCATGTAATCTTGAATGAAAATAAGAGCTAGATGGTCAAAGTCAATATGCCGGACTGGGACATAACAACCAGGTTACACTTTATTTAGAAAGGACAGGGTAGGAAGGAAAGGAGGAGTTGCTGCCCTTTATGCTAGGACAATATAATATCTACTTTAATTCAATGTGCTGGAGAAAAGACTGAAAAATGTTGGGTAGCCATAGAAACTGCTGAGAAGATGTTCATTTGTACCTGGGTGATATACAGACCCCTAGGACCAAGAAGAGGATTTAGACACGGTGTTAATAGAGTACATCACTAAGATGGCAATTAATGGAGAAGTCGTTGTTGTGACAGACTGTTGCAGATTCAGCCAGTAGCAGGGGCATCCTCTATTTTTAGGGGGGGCGCGAGCAAGGGGGGAGAACAGGCAGACTAAAAACGTTTGCGCACCCACTAGTCTACACCATAAAACGTATCAAGAAAGACAGCAGGAATGTGATATGTACAGCTTGGACAGCATGGATAGGGGGGACTATGATCAAACAAGAGGGGAGCAGCATTTCAGAGAAGTGCTAGAACAAGAAGTCATGATCTGAAACTGCAGAGTGGCAGGCTCAGGGGAAGCATGAGGAAGTCATTCTTCAGCGAAGGGGTGGGGGATTCGTGGGGCAGCCTCCCAGCAGACGTGGTAGTGGCTAATACAGCAAGGGAACTACAACATGCTTGGGGCTGGCATTCACTTTTATTACATAGACAGTATGAGAAAACCAAGAATCAAATGGGCTAGAAGGTTTAACAGCAAATAGGAAAATGGGCAGATTAGTTGGGCCCAGTCGTTTTTACCTGCTGTTAACACAGGACTGGCCACACCTGTCCTCAAGGCCAACCAAGAGGCCTGCTTTTAAGGATATCCCTGCTTCAGCATAGCTCCGTAGTTGACTGAGCCACTGATTGCGCCACCTGTGCTGAAGCAGGGTTATCCTGAAAACCTGACCTCTTGGTGGCCCTTGAGGACTGGAGTTGGCCACCCTCGGCGTTAACTTCTAGTAGTTTTAATGTTTCTGTCATGTTACAAACTATTTAAAATTCAAACCACATAAACCGTGCATATTGTTCCGGTCGGTACCAGAACGTGTGTGGTACCGGAACCATATGATTGCCAGCATTGCAACGGACATCAGGTATTTCTCGTCTGTTCTAAACGTACTAGTCCTGATGTTTGGTGAAAGTCATTGGGGACATTAAAGGTTAAACTAGCTTCAACCTTGTTGCTTAGAAATGCAGCAATTCCTCTCTTGGCACCCCGTGCATGTTTAGATCATGTCAGGAGATTTGGTGTGTTATGTCATTTCTGGAATGTCAGTTAGATAAATCAATAAATGGAATATTCAATTATGATTTTAATGCGTACAGTCAAATAAGTGCTAAAAAGATGTTACCTTCATATATCTCTGGAAATATTATATAGCACCAACATATTTAGTATCACTATACTATACGGGAGACAAAAGACATCACCATGAATGTTAATATATTAAAAATGAGGTTACCCAATACAAACACATACAGTACGTATGGAAGACCCAGGAGAGCTTACATTATTAGTGGACAACATATTTAATTAGTGTAGTGGGTTTTGACGTTTGAAACCGTGAACCCTTTCAAAATGTATTATGACTCTGTGGAGCCCTTAAAAAATATGTTGTGGCTTTGCAGAATTACAGTTGATTTATTTTATGCACATAAAGAAAATCCTATTGCGATAGCAGGGCGTAAGATCTTTCAGCGTTAAATATAATTAATAACAATGCAATATCACATGTAATAATCATTTTTTAATGACAATATTAATATTACAGTTATTGGGTCTGTCGGATATGTGTGCAGAGGGTTTAGAACAGGAGATGTTTTTAGGGGGAAATTCATATAGGCTTTTAATAGTCGCAACATTGACAACATAAAAAATCAGTTTGTGATCAGCATAACTGGGTTAAGAAAAACAAAGCAGTCCTAGCTCCTATAGGGAGCGCTGGCTACACCACATCTATAGGTGGGAGGGCTAAGCCCCTTACCAACATCACAGAAAACAGTGTGGAGGTCAGTTTACCTTCGGGCCTCGGCATCCTCCTGTCTGTCTAAGAGGGACGGGAGGGGGGTGGAAGATGAGTCCCCATGCAGGCGTGCGCTCTTCAGCGGTCCAGGTTGCATCCCTGGATCGGAGAGCCTAGTCACCACATGATTTCTCCAGTGGTCCAGGGTGTCTCCCTGAATAAGATCTCGCTGCAGTGACTGCTGTAGGCTTTTTGAAGGCCTCTAATGAGGCAGCTGAGCAGCACAAGTACGACAGCCCTCTGACTTTAACCTGCTCAGTGCTGTCTCAGCCTCTGCACATATGTTTCCCATTGCATTATTACGTGACAGGGGATTCACCCTGTTACACTCCTCCCCTGTTTGTAGGTAGCAAGGGCAGAAGCCTGTTCCTCCACTCTCTCTCGAGATACAAATGCATCTTGAAAGAGAATGGCTGGACGGAGAGATACCGTATTCTTAATCTGGGGTTGGAGTTCTCGATGGTGTTGACCCGTTTTTTTTTTAATTATTATTTCTTTTTTCTAGATTTCCAGTCCCCTAAATCCTCAAACTTAGTTTTAATCTGTCCAATGTCATTCACTCTGTCGGACAGTTTCTTTGGCTTCTGACACCAAAGGACCTGACTCTTCTTAGAGAAAAATCTTTCCTCAAGGTGATTTTTCACTCCTACAAGTAATGTTGGATATCGCCTTTGGGACAATTATCTGGTACTCAGGAGATGAAGAACAGAGACTTGCTACCTCTTTATCAGTTCGTGGCCATGATATGTGTTCGTAGTCGAAGAGGACACCGGTGACAAAGTCCTTGTTGCCTGTGCACATAACCAGTGGCTCTTCAAGTAGGCGCTCAAATTCACCACAGCTTTCCCATGATGTATTTACTATAGCTTCCTCAACCCTACAGAGGACATCTCGCTTAAGTTTATTTTTCCATTTTACAAACTCTTCTTTTACTCGCTTGGCAACGAGTTTTTTTTACGTGTCGTGCGATCTCTTCTTCCCTGTAAGTAGGCTGACCCCCTGCATCTGGCTCAGCATCATTGATCTCGGGCAGCTCAACCTTGGCGGACTTCTCATCAACTCTGAATGTACACCATGGCATCTTTCTTTGGCAGTCGGCAGACTTATAGTCCTGGGCCTCTCTTTATCAATGCATTCATTTATTCAGCCTGTGTGCTTTTCAAATGTGTCGGGAAGTCCCAAGTGATATCTGGTGGGGTATCTCTACTACAGTAGCACCGTCTTGAAGCAGCATATATTTATGTATGTGTGTCTGTGTATATATGATTTACTGTATATAATACATGCATATTATGTGTGCTGCATGGTGCCTGTATGATGTGTGTAATAGGGACAAATATATTGTGTTCATGAATGCTGTGTGTATCTGGTCTGCATGCGTGTATGTGGTATGTATCTGATGTGGGTACACATGTATATGATGTGCGTGTTTATTGTGCGTTTGTGTGTGTATGCGACCTGCTTATTATATGGTGCATGTATCTGGTGTGCATCTGTATTGTGTATGGGCCGTTTAATTGTTGTGGGGGAGAGCACGGGGCCTCTAAGTGCGGGGTTCGGTGCACCGACGGCAACGCCATCAAGCTGGCCCTGACTACTGGCTTGGTTTGAGGATCGCTATGAGGGCCGCAAAAATTGCTGAGGAAAGGAAGACATCCGTCTGTTTCTAAATGCACTCTGGTCACTATACAACAAGGTCCTCAACAGAGAAGACCGAACTAACAAGCACGTTGTCAGAGGCTCCAGGTGCAGGATGGACCTCAGTGGCTGGAACAGTAGGAATCAGGCAAAGACGAAGTCGAGGTCACAGGCAGGGGTCCAGGACAGGCGGCAAGGAATCATAGTCGGGTAACAGGCGGAAGTCAGAGGCAGGCGGCAAGGAATCATAGTCGGATCATGGGCAGAGGTCAGAGGCAGGCAGCAAAGAATCGTATTTGGGTCACTGAACAGAATGGGACAAGCCTAATTACAGACAAGGACCTTTATTAAACAAAGACTCAACAAATACATGAACAATGATCAGAAACAGGCTGTGGCAGAAAAAAGTCCAGTGCACAAAACAAATGCAAGGTGAAACAGAAGACCGGAAACTATAAAGGCAGGCAAAGACAGGAGACCAGAAAACACAGGAGACCCAAGAGAAGAGAGACCGAGGGAAACCCAGAGCAGACAGAAGTAGCAGCACACCCGGTGGATAAACAAAGGAACTGCAAGGGAGCGAGAGAACTACTGTAGATGTGTGTCAATGATGTTCCTGAGATACGCAGAGGCTGCTCATCGAAGAATACAAACTGAAATAGGAATAACTCATGCAACAATATGAGAAGTCATGCTCAGAAAAGTGGAACAAGCGCACGATAATATATATATTATTATTATTGTGTGATTACAATGTGATGTGCTTGTGCTCGAGCATCACTAATTACTTGAATTTGTTTTACCACACATTATTATATTATAACATTACATGATTACAATATATTGTGGGTTTTTTTTATTATGTATTCTTCTTGTGTGTTATGTATTGACTTGAATTTGTTAGCAAATACTTCTAGGTATAGTTTATTAATACAATTTATCATTTTTAAATAAATGTAGCAAATGTCAAACAAATCTGTCTAAATTGGAGCAAAATGGTGAGAAAATGTCTAGGTGGCGAACAGTCCAGGCCACGAACTGTAGGTGTGGTGAAATGGCCACGGCGAACCGGCGGCGGTGAATCAGTGAACTGTCCCATATATTAATCGTGGAACCTGTTGTAACCTCCTACAGAACCCCAAGATTCCGTGCAACACAGATTTACAAACTATTGAACTTGTACATCAGGAAAATGGGTTCAGAGGTTGGGAAGGTCTCACGGCCGCAGCTGCATGCTTTAAATTGAGGGAAAGGAGTATGTATCCTTCTTGTCAATAGGTTATTTCAGGGGTGAGCAAACTTTTTATGCCGAGCCCCCCTTTTCATCCATAAAATTTCTCGGGCCCCCCCTGCCTGATGTAATCAAAATCACATGAAAAAAAAAAAAAAAAACCTTTATTAAACGGTATACAATATAAATCCAAATATGTTTAAATACTTACATATTTCAGCAGCTCGCGCTTGCAAAATTAGGCTGCGTCCACTCTGCCGCGGAGAGCGGTGACATCACCAACTCTCCAAGCATGAGCACAGGGTGTCCTGCATAATTTTGCAAGAGTGGATCGGGGCTATTTGTGTGTGTGGCTGTGTGTGTGTGTGTTGACCGCTGCTGAGCGCACATCAAAGTCAATTTTGTTTGTCTCCCCAAGCACCAAGCTTGGGAGAGCGTACGTGCACAAAGGCAATACTTTGGGGGGGCACCCTCTCTCTCTGTCTCTCTCACCCTCTCTCTCTCTGTCTCTCTCTCTCTCTCTGTCTCTCTCTCTGTCTCTCTGTCTCTCTCTCCCTCTCTCCCTCTCTCTCTCTCTCCCTCTCAATCTCCCTCTCTCTCTCCCTCTCTCCCTCCCTCTCTCTCTCCCTCTCTCTCTCTCCGTCTCTCTCTCCGTCTCACCCTCTCTCTCTCCCTCTCTCTCTCCCTCTCTCTCTCCCTCTCTCTCACCCTCTCTCTCACCCTCTCTCTCTCTGTCTCTCTCTCTCTGTCTCTCTCACCCTCCCTGTCTTATCTTAACTGCCGTATACCTACACCGAAGTAACCTACCCTTCTTTCTTCCAGATCTGACTCAAGTTTCACACGGGAGACCTCGGAAGACAGGTAGGGAACACCTCCCCTCCAGTATAGTACCTTGAGGGACAGCGGATCAGGTAAGATCCCAGGCGGGATTGCTGCTTTAGAAATTGTGAAGAGGGGGCATCCAGACACTGGTTAAGGGGTTCAGAATCATTCACATCTGGGTTTTTTTTGTTCGATGAGTGAGGTCAACACACACACACACAACTATGTAACAAGGACTAATGGTCGTAAGTATAAGTGTACTACAATAAATAAACTGTTATGTAAAAAAAAAAAAAATGTCCCGGTTTTTCATTTTCAAAATCTGGTCACCCTAATAATAAGACTCATAAAGAGCCCTATATGGTGGAGACGCCAGTGCATAACCAAAACAACAGCAAAACAAAAAATATTATACAAATGATCTAGCTAACAAATATATAACTATGTACGATATTATTTAAATTCACAATATTACCCTGATGAGCTCTACAGTATGTTTAACATGTCCTCATAGTCAAAGATTTTTAATGAAAGGGCTCAAGGTAAAGCCTCCATTCAAGCCTAGTGGGCTCAGTGTTTTCAATTTGAAAATCCACTCAGCCTCCTTCTGTACTGTATGAGTCTATTAATTAAATCACCTTGTCTAATAGCTTTGGTAAAATGATCAATCCCAGTAAATCTCAGGCAGTTTGTATCTCATTTACGTGACATGCCAGTCGGGTATCCAGTTAATTTTTTATGGGATGTATACAGTATGTTTTCTTCGTAGCTGTCTAATAATTTTAACCACATACTATATTTGAGTCCACAGTTACAACTGATGAGGTAAATGACACCTGTGGTTTTACAGTTGGTTAAATGTTTTATTTTAAAGAACCCTGTATCAGGTCCAGAGAGAGTTTTGCTTAGTTCCATAAAGGAAATGTTTTTGCACGTGTTACATCTATATGATTCTATATGATTCCGCTGTCCAGGCAGCTAAGCAACTGCAATACTTTGTTTGTTCAAAATGGCTATTGTATGTAGAAGAATGTCCCTTACATTCCGTGATCTCCTGCTTGTGCTGGGAAAGTTATTATTATTTTCTGATTTCATAGGTCAGGCTCAAATTTAGGGAGTTAGTATTTAAGTGTAGCCATGTATCCTCTTCCGAAAGCATGTGTGCTGCCCTAGCAGGGGCTCAGATCTAGGACCCCCCTGGGTACAAAAAGGACTGCAGATCCAAATGTTGTGGTTCTGGGTTGTTGAAATGTGGAGCCAGGGCTCTGGCCACCTTCCTTCCCCTCCCTCAGGCGAGTGGGATACTACCCCTTACTCCAGGGGTGAGCAAACTTTTTATGCCGAGCCCCCCTTTTCATCCAAAAAATTTACTAGGGTCCCCCCTGCCTGTTGTAATCAAAATCACATGAAAAAAATAAAAAACCCTTTATTAAACGGTATACAATATAAATCCAAATATGTTTAAATACTTACATATTTCAACAGCTCGCGCTTACAAAATTAGGCTGCGTCCATGCTGCCGCTGAGAGCGGTGACATCACCAACTCTCCAAGCATGAGCACAGGGTGTCCTGCATAATTTTGCAAGCGTGGATCGGGGCTATTTGTGTGTGTGTGTGTGTGTGTGTATTGACTGCTGCTGAGCGCACATCAAAGTCAATTTTGTTTGTCTCCCCAAGCGCCAAGCTTGGAAGAGCATACGTGCACAAAGGCAATCCTTTGGGGGGGCATTCATCCACCTCTTTGCTACCTCCCTTCCCTCTCCCTGCTCCTCCCCGTACCTCCGAAGCCCCTGCGCGTGCGCTCACACAACATCACGTTGCCGCCACCTGCACTATCCTGTTCAGCCACCCGCACACATCTTCGGCTGCTCGCCCGTGCACATCTTCTTGGCCGCCCCTCGCGCACAGCGTCTGCCGGCCCGCGCACCCAGTTTTCGTCGCACGCCGCCTGCGCCTCCCTAAATAATCTTGCGCCTCATTGCCCCCCCAGTTTGCGCACCACTGCATTACAACACACTCTCTCAATCAATCAACAACCACATACACACACTCACCACATACACTCAATCAATCACCACACACACACACACACTCAATCAATCCCACAACACACACACCAACCCCCCCAACCACAAACACACCCAACTCAATCCCCCCCCCACACACACACATCCCCCACACACACACACACTCAATGCCCCCCCCCCACTCACACAATCCCCACACACACACACACTCAACCCCCCCCACACACACACAATAATCCCCCCCCACACACATTCAATCCCCCCCCACACACTCAATCCCCCCCACACTCAATCCTCCCCCCACACACACAATCCCCCCCGAAACACACACACAACCCCCCCAACACACACTCAATCCCCCCCCCACAACACACTCAATCCCCCCACACACACACAATCCCCCCACCACACACACAACCCCCACACACACACACAACCCCCACAACACACCACCAAACCACCCCCCACACATACACACATCCCCCCACACACACACACACATTCTCCTGAGGGGGCGACATGCTCCGATCACCCACCCCCCATGCTGCTCACAAATGGTGCGGGAAGCAACAGAAGAAGAGAAGGAGGGGCTGTCTGTGTGCATAGAGAAAGCCCGGGCACCCTCGGCAGAACAGGGACATATAGAAGCAGCAGCACGGAGCTTCTGGCCGCCCGTGCACAGCTCTGCCCGCCCCCAGGTTTCCCTGCAAGCAGCCCGCACCCCCCCTACATAATCTTGCGCCCCCCCAAGGGGGCGCGCCCCACAGTTTGCGCACCGCTGGGTTATTTAGCTGCCCCCCCCTCAAAATGAAGGGGGGCAGGGAGGAAAATGCATTTATACATAGATAAATAGATAGGTAGATATCAGGGGTGGGATGTTCAAGCTACTTAGAGAATGTTTTATTTACCATGAGTAACGGTGAATGAAAAAGCATTGATTTCCTAAATTGTAGTGGTACCCCTTCTAGCAGCAAGGGGATAAACATGAACAGCATTCCATTACATACCAATATAACCAAACCTTTTAATACATGTCCTTAATGAAATCTCCCCTTGCTGAAATTCCTCCTTGCAGTTAGGACGTCTCTATAGAAAACGTGTTTATTGCAGGTTTTCTTCATCTATCTTTTTTTCTTTTCAGCCTGTTGAACTCTCTCCGTTCTCCTCACCCACCTACTCATACATTATGGATGCAGAGCGTGTGGAAAATTCCACTGCTACAATAGCAGTCCGCTGTTCTCCGTTTGTTTTATACTGCATGTAACTTAGCAGGGTCAAAAATCCTGTGTTAGAGTAGGAAATGGCAGTGCTCTCAGTGCAAGTTCCAATAGATGTAGGCCTGTATATTTTATCCCGGTGATACAAAGCTCTACCTTGGTGAGCTGACTCTTTGCTACTCGTGTAAAGTATTAAAATTACAAGCCATAGAAAAACTAATCTGAATCCCATCCTCACAGTAAATTTCAAACAGGAACTGATTCTAATATACATTACTTAGTAATAATATGAATTAAAGCAGAAATACTACATTCCCCCTTTTTTTTCTTATTTGTATATGTAAAGCATGTGACAATGTATGATTCTACATTCTTACCTAAGCCGGCAATCGTTTGGTGCTCTTGTTATAAATCTGTAAACATCCTGATTGTGTGCCTAACATAATGGCCGCCTTCTAACTTTGTGCTGCAGTCTGTGAAATGCTGCAGCTGATACATTATGTAACATTATATTACGAAGTGTAACACTTTATTGTTACAGCTTTCAGAGTATTAGGCAGTCTGCTATTTGGAACACAGAAACAGATCAGGGAACCTGCAACAAATAATAATAATAATAAGCATTTTCTTCCATACCAGCAGTATTTCTGTATTCATTCTATGGCCGCGCTTATAGTGCCGGCGACGCAACGTCGCCCGAAAACAAATGCATTGCCGCCGCGTGCGCTTATAGTAAACGCGACAGCGACAATGCGACAGAGCGATGTCGCCGTCGTGAAAACTGGTAGCCGGCAAAATTAGATTTTTCAAGGGCTGTCGCGTCATGTGACGGGCCTTGAACCAAATCAAATGGCCAGAAACCCGCGCCGCAGCCGCCAAGCGAAATATAACTTTCGCCTGTGGCCACGGCAACGGGTGACGTCACCCGTCGTGTCGCCGTCGCCATCGACGGCACTATAAGCGCAGCCTAAGTCATATTGTAGATAGCTGATGGTGCATTAAACTATGTCAAATCAGGCAGGAGAAAGGGTTGTAAAGCGTGACGGTGACTAAGAACATTGCAGGATCTTGTATGAAGGGGGAAAGAAATGCATCGGGAAGAGGAAAGACGAATCTAAGTCACATACTGTCGCACCTCTTTTTATTGTTTTGTTTGGGGATTTCGCAACCAATGGCATTTGCCACGTAAGCTGCCTGCGATGATTCATTGCAAAAGTTATTTTAAGGGAAAAGTAAACGTCCTTTTTGCCTTCACCGGGTCATTGTGTCTATCCGTTCAATACACAAACCAGTCAGTGTGGAATGATATCATGGACTTTGCGCTTCCACGTGGCCATGTGAAATATCACTGACACCCGTGATGCTTTCCTCATGCAGTCTTTGCCCTCTCTGGGAGGCAAATCTATGTTAAGCTGGTAGTTTCAGATGCTGAAGGGGAACTTATGTTGTCACAGTAGGTTTATGGCTTGAAGCGGTCACAGAAGCAGTTAACTTGGCTCACAAAAGCCGTCCACTGACAACACGTCTCAATGAAGATCTCTTAATAGTCTCCTTGCTGCACTTCTCTCCTGTTATCCACAGGGCACTGACTGTCTGGCTTACATGTATTCATTTTCAAGGATAGCTTTAGAGGATGTTAGTGTGCAATACATTCATCTTTTGTATTAAAAACAAAATGGCACTAAGAAGGTTACTGTTTTTATTCCTCATTATGGCAACATAGAATGTAGATCGTGCTTAATATCTCTGAGTAGATAACAGCGTAACACCTTTCTATTACCTGCCAGAGCAAAGCAAGTGTGCTCCTCTTGCAGCATATGGAACTTCCTACATTTGACACATTGCTATTATCAGCCCCTCTATTCACATAGTACATAGTAACTTCAGATTGTGTGTGTGTGTGTGTGTGTGTGTGTGTGTGTGTGTGTGTGTGTGTGTGTGTGTGTGTGTGTGTGTGTGACTTGGGTGTGTGTGTGTGTGTGGTTGGGGGGGGGGGGTGTGGGTGTGTTTACATATGTATCAATACAAATATTTACTCTTAAATAATTCCCATTTCAACAAGTGTTATTAACCCCAAATCTTTACTACTATTTTTCAATTTAGGGGAATTTTAGAGGAAATCATTCAATACAAAAGCACATGCAGCGTTTAAAGCAGTAGTCCAAGCTGACGTTTTTTGGGGGGGTTTTACATTTATTTTCCCTTTAATATGTGCATCAATACAATCCACACAATGATAAGTAATTACAGTAGCTAAGTTGTTGATCAATCCTTTCTCCTGTGATCGATCGGCGAAGATTCGGCTCGGGAGGTTCACTAAATGGCTGTCAGTGCAGGAGAAGAGGACCAAAGATCCAAAGTTCTGTGGGGACGATCATATGACCAGGCAGTAACTAGATATAATTGGTGCACTGTCAGAGAGAGGGCAGGGCTCAAAAAGGGGTGTGCCAGAGCCTGTTTCAGAAGAGGAAGGGAATGTGACTTTGTATAATGGTTGCTATAGAAACAAAAAATGCTTGTTACATTATAATACATTACAAATGTCATTTAGAGTTGTTTTAAAAAAAATGCTACAAGTATTTTCTCATAATAAAGAATTGATTAATTAAAACAAACACATGTATGATATTGCTTGGTCTGCAGTTTTAAGATAACTAAATATAATGTTGTTACAATAAAGCTTTATTATAAATGTCCTGTGTTTGTTCTGTGTTATTTATTTTACTATATCTGAACCTGGGGCATCCACATGCAGACACTAAGAATATTTTGTTTGTAAAGAAGCTTTATAAAAACAACTTTGATTCTCCACAAATGTTGCAGCCAAAAAAAAAATCACCATTAATATTCCATGTACAGTATATAAGCTATGAGTGTTTAAAAAGAAAGGCTTGACAAGAAATTGCTGTCCACGCAGAGCTATGTCACAGAAAATATGGACTTAAATATCCAGTCCCTCTTAGGACCAAAATTAACCAATGGTACTGATGTTATAACAATGTGACAACCAGAGACATATAGGTATCTTTGGTTATGTTTTCAAAATGAGTTGGTAAACACAGTAGGATGAAACGTGGAAGAGGTTTGACTGTTCCCCCTACTGAGAGCCAAACTAGGGCATACTTGGTCTTCCATATTGGATAACTGGGGAAATCCCCAGTGGGCACCAGCATCTGATGGCCTTTAAGGTCCAGACTTGACTTGCTGAGTCCGCCAGAATGAATAGGAGACTTTTGAGATCTTGAGTAGACTCAGGAGGCTGGCTGAATGTGCCATAGACAGTCAGTTTGCTCTATACTGTATCGGTCAGTATATGTATGTTTCTTATATGCATAAGTGTGCATGCATATATAAGACTGTGTAAGTACTGTATACATGAGTGCATTCCCTATTATAACTGGTTTATTATGACCCTTTAGTGGAACCCTACATCTGTCCCACCCCCCCTGTGGGCCCTTGTCACCCCACTAGGGCGAAGGAAACACTTGACTGATATGCATTTTGCTTTTCAATGTTCAGCCTGAAAACAAAAAAAACATTCTTCATTTTTTTAAGAAACCCCACAAAAAGTGATATGTGTGTTTTAAGGGTGATCATATGTGTTTAATAAATCCAATTCATATCAGCGAGACTCACCGAAAATTAACAAGAGTTGGCATGTCTGGCATCAGGCCTAAATTTGTTGTAAAATTCACGCTATATGGGCATTGTGAACATGCATCTATCAATACCACTTGTAACCTTTCCGCCAAGGAAGTATGTAACAAATAGTACAAAGGCCTCGGGGGCCATCCCTTAAGGTTGGAGGAAAGGAGATTTCACCAGCAACAAAGGAAAGGGTTCCTTACAGTAAGGGCAGTTAAAATGTGGAATTCATTACCCATGGAGACTGTGATGGCAGATACAATAGATTTGTTCAAAATAAGGTTGGACATCTTTTTAGATAGGAAAGGTATACAGGGATATATCAAATAAGCATACATGGGAAGGATGTTGATCCAGTGATTAATCTGATTGCCAATTCTTGGAGTCAGGAAGGAATTTATTTTTCCCCTTATGAGATATCATTGGATGATATGACTCTGGGGTTTTTTAGTTTGCCTTCCTCTGGATCAATAAGTAAGTATAGATAAAGGATAAAGTATCTGTTGTCTAAATTTAGCATAGGTTGAACTTGATGGACGTACGTCTTTTTTCAACCTCATCTACTATGTAACTTTGTAACTATGTAACTAAAGGGTCACTTATCAGCTGCAAAGAGCCAGCAGCCTTTGCACCATTAAATGTCGACGACTTATCTCAAGGAAGCTGGCAATCTGAATCTTGAAGCAGGGCGGCGAGCTAAGAAGGATGACAAATAGGTGCCAGGGACTTGAATATAAAATATAGAAAGTCTTTAGTTCTAATCTTCAACAGAGGCAATAAAATACCAATATTTCTTGCAGCAAAAAAAAGTGAGAAATAACTTCTCCCAAATCAAGTGGTTTGTGGACCTCAACCGGGTGGGCAGGGGCTGACTGGCAAATTTTAGCCCGGGGGGGTGGAAAGACCAACCAACAGGCCCAAGAATCTGATGCCCACATACCATACACAGATGCACGCTACACGTACCCAACACCCACCATACAGAGACGCAAGCAAACCAGGTACACGCCCCATAGACACATGCTTGCCATACACTACACCAGGGGTGCACAATCTTTTACCCCTGCGCCCCCTGACTGCTCTCACCCCCTCATTACCTTGTCTCCGTTGTTCTGGCCTCACGATATCATGTGCCCTTACGTTGGCATGGCGACGCATCCCCAGAAGCTACCGGAGACCAGGTAAGTGAGTTACACAGGCCTCGTACGCGGTCCGCAGCATTTAATTTAAATGCTTTGGGAAAGAGCACGGGGCCTCTGTTAGCGCCGCACCCACCCAAAAAAAATCTCACACTCCCCAGTTTGAGCACCCCTGCACTACACAATGAGAGCTCCATACACATACAAAAGCACAATAAACACACACACCAGATACAGACTATATATATATTATTATATATATAATATTATATGTAGCCCTTTTTGTGAACCGGCCGACCCACCCAATCTCACATTGGCCCCTCGTGGTCTAACCGGTCCCTTTCCCTGCAACACACCTGCTCTAAGGGACTACTGGTACTGCATAACCTGTGTGGCTCCAGGAGATCTGAGCCTCCGCTAGCTGGGAGCCTGGGGAAACCCTTACCCTTACTTGGTGCAGCGCCTCCACTTACCCAGGATCCCCCGTTAGGAAAGATAGCCCTGAGTAAGAAATACAATAACACTTATAGATAAACAATACTAACTCTTTACTTAACACACATATAACACATTACATAACATAACCATAACCAGATGCTCTACCCGCATCACATCAACCCAATGTCTGGTATTCCCCAACCAAGTGTCCTGTGATCACCCCACACCCAATGTCTCGTAACTCCTACGAAAGGTCGTGGGTGACTGCGCAGTCACTATTTAAGCTAGGGCCCAGTTGGTGCACTTAGAATATGGAAGATACCTTCCGAGCACTCCGATGCTCGGGACCGCAACACACTTTCTTCTAAAAGGGTCAGACGTCCGTCTGATCCTATTCCAGGTACTCTGCCGGTGGACCCCAACGAGGGTCCCACCGCTCCACGGGAACTGCAACCGGATCACGGCAACACCAACCGCGTGGGAACAGCAACCGCCTTCCTATCAATACCTACTACTAGAGTGACAGCAACCCTAACCTAGGGCCTGTCCCTGAAGAACCCGCAACCTGGGATGGCTTGGGGAAAACTCCTAGGGCCCGTGGACAATAACCGCCCCCCTTCCCCTAGCTACCCAGTCTCAACTGTATCTGCTAATCCTAGCAGCCTAACACACCTGCAGCCAACATTCAGCTTACACTGTCAGCCTGCAGGGATTCACACCGTGCACACACACTGCACGCACTGCGCACAGCACATGCAGCGACACACACCCAGACAGCTGCAATCACACACAGCCACCCGGATCCCGCAGCAATCCCACTGCTAGCACACCGTGCCTCTTTGAGGGTCTGCCACAGTGCCCACAGCACTCTCCGCTGCGACACTGCCAAACCAGCACTTCCCACACTCAAGGGTCACCTCCCTAGCTAAGGCGTCCCTCCTCAGTCTAAGGCGTCCCTCTTCAGTTACCCCCTACCCTTACCCGGGAATTGGGGCCTGCCTGGGGATCTAGGGAGAACCCTTACCTGATGCAGGAGCCACGCGCTCCCTGCACCCTTCCTACTCCTTCCTCTGCTCTGCCTGACTGCTTGTTGCAAAGCCCGGGAAATGTATCTCTTTTCCCGGGCTGAGCTTCCTTCAGCCCTATTGGCCACACTCAGGCACCTGATGCCTGTCTCCCTAAGCCTCCTGGGAATTGTAGTTCCCAGGGGCTACCTAAAGCATTGGGGCCGCGTGCGCGCTTCCCTCGCGCATGCGCGAACCCCTAATGGCCGCCTCAACCTCTCTACTACCTTCCCTACTCTCGCGCGATCTCTCTGGGGCCTTCCCTGCGCTTGCCACCTACTGCGCATGCGCGAGCTAACGCGCAATGGCGGCGCCCTCCTCTCAAGCCGCCGAGCCGGTGGCAACGCGATCGCGGTCTTAGCGACGGCCCGATCGCGTCCCCGGCAACCGGCCTGCGCCTCGCAACGCTCTGCTCCCTGCACTGGCCCCCACCCTCGCGAAGGGCCGCCGGGTCCGTCGCAGCCTCCGGCGGCACCCGCGACCACCCGGTAAGCGCGGAGGGGGGCCAGAAAGCAAAAATATACCTCGGGGCTACATATATATTTACCGGTATATATAAAATGTATTAGCGCTCGCTAGATATACCTGTAGCCCCGGGTTTATTTTTCACTCCTTGACCCCCCTCCGCGAGTGGCGTGAGGTCGCGGGTGCCGCCGGAGGCAGCGCCGGACCCGCCGGCACTTCGCGAGGGTGGGGGCCAGTGCAGGGAGCAGCGCGGCTTCCCCCACATGCGGCCGGTTGCCGGGGACGCGATCGGGCCGTTGCTAATGCCGCGATCGCGTCTCTAAGGTCCCGGCGGCTGGCGAAGAGGGCGCCGCCATTGATGATAGGCTCGCGCATGCGCAGTGATCGCGCAGGCGCAGTACAGGCCTCAGAGACAGGACAAAGTCGCGCGAGAGCAGGGAAGGCCCAGGGGAGGTTAGGGCAGCCCGAGATAGATCGCGCAGGCGCAGATGAGCTTGCCAAAAGCCCGCGAAGCCCTAGCCTACCAGGGAAGGCTCTGAACTGGGACTACAGATCCCATGAGCCTCTGTATGCCCCATGTGACACCAGGGAGCCAATAGGGCTTAGGAAGTCTGCAGAGGCAAGTGGATACATTTGGCGGGTTTGCAGCACACTAGTCAGTCAGAGACCGGAGCAGCCCAGGGAAGGAGGTAGGATACAGGAGTCAGGGACTCCCTGTATTAGGCCAGCACCCCCAGGGCCCGAGGTAGTTAAGTACCCCCATTACAGGAGTGTTGCCAGGGACTGCCCTAGGTTAAGGGACCCTGTCACTCGGGATAGCCAGTTGGAGCTGGGAGCAGGAAGGGGAAGGAAGGGTGTAAGGAGCAAGTGGCTCCTGCACCAGGTAAGGATCCCCAAATCCCGGACGAGCCCCAACCCCTGTTAGGGTAGTGGGTAATTGATAAGGGACGGCCCGAGATAGGGAGGCTGCCCTTAGGTGTGAGAGGGTGCAGGCTTGTCAGTGTCACGGCTGGTAGTGCTGTGAGCGCTGACATGTAGGCACAGAGTGTGCAGTGTGTTTGCTGCAGGGGCTGCTAGTGGTTAGTTACGGTTAGGACTGGGACGAGCGAGGGGAGTGGGGCAGGTTATTAACCCTGTAGGGCCCTAGGAGTTTCCCCCTAAGCCACCAAGGTTGCTGTATTATAGGTACGGCCTAGAGTACAGTATTGTCCGTGTAGTTAGTGAAGTCAGATAGGGACTCAGCGGACGCTGCAGGTTCCTGTGAAGCAGTTAGGACCCACGTTGGGGTCCACAGAGACTATCCCAGAGTGGGACCGCCCTGGCGGTCCGCGCGTGCCCAGAGTTCGGTTGGAGGATCAGAAGGGGTCATCGCCGACTGAGCCTTTGTGAAGATTGCTGACCCGAGCACCGGAGTGCTCGGCAGGTATCTAATACATAAGTGCACCACCGGGCCCTTAGCGTAATTAGTGACTGCGCAGTCACCCATTGACTCTCTGTAAGAGTACGGGACATTAGGTGGGGTTCTTTGGACATTGGGTGGGACCACCTGGTGTTGGGGAATCGTCCTGCGAGACGTCACGGTTAGTGTCTCCTCGTGAGAGGGACACTGGTTATTATGCATGTGATATGTTTTCTATGCACGTTAGTAAAGTATTAGTTATTATCTGTACAGTGTATGTGTGTTGTATTTCTTGCCCAGGGGAATCTCACGTCATGGGGATCCTGGGTAAGTGGAGGCGCTGCGCTATGTAAATGTGTGAGTATTACCCCAGGCTCCCAGCTAGCGGAGGCTCAGATCTCCTGGAGCCGCAGGTTGCGTACAGTACCAGTAGTCCCTTTGGGAGGCGTCAGAAAAAGGGCTACATACCTAATAGATCAAAGATAATAAACGTGAACAATAATAATGTAGGAAGCGTGGGTGTCTGTGAAAACAGATGAAGTCACGTTGCATGACGAAACGTGTTGGGACCCTGTTGTTTGCGTGCTACTGTACGTCACCATGCTATTGTTAGCGGTGTGACAGAAACCAGGGACTGGTAATAAATTCGATATAGAGGGCTCTCAGGATACTGGGCAGCTTCAATCCTGTTTAGGCTGGAAAGTGCAGCCACAGAAGGGTTGTACTCCATCCCACAGTTTCGCAGGTGCTGGAACTGAGGAATGAGGGATCCAGACCAGAGATTGTCTGCTGCCTGATTTCTGTCACCAGTCCTGCTAATTAGAAAACAGGTATTTAAAGCTGGTTTCCTGGTTCCTCTTCCCTCTCCAAGAGCCTGGAGGCAGGAAGGCTGCCAACAAGCAGAAAGGGGAGAACCTTTCCCCCTAAAAAGGGTAAATCATTTGTGTACTACCTTTGATTGTGAAGTTTGCTATTTTGATTTGTTGGAAGCGGGCAAACCGCCCAACCCTAGTCAGGGTGATCCTGTGTTTAGTTATTGCTCAGTTGAGCAGGGTTTATTTTGTACATTGTTTTCAAAGTGTTGCAGTCCCAGTGCCTGGGACTTAATAAACCAGGCAGAAGGCTGCTTTAAGGAACGTTGCATTAAATCTCCTCGTTTCACTCACCCTAAAAGGCCGTGTTCTAGTGGATCCGGACAGATGCGAAGCCCCCTGAGTAAGCCGTTTGTCACAGCGGTTATGCTCAGAGACACCAGCGCTACGATCTGCAGATGTAAGCCATGTCTTGCTGGTCTGTTACCTCCAGTTACACTTGCTGTGTGTTGATCCTTTGGACTGCCTGAGGTTTAAACTTACTCTACTGATCGAGTGGAACAACTCCGGATCATCCAGCGAGGCATCAATTCTCCACGCACCAGGAGATGACCACAACAGATGACCACCACAATCGTGAGAATTTGTATTTCTCAAATGCACTTGTTCTTAACTACAGTTTTGAATGTGCCAATCTAGAGGCTTTTTTTATACCGTGAAAATACATTTTTAAACACAGATTTATGCTGTGGCACGCGCTTCTCTTTTCATTTAGAAATATATATATATAATTTAAGTTATTATGAGTGAAAAGGTGACTAAAAACACTCCACCGTATAGCATATAAAAATAATGTGCAACCCTGCCCTTAACCATTATCCCCTAGCATACAGCGCTTCCACTGCAGCAAGGGATTCTGAGAAATGACATGCAAATGAGCACACAGTGCCACCTTTTTTCTCAATACCACATTACATGGTTAAACCCTTAAGCCAATGCATGCTGCTTTAAACACAGCTTTTAAACATAGCCTGGGATGAGATGCAAAGCCGGTAAACCCACTCACAGACTGTTTCGACCTTGTGGGTCTCATCAGTGTGAGGTTGATTGTACTGGCTTTGCAACTTGAGACATGAGTAGGTCTTCACCACACATTATTTAAGTTATGGTGGGTGAAAAGATGAGGGGTTTCATCGCATTATGTCGGCTGAAGCCCCCCTCAAAAATAGGAAGCGCCGTCCTGTATATCACTGACAGGAAGAGGACGTCCACATGAATATAATGATATTGTATTCCTAACCTAATCCCATGTCATCATGAGATTCAAGTCCAGTCCTAGTTTTTTTAAGGTTGCATTTTCTAATGTGGCATTGACCTATGCAGACTGCATGTGTATTACCCGTGAACAGGTAATCTAACATTCTTCATGTATGTATATCTTTATATACTGTAGTGCCGACGAGTATTCTAAAACAAATCTGGGGCAATCACCAACAAGACTCAGGTACATGCTGGGTACATGCTGGGTACATGCTGGGTACATGCTGGGTACATGCTGCAACATTTCAGTTACATTTCTGCAGACAGACTAATAGCCCATCGGATTAACAGCGGGGGTCCCTGGCAGTCCTATTCAAACTGAATGGGACTGCCAGGGACCCCTGCTGTGTTAATCTGATGGGCCATTAGTCTCTGCAGAAATGTCACTGAAATGTTGCAGCATGTACCCAGCATGTACCCAGCATGTACCCAGCATGTACCCAGCATGTACCTGGGTCTTGTTGTGATAGCCCCAGATTTTCCAAGGCAAGTTTTAGAATACTCGTCAGCGCACCTGTAGCGCCATCCATGTACATAGCGCTTTACAGCAGTAACACACGTGATATAATAGGAAAAGTTCTTCATACAAAGTACACATTGGGAAAAAGAATCCCTGTCTCGATGATTCATGCTAAATTATTGTGACGTTTCCTCCCACCCCCTCTATCTTGGGTTGTTTAACCTTGTTTATGAGAGTTGGATGATACTTATTATGGAGTTAGATAGTGTGGCAATTGGCATGTTGTGAAGTGGCTACTAAGGTACATAAACACTTACTATTAAGAAAACACACCTGTATTACAGTGGAAAGGGAATATGAGAATGAGAACAGGTGTAAGAACAATATAACAAAAAAGAGATACCGGCGCCTAATGAGTCCAAAATGATGGAATTCTGGATATCCAGTAGAAATAGTTCCAGTACCAAGATGATCAACAGTCTCTAAATCTTTGGGTGCTCAGATAGGACTTCATGCAGGGGAAGTGGAACATGTAATGAGAAAAGAGATATTTAGTGCAACACAGCTAAACAAATTATACAGACATAAAATCGCATTGAGTCAATGGAGGCTGGTAGCCACGTGTTTGGGGTCCGCGGGGTGTCTTGGAAGCCTTGTATTCCTTCTGTATCTCTTTGCTGGCAATAACCGGAAGTGACGTCTCAGTCGTGGCGAACCGGTAGTGACGTCGCCAGATGTGACGTCAAAGCCTGGCAATCTCCAGTGAAGCTGCAGGAAACGGCAATCTGCACCTCCTTGCCCCTCGATCGTTCAAACAGGGCACTCAGCGCTTGTACTGCTTGTACTAATATCAACCAAAATGTCCAAAATATTAATAAAAATGCCCTACGTGTTTCGTGTGTCTAAACACACTTCCTCAGGGGATATAAAGTGATGGCGCTATTTCACATCACCTTTCTTTTTTTCTTTGCATTTTTTGTACATTTTTGATGTAAGCTGCTTTTTTGTATTTAATATTATTTATATTCTTAACACTTTGCTCCACAATGAGCTCTTTATTTTCCTTTAGAGCACGTAGAAGTGCCAATGTGGATCATATATTTAATAACCCAAATTCCATACATATCTCAGAGAATGTAAAGGATGATTTTCATCCAATATTGGCTCAGTTGGAACAGGCTCTCACCATTGAAAGTAAACAGTGGTGGGAGGTAACCAAACTGAGCAAGTATTTGGAAAATCACCGCATTCCGAGAGGCTTGAGGGTGTCAAAGTCACCAACTTCTGATAAAGAGAATACTGCTTTCATGAAGGAATGGAACGAGACATTGGACTCATGTTCATTTTCCTTGATGAAATTATTGATTTATTATCGAAAAAAGTCTTTAATTATGCTAGATCAGCAGATTTCAGATTTGGAGAATCAATTAGAACCTTTTAAAGATAGCAATGAGTTACTATTACTGGAACCTACCATCAAAAAAAGGTTAGACCAAATGGAATTAGAAATTGTCCAAACCAAAGAAAGAAAGTTTTTCAGAGACAAAACAGACTATGACACGGGTTGTCAACGCACATGGAATAAGAAATTAAAAGAAAATTCTAATACTAAAAGTAATAGAAAAACAGAGATTAAACAAGTTCCGTTAGCACAAGATAATAAAAACACAAGGACACAAAAGGCAAAATCAGCTCAAAGAAGTAATGCTACTGTTTTACAAATACCTCGCAGTAACATTCTGGTTCCAAACCAAACAACTCAGGTTCCATTACCTACACACAACAAAAACCTTTATCTTCAACAGAAAAAAGCTAAAGAACGGTATGATCTGATAACAAAGACACAACAAGTACCTATTGTTATGAGTAACAAATATACTGTCTTGACGGATATAGAGTCAGGAAGTGAGACAGATAGCGTTTCATATACACCCTTACCCACCCCTGTTAAGAAGACCAATTTCTCTTTTTTAGAGTGGAGGAAGGAGAAGGACCACATTTTCCCGGAGGTAGAAATCATCAAACCTCATGTGGACCCTATCCGAACTCTAAACTACAAGAAAAGAAAAACAGGGCCAGAGGAAGAAGAGGAGGTATTGGTAGAACTAGACTAAACAGGCGTAAACAAGAATCCAATATCTTTAATATTAGCCAGCATAATTTGACTAATTTGGAAAGACGTGTCCTAGGGAAAGGACTCACTTTTGCTCCAGTATGCGGTCCTAATAGTTTTAACCTGTATATAGATGTCCACAAATTTGCTAGAAAATTGGCCCTAAAAAAGTATTTTATTAAGGATGCCATTTCTAGTCAAATTGGTACTAACCAAGAGGTGAAAATAGATTCACCACCATCTAGTAGCTTCAAAAGGAAATCCACCTTTTATCCCAAATTTGCTCAGGGGCATCTAGTAAGTTCTTTTGTCGACATGGTCACTAAAGATCTGGATGATTCCAGTCGATCATTTAAAATTAAAGATGACAATTTGAGCATAAAAGAAAAAGAAGCCTTACATAAATTGGAGACAACCGATTTATTGGTTATAAAACCTGCTGACAAGGGGGGAGGTATAGTGGTAATGGATAGATCCTATTATTTAGCTGAGTCCAAAAGATTGTTGGACGACAGAGCCACTTACCTCCCCCTTTGTAATGATCCCCTTGATCAACACAAAAAAGATCTAGAAGCTCTGCTTGACACTGGCTTGAAAAATAAAGCCATTACTGAAGATGAGGTAGCTTATTTAACTATACCCTATCCACGTACACCTTTATTTTATTTTATACCCAAAATACACAAACACCTCACAGCACCACCGGATAGACCTATTATTTCTGGTATTTCATCTTTATCTTCCAATTTATCTCAATTCATTGATTATCATTTACAGCCTTATGTAGTTCAAAGTAAATCCTATTTGAGAGATACGACCCATGTCCTCCAAATCCTCAAAGATTTGGAGTGGCAGCCAAACTATATATTGGTAACAGCAGACGTAAAGTCACTGTATACAATCATAGATCACCAATTGGGCTGCAGGGCCATATCTCAAAAATTGGAGTCAACCGAACATTTGACATCTGCTCAAAAGCAATTTTTGGTTGACAGCATTTTTTTCATTTTAACACATAATTATTTCACTTTTAACTAACAATTTTATAATCAGGTTTGTGGAACCGCAATGGGCACCAGGTTTGCCCCAAGTTATGCAAATCTTTTTATGGACAGTTGGGAAGAAAGTTCGATTTGGAACAACTGTCCATATGGGGCAGACCTGGTGCTCTGGAAACGTTATATAGATGACGTAATATTCATCTGGTCCGGCGGCGACACCAAATTACAAAACTTTTTTTCTTATTTGAATAACAACGACAAAAATCTTCAGTTCACTTTTAATCACAGCACAGAGCACATTAATTTTTTAGATTTGCATATTTATGTCACCAACCACACTCTTCACACCAGAACATACTTCAAGCCAGTGCAGGCTAATACTTACCTAAGAGCTGATAGTTCGCACGATCCATTGTGGATAAAGAATATACCTAGGGGTCAGTTCCTCCGCCTGAGACGCAATTGCTCTGACATTAGGGACTTTGCGTCTCAGGCTGAGGAACTGAAGTGTAAATTTCTCAGTAAGAATTACCCCGAGCATCTTTTGGATGAGTCTATAAAACATGTCACTAACTTGAGAAGAGAAGATCTTCTTGTTTATAAGAAAAAAGATCCGAAAAATAACTTCTTTGATAAGGTACCATTTATTACACAATATAACGGCATGGCACCAAAGATTAGAAAAATAATCAACAAACATTGGCCAATTCTCTTGAGGAACACTGTTCTAGCTGGAATTCTACCTCCAAAACCACAAATTATATTCACCAGGGCGTCAAATTTAAAATCTAGAATAGCTCCAAGCTGTCCACTAATTCAACAAAAAGAGAAAAGAGCTATGATAGATAAAGGTTTTTTTAAATGTTCTAGGTGCATGGCATGTACATACAGTAATAATGTAAAAAGTTTTAAATCAAACGTCACTATGAAGGAATATCCTATCAAGTCACACATCAACTGTCATATGTGTTATGTCATATATTTACTCCAATGTCCTTGTGGCCTGCAATATGTGGGAAGGACAGGAAGAACGTATCAAAGGAGAGTGTATGAACACATATACAATATAAAAAGAGGATTGATAACTCATAGCGTATCCCACCATTTCCTCACACATCATGATAAAAACCCAAGCGGTCTCAAATGCCAAGCTATCGAGACTATTTCTGCTAGTACAAGAGGTGGTGATAGATTACAAAGATGCAGTATGCGTGAGGCATACTGGATATATGAGCTCAAAACATTATCCCCTAGAGGGTTAAATGTTGACTTTGAGTTAGGAGTGTTCCTATAAACACCAGGTGGACGTTTTTATTCGTTTTTTATTTTTTCTTCCCCCCATTAGGGATTTTTATATTTTACTGTTTACTGCCAAATGCTATTGGTATAAATTATATTGTCAAATAGCCACTATTTTTACCCATTGTTTTTACGTTATGTTAAATGTTGTGTTAGGTTACTAATGTTTTATGTTATGCAAAGCTGAATCAAATGGCAGTGATTTATTATGCTAATTGGAGTACACCCATTATTGCACTGATTGACAGACCAATCGGAGCCAGGTTGAGGGTATTTATACCAGCATCACAGCCATCACTTTATACCCCCTGAGGAAGTGTGTTTAGACACACGAAACGCATAGGGCATTTTTATTAATATTTTGGACATTTTGGTTGATATTAGTACAAGCAGTACAAGCGCTGAGTGCCCTGTTTGAACGATAGAGGGGCAAGGAGGTGCAGATTGCCGTTTCCTGCAGCTTCACTGGAGATTGCCAGGCTTTGACGTCACATCTGGCGACGTCACTACCGGTTTGCCACGACTGAGACGTCACTTCCGGTTATTGCCAGCAAAGAGATACAGAAGGAATACAAGGCTTCCAAGACACCCCGCGGACCCCAAACACGTGGCTACCAGCCTCCATTGACTCAATGAGATTTTATATCTGCCGTCCTGTGAGTGTTATCTAGGTTTTAACCCACCAGAGAGGCGTATCAGCTATTCGTCCTACTATTTTAATCCTTAGTTAAAATAAATTAACTTTTATCATTAGCTTTGCTTAGTGTTGTATGTCTAGTTGTGTCTGTTTGTCTTGTCACTTTGTGCCAGCCAGTTTGCAATTTTATGTCTGTATAATTTGTTTAGCTGTGTTGCACTAAATATCTCTTTTCTCATTACATGTTCCACTTCCCCTGCATGAAGTCCTATCTGAGCACCCAAAGATTTAGAGACTGTTGGTCATCTTGGGACTGGAACTATTTCTACTGGATATCCAGGATTCCATCATTTTGGACTCATTAGGCGCCAGTATCTCTTTTTTGTTATATGCTGTCTATTCTGATTGTACTGTCAGTTTATCACCAGGCTGCCTTTCTACCATAGGGCTCACCCTCAGAGTAGGGTCAATTGTTTAAATTCCCATTAGCGCTATTTCACATCACCTTTCTTTTTTTCTTTAGGTGTAAGAACAACCTTTACAGAATGCAGATGTGTGGTTGTTGGACACTGCTGTTATTAAGGTGATGTTGATGGTCCATGACTCAAGAAATGATTTTCCATTCTTTGATATAACATTTAAAAATGATATACAAATACAATTAAGAGAATGCAGGGCTGTTGTGACCCAGAATGCTTTGGGGTAAGATAGAAAAGGCTACTGGATTGAAAGCTCATGATGGCATGGAGTTAGGTGGGCAATATTGTCAATTATGTTGTCAAAGGGCAGGGTGAGCATGCCATGGGGTGGAGGAAACAGTTCGACAACCAGTCCAAAATTTAACTTAAAAAACAAGAAAGTGCCTTCAACGTTGATTAGCTTTGAGTCAAGAACTCAATGACATTGGTTAGTTGGTAAAAAAAAAATGTATCGCATTGTGATCTAAGTAGGACTGCGCCCGTAGTCACCATCTTTTCGAAGAGGTCAAAAAGTCACTGTTCACTCTTCTAGGGAGAAGGATAAGTCTATAAGTAAAGTCAGTCCCTGTAAGCCCACAAACCCTATTTATATCCCAGCATTGGATCCCACCCAAATCACAACCTTTTCATCCCAGGCAACAAAATGGTACTGTAAACAACCTCCTTGGGTCCCGGGACCCCTGTTTACAGTGCTGTATATGCTGACAAGTTAGGTGTTTATGTTATCGAGCTCTGTAATAGTGAGGTAAATACCTACATGCTAATCCTAAATTACTCATTTAGTTCTATTTATCTAACACTCCTGTCTGAAAAAGGGTCTGAATGCTGTCATAAAGATATGACTCAAGAAATACATGACTGGAATGTACTGCATGGAACTGTTGCTAAGCAACATTGCAGGCAGCACATCGCGCCATTAGACCCCCTCTCTACCTGTTGGGTTACACGACCGGCGTGTGCTCAGAGCTAGAATTATGCATCACTGCTTCTGTCCTATCTTAGAAATAAGTTGCCTAGCAGGGATTTGCAATGATTTCGGTTTTTATATAACAGTCCTGTTCACATGACAAATTACATCGAGGACAGTGGAATTTTACAAGAAGCCTCGTGATTAGATCCAACATCTCACGCCTCGTAACCATTTCAGATCACAGTGATGTGACATTATGAGCCGTGTCCTTCAGCCACGGCCTGAAAGCCACTGAAATGCAAAAACCGAGTGGATTGAGCTGTTACTGTATCTAATGACATAATATACTCAATAACAGCATACAGTAAACATCTGATCTTTCACGGTAAAATATTTTAAAATAAAATAGTTGGAATGTGTTCTTAATATCAAATGCTGCTTGAGAAGAAACCTGCCTGCAGAAGATAAGCCCTTGTCCCATATCATCTAATAATGAACAGTAAAAAAACAATCCATAATAATACAAAAATCTCCCGTTCAAGTCTTGCAAGGTTTATAGAAAAATAGGATCAACGTTTTGGTCTTTTTTTTCTCCAATAAACGGTATTACTTTTTTTTTTTACACAAGACCTCTGGAGTGCCACATTTGTGATTCATACGCTATATGAACGTAGGGTTAACACATTTTGGGTTTTATGAGGCGGGACGCTGAAATCCAGTATGAAAATGTGACGTCATAACGAGTGGTTATGCTTGGAGCTGAATGGTATCTCCGGCTTAAATGGTGTATTCGTTGGTGTTTATAATCTCTGCTCTTAGTGGGGGGGCGGGGAAATACAGGCGCTGAACCAACAAGTAGCGGTGGGAGAAAGAGTAACGCCTGCTGGGAGGGGGGTCATCGTGTTGGGAGATGACCAGGCAGTATCCTGACTTTATTATTGTTATCATTTAGTAAAGCGACATCCATCAGATGTCTCTGCACTCACGCAGAAATCTGTAAGGTTTTTATGACTGATTTAATTACAGGTCATTTCAATTATCCGTCTTGACTGACCGTTCCGGGACAAGTCAATGAAATAAGGGACAATCCCATATATGCAAGACATCTGGTAACCTTATAAGAGCTCCTCCTGGTGTGTGGGCTGGGCGTGGCCACGTGGCAGATACCTCTTCAGGAGTTCTCCTCTCTAAGGACATTGCAGAGTTTCCCTTTCCCTTGGTATATGCCACGTACAGCACTGTTGCAAACGACATCACACATTGATGGCCGATACAATGCTGGCCCCCATTGATAATGACATGGCAAATTATATCACTTCTGCATGAAACGACTTGGATTACGTGTAACGAGAGATGAAGCGCTTATATAATCTATATTGGCCCAAGTGGCCGTTAACGCCATTTTCAGGCAAAAAATTCCCTTCAAACCTGTGGGGATTTGTGGCCCAAAACATCCCGATATAGGATTACCCCCACATCTCCACGTTCTTGATGGACTAAAAACAGGAACCATTTTTCCGGCAGATTATACACCCATTTTTAAAACATAGGTGTTATTTACAAAAACTATCAAAATTACCTGATCATGAATCCCACATTTTCATGAATCTACACCTGAGCCTCAAATTCAGTATTAAAAATGGACGTGCATCGTTAGAATTACAACAGCAGAAAAGCCTCTTTAATACTTCCACTGCCAGGCATGATATCAGAAATCCAAGATGGCTGCCTGCTACGAGGGCATTTCTGTGTAATATTTATTTAGCCTGCATTTTTGTTCTGTGTGAATATTATTGCCCTCCAAATACTGAAGTTTCATCGAAAAAGAATCCTTTTCAATTAAGGGTTTTCACGGGCACAACATGACCCTGTCTTCCGATAATTTACACCCCTGATGCACAGATTTTCCTCAGTGGCTTCAACACCAAAAGAAAGATGCTGTGTGAGGAGACAGGGCCCTAAAATGCTGTAATGTGTGTGCCATCGCTAATCATGTCATGATACAAGCTGTAATGTGTGTGCCATCGCGAATCATGTCATGATACAAGCTGTAATGTGTGTGCCATCGCTAATCATGTCATGATACAAGCTGTAATGTGTGTGCCATCACTAATCATGTCATGATACAAGCTGTAATGTGTGTGCCATCGCTAGTCATGTCATGATACAAGCTGTAATGTGTGTGCCATCGCGAATCATGTCATGATACAAGCTGTAATGTGTGTGCCATCGCTAATCATGTCATGATACATGCTGTAATGTGTGTGCCATCACTAATCATGTCATGATGCAAGCTGTAATGGGTATGCCATCGCTAATCATGTCATGATACAAGCTGTAATGGGTATGCCATCGCTAATCATGTCATGATACATGCTGTAATGTGTGTGCCATCGCGAATCATGTCATGATACGCTGTAATGTGTGTGCCATCGCTATCATGCATGATACATGCTGTAATGGTGTGCCATACAGCTAATCGTCATGATACATGTGTAATGTGTGTGCCAATCGCTAATCATGTCATGATACCGATGTCATGTGTGTGCCATCGCTAATCATGTCATGAATACATGCTGTAATGTTTGTGCCATCGCTATCATGGTCATGATACATGCTGTATGTGTGTGCCAATCGCTAATCATGTCATGATACATGCTGTAATTGTGTGTGCCATCGCTAATCATGTCATGATACATGCTGTAATGTGTGTGCCATCGCTAATCATGTATGATACTGCTGTAATGTGTGTGCCACCATCGCTAATCATGTCATGATACATGCTGTAATGGGTGTGCCATCGCTAATCATGTCATGATACATGCTGTAATGTGTGTGCCATCGCTAATCATGTCATGATACATGCTGTAATGGGTGTGCCATCGCTAATCATGTCATGATACAATGCTGTAATGTGGTGCCATCGCTAATCATGTCATGATCCAGCTGTAATGTGTGCCATCCTAATCATGTCACGATACAAGCTGTAATGTGTGTGCCATCGCTAATCATGTCATGATACAAGCTGTAATGTGTGTGCCATCGCTAATCATGTCACGATACAAGCTGTAATGTGTGTGCCATTGCTAATCGTGTCATTGTAAGGGATCGGGGGACACGCGCCTTACAGCTGGTCCCCGTCACCCCGGCTCCCCCGTGCTGCCAGCCGTCCCGCCTCCTCCCCGTCCCTCCTTACCCGCTCCGTCAGCGGTCACCCGTCACCTCCTCACACCCGCTTCCGACTCTTCTCCCACCACTTCAGCTCCCGCGCTGTTTCGGCTCGAGGCGCCCCGTCCTCTTCTACCTCCCCGCCTGCAGCCTTGCTCCACCTCCCAGCAGCTGGAGGCTATTCCACAAGGGAACACCACACCAGGCATCCTAACCTATCCCTGGGGCCGCTCAGTCAAGCCCCCGCTCCCCTCCCCCTTTTCCTCCAGGTTCTCCGCATTTATAGTTCCTGTCTGCCCTCTCCTTCCCCTCGCTCTGCATAGTTTTTCCTGTGGCTCTTGTAGTACAGAGGTCTTGCCTGGCTCTCTCGTGTTTTGCAGCTCTCGCTCCAGTTCTCTGCCCTCGTTTGATACCCTTGGTTTTGATCTCGCTCTCGTTAGACTTCGTGTACCTCGCTACTTTACTCCCTGGCTTGCTTTGGACCTCACTACGCTGCTTTCTTCTTCTGCCACTGACCACGGCTTCTGATCTTTACCCTCGGACCCTCTGGCACCCCGGACGCGGCAAGTATCAGGCTAACCCTTTCTCACCAGGGCCCGGCAACGCATCATACCACACTCCGAGCACGCCCTCACTGCTGTGGGTGCGTGTTATACCCTTACCCACCTCAGTATTGGGGACTGGCCAGGTCTGCGGGCAGTCAAGCGTTACAGTTATGATGCAAGCTGTAATGGCTATGCCATCGCTAATCCTGTCATGATACATGCTGTAATGTGTGTGCCATCGCTAATCCTGTCATGATACATGCTCTAATGGGCGTGCCATCGCTAATCCTGTCATGATACATGCTGTAATGTGTGTGCCATCGCTAATCCTGTCATGATACATGCTGTAATGTGTGTGCCATCGCTAATCATGTCTGTATGATCATGCTGTAATGTGTGTGCCATCGCTAATCTGTCATGATACATGCTGTAATGTGTGTGTCACGCTAATCATGTCATGATCATGCTGTATGTGTGTGCCATCGCTAATCATGTCATGATACATGGTGTAATGTGTGTGCCATCGCTAATCATGTCATGATACATGGTGTAATGTGTGTGCCATCGCTAATCATGTCATGATACAAGCTGTAATATGTGTGCCATCGCTAATCATGTCATAATACATGCTGTAATGGGTATGCCATCGTTAATCATGTCATGATACATGCTGTAATGTGTGTGCCATCGCTAATCATGTCATGATACATGATCTAATGGGCGTGCCATCGCTAATCATGTCATGATACATGCTGTAAAGTGTGTGCCATCGCTAATCCTGTCATGATACATGCTGTAATGTGTGTGCCATCGCTAATCATGTCATGATACATGCTGTAATGTGTGTGCCATCGCTAATCATGTCATGATACATGGTGTACAGTAATGTGTGTGCCATCGCTAATCATGATGTCCATGATACCTGCTGTAATGTGTGTGCAATCGCTAATCATGTCATGATACAGCTGTAATATGTGTGTCCATCGCTAATCATGTCATGATACATGCTGTAATGGGTATGCCATCCTAATCAGTCATATACATGCTGTAATGTGTGTGCCAATCGCTAATCATGTCATGATACATGCTGTAATGGGTATGCCATCGCTAATCAGTTCATGATAACTGCTGTAATGTTGTGGGCCATCGCTATCATGTCATGATACATGCTGCAATGGGTGTTCACCCATCGCTAATCATGTCATGGATACATGCTGTAAGTGTGTGGCCATCGCTAATCATGTCATGATACATGCTGTAATGTGTGTGCCAAATCGCTAATCATGTCATGATACATCTTAATGGGTGCCATCGCTAATCTGTCATGAACATGCTTATGTATGACTCTATCAGTATATAGTGTATGTGTGTGCCATCGCTAATCATGTCATGATACATGGCTGTAATGTGTGTGCCCATCGCCTAATCATGTCATGATACTGGTGTAATGTGTTGCCATCGCTAATCATGTCATGATACATGCTGTAACATATGTGTGTGCCATCGCTAATCATGTCCATGAATACATGCTGTAATGGTTGCCATCGCTATCATGTCATGATACATGCTGTAATGTTGTGTGCCATCGCTAATCATGTCATGATACATGCTGCTAATGGGGTAGCCAATCGCTAATCATGTCATGATACATGCTGTAATGTGGTGTGCCATCGCATTCATGTCATGATACTTGCTGTATTGTGTGTGCCATCGCTAATCATGTCATGATACATGCTGTAATGGGTGTGCCATCGCTAATCATGTCATGATACATGCTGTAATGTGTGTGCCATCGCTAATCATGTCATGATACATGCTGTAATGTGTGTGCCATCGCTAATCATGTCATGATACATGCTGTAATGTGTGTGCCATCGCTAATCATGTCATGATACATGCTCTAATGTGTGTGCCATCGCTAATCATGTCATGATACATGCTATGTGTGTGCTATCGCTAATCATGTCATGATACATGCTATATTCAGGAAAGTGCCCTTGACTCCCAATGCAGGAATGAACACACTGCTCCAAGCATTCTATAACTTCAATATGTCTTATGATACCTAAGGTGACCAGGAAAACCAGGACAGCACCCCAAAAAATGTTGTGACAAAGCCCTAAAAACCGGGACTGACCCGACTAAACCGGGACATCTGGTCACAATAATGATAGAGCAGGAAGTCATGCGGAGGTCTGTGAAAATAAAATCTCTTAGGAAGCTCGTTTAATATCATTTTTCATAGGACAAATAGAACATTAACAATATAAATATTCCCAAACAAACACTAATATTGTATCTGGCCTTTTCTCACAATTCTCTAATCTAAGGTCCAAATCCAGAAAAGGGTGCTAAGCTTTATTCACTGAAATGAATGGGAGTAATTGCATGCTAAAGCTTAGCACCCTTCCTTGGATTTGGGCCTACGTCTCCTGAAGCAGCAATCCCCTCCTGCATGATTTTGTTAAACCCCAGGACTGAAACGAGCTCTGCGGACCCCCTGATTCCTGAGATACTGCTTGATGGTGGCGCGCGTCGTGGAGGCCAATAGGAAGCCTCAACATCATCCGTTGTGGCTTCCTATTGGCCTGCGTAACGCGGTGGATTAAAGTACGAGGAACTACCTCACAAGTCCGGACAGGCCTGGGCCATAGGAGATCACATTCTAAATATTTTAGCACATACACTCACTCTATTTAATGCCAATTGTGTATATTCAATATGACAATAGAAGTTTACTTTAGTAAGCACAGTTTTGAGGGCATTTGTGCATAGGTTCTGTACTCTGCGTCAAATGAAGCGCTTTGTACATTAATGGCGCCATATAAATAAAGACATACAATACAATAAAAATGCCGTCGCGGGTCATGTGACGTCACGTGACCCCGCCGCGTCATTTGACGCTGCGTTTCCATGGCGACGCGTCACGAAGACCCGCAGAGAGCAGGCAAGTGAGTTACTTAGGCCTCAAGCCTCCCCCGGCATGTCGTTTAAATGCCTGGGGGAAGAGTGTGGGGCCTCTGTAACCGCCCGCGCCCCCCCTACAAATTCTCCTGCCCCCCTGGGGGGTGCACCCCCCAGTTTGTGCACCACTGGGTTAAACGATGGTTTATTTCACAAATAATGTGCATATTATTTACAACAGTGTTTCTTAGTAATACAAAGGCTTCATTATTTAAAAATAATTCAGTTTTCTTATAATATTTCCAGAACAACTAATTGAAGCCAATTACAGCCTGACATTTGTGGCCCTAGATGTATTTTCACAGAATGAAACAAGAGCCTCCATTGTTTCCACACTTTCATTGTAATTGTGTTTTTCCAGATGTTTTTTTTACACCGTATGTGCATTTGGCCACAATGACAATCTAAAAATGATTCAGAGTCCATCTTACACCCCACCCATTACACGTAAGCACACTATGAATTCTCATTCTTCCACATTTAATCATTGTGAGCACAATCTCAAATGACACAAAAACCAGGAGGAATTAAGGCTTGTCCGTCATATTTAAAGCTGCAGTTCAAGCAATATCCTACATGTGTGTTTTTTTTTGTTTTTTTTAATCAGTTCTGTACTATGAGAAAATACTTGTAGCATTAAAAAGCAAACAAAAAAAACACTTTTTAAAGACATTTTTAATGTATTATGTTACAAGCATTTTTGTTTCTATAGCAACCATCTACAAAGTCACATCCCCTTCTTCTGAAACAGACTTTGGCACACTCCTTTTTGAGCCCAGCCCTCTCTCTAGCAGTGCACCAATTGTATCTAGTGACGGCCTGGTCACATGATCTTCCCCACAGAACTTTGCATCTTTGGTCCTCTTCTGCTGCACTGACAGTGATATAAAGAACCACGAGCCAAATCTTCAGCGATCGATCACAGGAGAACGGATCGATCAGCAACTTAGCTAATCACTTGTCAGTGTGCAGATTGTATTGATGCGCTTATTGAATGGACAATATTTTAAACAGCAGCTTCAACTGCAGTTTTGAAAGAGAAGAAAAACATTTCAACTTGAAAATTAAAAATTAAAAAAGCTATTTCTTATGATGCATTGCCCTCTTGTGGCGATGAAATATATGACAGTTTAATACTAGCATTAATAACAGGATATTCCAGCTTCAGCCAAGGTGGCTCAATGAGAGGCTCTGTCGAAAATTGAGCCTGATTGAGCCACCTGTGCTGAAACAGGGACTGATTGAGCCATCTTTGCTGAAGCAGGGGCTGTAAACACAAATATAAATATTCCAAATGTTGTGTCTGCGCATTATAATAATTATAAACAATCATAATATTTACATATTTCTCATGACAAACAACGCATTTGTTCATTTTCTCAATGATGGTGTTGCTTATTACCATGACATTTATTTTGTCGTTTAATGGTGGGTGTTACATTTGGTACATCATTTATTTATTTTATTTGTACCCCCCCCCCCCCTTTGAGATTACTACAGCCTATAGGGGGTTAACTGTGTGGGACCACTCAGCACTAGTTAAGCCCCACACCCTTCTGCCTGGAGACAATGGCATCAGACTAGACTATAAATAGAAGGGAAAAGCTTCTGGAAAGCAGATCCCAGGAGGAGTTGAAGAGGAGGGATCTCACTGTGAATAGTTATGTAAGCCACTATGTATAGGTTCAGCATCCCCTTTATTGTTTTCAGTTAGGGAGAGTATCCCGGTTATATAGCGTCCCACCAAAATGGTCTGGCATTACTCCCAAGATATACAGAGAGATAGACTATGCCCAGGGGGGATCCTCAAGCAACAGCTCCATAGCATAGTTGAACCAGCCTCACCGGAGGGTCCGTCGCTGGCTCTCATCCAAAAGGCCACGTAGTGGCAGACCGCCCTGAAATAAGGAGGCTGACCCATGAGGTAGTACTAGGCCCATCAGGGAACCCCCCGGGATATGGAGCGCTAACAGCGCTGGAGAGCAGAGGAACTCTATAAGTAGCATAGTAGTTATAAAACCGCAGCACCTTCCTAGCGGGCCAAGATGGGGGCAGCTAGGGAAGCCGCGCACACAGCATAGGCCAAGGACATGTCGAAATACAAGATGTCCTCTGTATATTAAATGTGAGACTGTGTTTCCAAAATAAAGAAGCTGCTGTTTGAATGACGCCCATCATTGCTAACCAATGCCCAGCCTGCACGAAGCCTGCACCCTAAGGCCAGGTCCCCGCTGGCTACTGCAGCACCCGCTGTGGCGGACGCTGCAGGGACAAGAGCCACCCCACAATGGGGCCAGGCCCGCTGCGAGGGGGGGGGGGGGCCGCGCTGCGCGGTGAGTTTTTCCAGCCTGCAAGAAAATTGTAAGGGGAACTAGCAACGGAGCGCTAGGCCACGCCCCCCGGCGGTTCAGCCAATGAGGGTGAACCTGTCGGGTGACATCACGGCCGCGACCCCGTCACGCCCCCCCCCCCCCCTGCCTTTCCCCCTGCAGCTCTCTGTAGACCGGGGAATACGGCTGCACTCGCTGCCAGCCTCGCAGGCGCGCGTGCAGCGCAGGCACTGGGACCGTAGCTTAAACAAGGTAACGCATCCTGAGCAGCCCTAACACAGACACTGATGTAAACTCCCTAAGGGCCGGGCAGGGAGGGTTACATATTTATCCAAATGTTTTATTGGGAAATAATACAATACAAGGTCGTGATAGTGAAAACATTTTGATAATTTAAAAAAAAAATGTTTATACTTATATTTTTATGCAGCCAAATATATTGCCAATTACTCTGTCCCGGTAATGTGAGCAAATAAAGTTTATAAGACAGGTGCTGTCATTACACATGGTAAGTAGGGAGAACTTACAGACAGTATTAGGGTGTTCTGGTAAGTGTGTCTGCAAGGGGTCGTGGTAAATGCATATAAGATGTATATTATCAGCCAGGGGAGCTACCTAAATGCTTCATTAGAGAGGTGTGTTTTAAGATGGGTCTTAAAGGTGAAGAGAGAGGGTTCTAGTCGGATATTGAGGCGAAGGGCAGTCCAGAGGTGGGTGTGGGACAGTAAGTGAGAGGTTTTAGGTGGGAAAGGGCATTCAATATGTACCCCCTGGGCTACTAATCTTCCCTGCCTAACACATAAGCCCTGGTACCAGCACAGGCAGTGTTAGGATTAATCTCTGCCCTACTGCAGTAAATCACCCCCTAGTAGTGACAGGGGGGGGTGGTCAAGGCCAAGGTACTGTCCATAATAGATGCGTCGACCTGGGGACCCTCCCCCGGTAACAAAAAGGGGCTGCAGTTCCAAATGTAGCTGTTCCATGTCTCACTCCTCAGTGAGAGAGTGGTTCCTCCTATCCTTCTCCTCTGGGGGAGGAGGTGCGTTATTCTATCCTGAGACAGGGACCTGGTTTCAGTCCTTCCCTCCTGCAGGGGAGTGGAAGCATCCACCCCATATTCCACCAGGGTGTGTGGGAGCTAAGGAGAGACTCTTGGGGCCTCAGGCTCCAGGAGTTGGCTCCAGGGACCACACTGAAGAACAGAGTGCGCTGATGTATGCTGTGTGACGTCAGTGTACCGTGCTGTGCTATGAAGACTAAAGACCCAGTTATGTTTTACTCCTGCCTGAGACTGCAGTATATCAGGGGGAGGGAAAGAGTTTTCCTGCAGGGACTGCACCTGTCTATGATGGGTCCTGCTGGAATGGAGGCTCTGCACGACAGATGAGAGATACACATCCAAAAGCCAGTCCTGGCCATCCCCACTAACACTGGCGGATACACAGAATCTTGTAAGCCTAACAGGTGAGCAGCACTAACCAGAACGGAATCTCCCTTAGAGGGGGGGAAAGGGGTAGACACTCAGAAGACATCCTTGAGCAGAATGCAAAAAGGAGTGTATTGTCTTAAAAGAGAGGAGAATTTTTTAAGTAATACAGGATTTTACTGGAAAGCAGTATAGGGATTTTAGCAGGAGAGACGCTGAGACAGATTTAGGCCAGGTCCATAGTAGGCGCGCGCACTCGCGACCGAGCACATGACGTCATGTGCGCCTATACTTGAAGAGATCCGTGGCCTGCAGCGTTGCGAGATGGGGGGCATGCCCGTGACGTCACGTGAGCGTTTCACCCTCATTGGCTGGACCATACACGTTGACCCGGCAGTCGTGCGGCAAATTCAAACAAGTTCGTCGCGCCACTCGTCGGCCGCCTTGTTGCTCTTGTGCACGCGTGATCTATGGACATGCGCATTGGCCTCCAGTTGTTTGTTTTTGGTGCGAGCAATGTCGTTCGCGCCGTCGGATCCACTATGGCCGTGGCCTTAAGAGTAAAGCGATTCTAGCAGAAGCGTTTAGGAGACCGGTGAGCGGAAGGAAGACCGGACAGTGGAAGGTTGCAATAGTCGAGACGGGAGAGGATGGGGGCCTGTGTTAGATTTTGAGCAGTAGAGTGATAGAGGAAAGGGCGAAGCTTTGCAATGTTACGGAGGAAAAACTACAGGTTTTAGCTACATGGTGAATGTGATGGAGGAGTCAAATGTGACAACTGGGCAGCGTGGTTGTTCTACTGGGTGAATGATAGTTCTGCCAACAATGATGGAGAAGGTGGCAGTAGGGTCAGGTTTGCGAGGGAGTATGAGGAGCTCCGTCTTTGACATGGTAAGTTTGAGTCGGCGGAGGGCCATCCAGGATGATATGGCGGTGAGACATTCAGAGACTTTCTTCTGTACAGCAGGTGTAAGGTCAGGGTGAAATGTACATTTGTGTGTCATCAGCACCCAAGAGATGTGATTAGGTCACCTAGATAGAGTGTGTAAAGAGAAAAGCCCTGGGGTACCCCCACAGAGAGATCGAAAGAGGGGGAGGTGTTGGCAAACAAGACACTGAAAGTACTATGAGAAAGTACTATGCTCCCCCCTCTTCCATTCCTGGGCTGCACCTCTCATGGCCATTCCCATGCTGCCTCCCCCTTCCCCCATAGCTGTGCGCTCCCCCTTCCATTCCTATGCTGCTCCTCTCTTCTCCATTCCCATGCTGCCTCTCTCTATTCCTGCCCCCCCCCCCTTCCATTCCTGTGCTGCTCCTCTCCATTCCTGTACTGCTCCTTTCCATTCCCATGCGCAAGCGATGAGCAGGAGCACCAACCGTGCAAGCGAGGAGCACCAACCGTGCACGCGCAAGCAAGTTTTTTCATTAACTGGCCCGGCCGCCAAGGGGGCCCGGGACGCCAAAACAGGCAGGCCCCCCCTGTTGGCGGCCCTGCATGTATGTGTATACTGGTATTACCTCTCTGGACATAGAGACCTGATCGGCTTCGGGGGGCGCGGGATTTCCCCAAGCTGGGAGAGAGCAGGGCTGTTGCTAGGGGGCTGGGCAGCTTCCTCCATCCTGATTGGCTGCTGCTGGGTAATGCAGCCAATCAGGAGGTGTCAGGAGCCTGAGGGTGGGGCCGAGGAGAGGAGGAAACAGCATGGAGTGTAGAGAGGTGTGTGTGTGGCAACTTTCACCATTGTGTCCAGTATTTTTGGAGAGGCCACCTGGCAACTCTAGCCAGAAGTGAGGAAGAGGCCTGGTGTGTGCTATTCCAGAAACCAGTGCATGGGGAAGTAGCAATAAATATTGAAGCACTTAAGCTTGAATACATGACATCACTAACTCCTGCGATGGAAATGCAGATATGTTATCATTTTATTGTATTGTGTAAATTGCACAGCTCCTTAGGCGTGTAATACAGTGCGCGCATGCGCTACCGTGCGCGCGTCAATTAGAATTGGCTGTGTTAGCCAGACGTTTCTATACTATGGACGCGCGAGCGCACGGCCGTGAGCGGTGGCGCGGGAGACCAGTGAAATTACAATCAAGTTGTATTTTCGCGCTGCTGCCGAGCCGCGAACCAATCACAGCGCGGCGCTAACGCTGCGACGTCAGTCACACCCCCTAACAGCGCGCGTCACTGCTTGCACCCTACCAACTAAACGCGCACGCCACATGCACGCGCAACGCCGGTCACACGCACGCGGAGCAGAAAGAACTATAAAACAAGCCTAACCCTTGTGGGTATTTCATTTGTTCGTCTATTAGGCACTTTGGTACAACACAAAATGATAGTATGAAGAAAAACGAGCCTGGATCACACATCTACCGTTGTCCTGGAACTAGTTGGCAACTTAAGAGGTGAAAATGTATTTTTTTCCTGCCACAAGCCTCTAAATGCCACAGATTGTGGAGTTTTAGTCCTTACAGGCCATTAACCTGGTGCGCATGCGCGTGCTGCATACATTTAGACATGACAGAAATGAGTATTTAGTATTTAGTATTTAGTATTTAGACATGACAGAAATGAGCTGACTCCCTTTTGCGCATGTGCGCAATACAGCTAAACACGGTTGAGCAAAAGACTACATTACCCAGGTTCCCATGGGCACGCGAGACGTTCTGCGCATGCGCCTTGGAGAGGATCGTCGGCATGCTGTTACGCGTTACGCTGCTGAGGTAGTACGTAAGCCGGTTGCAGGGAGGTGCTGGTTTGACCTAGAGCAGCGGCCGGAGGAGAAGATGGCAGCGGTGGGAAGGATCTCTGCGAAGGTAAACCGGAGCCCTGGGGTTAGGAGCCCTGTCAGCTCCTGGTAATGAGAGGAGACAGCGAGCACAGTGGCAGACGCACTCTGCATGCCGCCGGAGAGGGGCAAGCAGCCGGAGAGGGGCAGGCTGTGTGTGAGACCTGTCACCTCATGGAGAGAGGAGGTTGTGCGCTTATTGCCCTCCACACACGCCTACCTACACACCCAGGCCCTGCTTCTGAGCATTTACACACACACACACACACACACAGAGGGCCCTGCTGGCTGCTGAGCACCTCCACACACACACACAGGTCCTGCTGCTGCTGAGCACCTCCACACACACACAGGGCCTGCTGCTGCTGAGCACCTCCACACACACACACAGGGCCTGCTGCTGCTGAGCACCTCCACACACACACAGGGCCTGCTGCTGCTGAGCACCTCCACACACACACAGGGCCTGCTGCTGCTGAGCACCTCCACACACACACAGGGCCTGCTGCTGCTGAGCACCTCCCACCACACCAACACACAACACAAAGGGCCTGTGCTGTGAGCACTACACACACACACACAGGGCCTGCTGCTGCTGAGCACCTACACCACACACACACACAGGGCCTGCTGCTGCTGAGCACCTACACACACACACACACACAGGGCCTGCTGCTGTGAGCACCCTCCACACACAACACACCACCACCACACAGGGCCTGCTGCTGCTGAGCACCTCACACACACACACACACACACACACACAGGGCCTGCTGCTGCTGAGCACCTCCACACACACACACACACACACACACACACACACAACACACACACCACCCCACACCACCCACACAGGGCCTGCTGCTGCTGCTGAGCACCTACCACACACACACACACACACACACACACACACACACACACACACACACACACACACACACACAGGGCCTGCTGCTGCTGAGCACCTCCACACACACACACACACACACACACACACACACAGGGCCTGCTGCTGCTGAGCACCTCCACACACACACACACACACACACACACACAACAGGCCTGCTGCTGCTGAAGCCACCTCCACACACACACACACACACACACACACACAGGGGCTGCTGCTGCTGAGCACCTCCACACACACACACACACACACACACACACACACACAGGGCTGCTGGCTGAGCACCTCCACACAACAAACACCACAACACCACACACACACAGGGCCTGCTGCTCATGAGCACCTACACACACACACACAGGGCCTGCTGCTGTGAGCACCTCCACACACACACACACAACACACAACACACAGGGCCTGCTGCATGCTGAGCACCTACACACCACACACACAAACACACAGGGCTTGCTGTGCTGCTGAGCACCTCCACACACACACACACACACACACAGGGCCTGCTGCTGCTGAGCACCCACACACACACACACAGGGCCTGCTGCTGCTGAGCACCTCCACACACACACACACACACAGGCCTGCTGCTGCTGAGCACATCCACACACACAACACAGGGCATGCTGCTGCTGAGCACCCCACACACACACACACACACACCACAACACACACACCACAGGCTGCGGCTGCTGCGCATCCCTACCACACACACACACACACACACAGGGCCTGCTGCTGCTGAGCACCTCCACACACACACACACACACCAGGGCCTGCTGCTGCTGAGCACCTCCACACACACACACACACACACACACACACAGGGCCTGCTGCTGTGAGCACCTACCAACACACACACACACACACACACACACAGGGCCTGCTGCTGCTGAGCACCTCCACACACACACACACACACACACACAGGGCCTGCTGCTGCTGAGCACCTCCACACCACACACACACACACACACACAGGGCCTGCTGCTGCTGAGCACCTCACACACACACACACACAGGGCCTGCTGCTGCTGAGCACCTCCACACACACACAAGCATACATATATATACACACACACACACACACACAGCCTGCTGCTGCTGAGCACACGCAAGTATATATATATATACACACACACACACACACACACACACACACACACACACACACACACACACACACACACACACACGGCCTGCTGCTGCTGAGCACCTACACACATACATACATACATACACACAGAGAGAAGACATCCTTGAGCAGGACGCAAGAGTCGGGATGGTGCATAGCGAGAAATTAGGGCTGAGATGTAAGGACGGGCAGAAGAGTGTAAGGCCTCGGTCCCGCTGCGCTCGGTGGCGCGGGCGCCCACATGCGAGTTCCCCACCAGCAGGGGAATCCTGCGGAGCCGGTCCCAGTCCCCCCTGGCTGCACAGCTTACTAGACGCTGTGGCGCGTCAGCCGCTATGGGATACAAGAGAATGGTGTTCCCTAGTGTTGACGCGTCACGTGGTGTGGCTGTGAGCCAATGGGGAGGGGAGGCTTCGGGAGGAGGAGAGGCTTCGGGGAGCGGGGAGGAGTGTGGAGTGACAGCAGCGTGAGTGCCTGCCTCTGTCTGTGTGTGTGTGTATGTATGTGTGTGCCTGAGTGCGTGAGTGCCTGCCTCTGTCTGTGTGTGTGTGTGTGTGTGTGTGTGTATGTATGTATGTGTGTGCCTGAGTGCGTGTGTGTGTGTGTGTGTGTGTGTGTGTGTGTGTGTGTGTGTGTGTGGGAGGGAGGGGGGGGGGAGTAGCGGGTCCCTTCGCTCAAGCCACGCCCCCCCCTCCCGCTCAAACCTCCGCATATCGCGGTCTGTGTATGTCAGCGCCCCGCCTGTCTGCAGTGCGGGCGCGCTGACTCTGGGAGCGGGGCCATAGCCTAAAGCTTTAAAAGTGAGAAGAATTGTGTGTGATATGAAATTTTATAGGAATATATAAAATGCACTAAATTTATTTCTCTCTCTACCGCTCTCCCTCAGATATATCTATATATAGATCTCACTTGTGAGCACATTCACATGTCTTACATGTGCTCACAAGTGATATTCTTTATTGGCTATATGCTAACGGTGGAGGTTTTTTGTTGCCTTTTTCACCCACCATAACTTAAAATGTATGTGGTGGATATATATATAATTTATTTATTTTTTCCTCTATCTCTCAGAGAGAGAGACAAACACAAACACAGCGGGGGAGGCGTTGGTGATCAACAAAGTCGCTGCACTAAATGACCTGGGGGCGGGTCATGGCGCTTACAGAGGCCCCGCACTCTTCCGCAAAACATTTAAATGTCGGTGACTGCACAAGGCCTCTAAGTTCCTTTTCCTTGTCTTCGGGTAATGTGTCGGCAAGGCAACATGACCCTGCGGCGTCATTTAACGCCGGAGATAAGGTAAGGGGGAGGAGTAGGCAGGGCGGCGCAGAGGAAAAAGTTTCCCCAACCCCCTCTAATAGTGCTTCTGAGATCAGGTGCATTGTAAATTCTTCTGTATTTGGTACAATTTTAAAATTACCTGAAAATTAAAGGAAACCCTTTAGGGAAGCCGGGGAACCCTGGTTGAAGAACAGAGTTAACTGATTGTGATAATGTCTGGGAGAGAATGGAAAATAACACCCAAAATTAACTAGTCGCAATGTAGCTAGCAATAAGGTCAGTGTATCACAAGGTTAGCTAGCTGCCATATAGCAGGCAAGTGAAGCAGCCTCTGCAGTGTAACCATATGCAACCATTTATATAGGGTGGCTATACCCTAATTACTGTGTAATTTCCCCTTTTATTGAAGTGATTCATGTCTGCGCTATCAGCAGCATATCTCCGGCATTATACCAATTAGGGTTAATATTGACACAGCCTCATACTTGATGGCATTACTATGTATGTATGTGTATATACATACACATACTGAGCATCTAGGTATTTCACCTTGACAGTGACTTCAGGCTATTAACTCCTTGTTTGACACTAACATATTTTTAGTGTACGGAGTTATTGTAAGCCGGCCTCTTTGCCATCGCTATTAACTTTGGGTGAGGAACTTACATCTGTAGTAAGGACAACTATATCTGACTCAGTGTTATTGACAGCCCCTATTTTGAGCCCTCTGTGATTTGTCCGCTCCCGGCCACCTCACTTATTCCTGTTTATACACACAATACCGTGATACATGTTTTATTGTATAATCAATAAATGTTATGTTTTATGAAGGGTGTGTGCAACAAAGTGCATTATTTGGCAGTGGACAGCTTCGTGCCCTCCATTTGCTCCTCGTTACTGTATGCCAGACAAACAACCCCAAAGGAAGAATAGGATTTAAGTGCGCACAAAAATAGCAGCTGTATTGTGACAATTTGATATAACACATGTGTTTCAGTGCTGAGGGAAGTCCTGGTGAGTGAAATGTTTGTAGTATTGTTTCATTATACTTACACAATATAGATGCCATTATGTTGTGTGGCAAATCTCCTTGTTCAGTTGTTGTTTTCCCTGTTACAATATCCTGCGAGGGATTGGAGAGCTGTAATGTTATGGGTACAGGCATATTGTAAGCTCTCATGAGAAGGGTCCTCATTACCTCTTTGTATCCGTTTGTGCGGGGTTGTCCTTATTTGTATGTAATTATCACATCTCTGAAACCCCATTGTACTGCACTGTGGCATAGGTTGGAGCTTTACAAATAAACGATGATGATAATATATGGTAAATGCATTTGGATAATAGACCTTTTTGTCCGTTAGATAACATGATGGTGAAGGCAATGGGTATATAGGCATTACCGCTACTTAACTGGGTGCTAAAGGAATGGACTTCTAACCATGAAAGTACTTTGTGGATAGGGTGAGGTGTAGACTCCTAAATGTTACATGAAGTGAGGCAAGGTCAGGTACATGGGACATTAAATATGAAGGTCGTAGGCCTTGGCATTAGATGAGCTGGTAGGACATGGGAAGTATTGGCCTTGAAGAATTGCATGACTTATTTTGTAATGAAATAAGACATCGACTTGTAACGTACCATTACTGTAAGGATACAAGACATTCAATTTGTCAAAGAAACGGTAAAACACTGGATCTAAACTATAAGCACACTGGTATAACATGACTTTTACAGGTATTGCTCTCTAATCACATCATGGTAAGCTTGTGCAGTAATGTTACCTCCCCTGTAATGCCAAGTTCTAGTGGCCATATTGTTCTTGGAAAAGTGTATGCTTACGGCACGGGGTGTTACCATTTATGAACCATTATGATACTTGGGCTGTGCTTATAGTCCGTGCGTTGGCACTCGCGTGCGGGCGCCTTAAACAAATTGCAGACTCGCTATGAGGTTTTAGTTTGACATAAAGAATGGCTGCCTATCATTTTTGATATGGTTCCACTACTTGTCTATGTCATTAGAACTCTAATAACAGCATTTTATCAGAAGAATGCATCTTGGCTCCCTTATTACCAGAGGGGCTTTCAACATATTGTAAAGGGGCAAGATAAATCATTTTTCAAGCGCCTCCCCTTTTTAAGTCCTTTTATTTGCTTGAAGCTTTCTTTATCTCCGGCTGTGCTAGAGGGTGAAATCCATTAGATTTTGGTAAATATTGACTCTTATTTAGTAAACCTTGCCTTTTGCAAGTACATGATAGGGCCATAGCCACAATAACTAGTTACGCAATGTTTCACTCACTTGAAAATTAAAATTGCAGCAAAATTATCTTCGCTGTGACTACCAATCTCAACTGATTCGTTTGCTAACACTGTATAAACATTCTCATTATTTTTTTATTTAATTTATTTATTTTTGGTATCTCAACGGTTTAATCAGTTAACCTAACTTGCTTTAGCTACGGATAGGTTTTCCTGAAATACTAGCAAGTATATAAAACAATCCTAGGCAATAGGTATTACTCGCACAAACCCAATCTACCTCATTTTACTATAAAGCCATTTAGGGGTATATCAATCTACCCAGAAGAGTCAAGGCAATGGGGGTTTCAGCTTTGGGGTATATTGAAGTACCGCCTTAGAGGGATTTTGCGTAAGTATATTACTTAATATATTTATTTCAGTAAAAATGAACAAAGACAGTCTCAAACTTCAATGTAAGATCCTGACTGGTCTCATATAGGCATACCTGTAGGGCAGGGCTGCTCAACTCCAGTCCTCAAGCCCCTGCCCCCTCCCAACAGGTCAGGTTTTCCTCTCAGGTTGAGCCTCTGATTGGACCACCTGTGCTGAAGCAGGGAAATCCTGAAAACCTGTCTGGGGGCGGGGGACTTTGAGGACTGTTGTAGAATATTTTGGCAGTAAATGATCTGAGTCTTCATCATTATAGTCGGTGTTCGACAAACCTATACATTTGCACGCCCCGGGCGAGTGGATTTAACATCGTGGCGAGCTCATATTGGCCCAAGCAGCACACGTGTGGTACTAGGTGGCGAGTAGATTTTTTTGGTGATTTGTCGACCACTGATTATAGTGACTTGGTGAGTAAACTGTTTTTCTGTTTTTTAGGTTCGCTCCTTCAGCACCAGTGTGGTCAGACCAGTTTCTAAGCTGATTAAGGTACGTCTGAAATGTGATTGCCAGTCAGTTATACTGTAGAGTAGCCTCCAAGTGACTCATGGTAATGTCTTAATAAAATTGTGATGGATATTGCATAGGTCAGGGTCCTCGAATGGGGGTACTGGCATATGACAATGGCAGATGGTGTAATGCTCTGAAGATCACAAATCCACTGGCTGTCAGTGAAGGGGCTTAGTGTGTGTTTGTATGTAAGAGAGAAGTGTTAACAAACCAATACTGCATGGACATTTTTATCTTTCCGTAAGAAATTGTACTTTTGTTTTGATAAAACGTCCCCCTACTATGCTGTGTTTTTCAGCCTCCAATCCAGGTGTTTGGCCTGGGAGGCCGCTATGCAACAGCGCTTTATTCTGCAGCTTCCAAGGAGAAAAAACTAGATCAAGTGGAGAAAGAGCTGAGCAGAATGCTGGTGAGTGACACTTCATGCAGTGAGTGTAGGAGACATGTAATGTGCTTATTAATGTCTTCATTAGAATGATGGGTGCTCAGGTAGTGATGGCTCCAACACACCTCATAACAAGGCTAAAGATAAACTGTGGCACTCCATATAAAAGGACAAACCATTCAACTCTAGTCACATGAATCGACTAAACCACACCTTCCAAAATGAAGCGCGGATGGAAAAATACATTGCGTTTGACTTGGCCTGGTAATCGGTGGCAGCCCAGCATCACCAGCTGGTTCCCTCCAAAGTACGCACGGTGAACATGTGTATATATTTATAGATAGATCATGATGCGTTTAAATATTCCACTTGCTTTAGGGTGCCACGGCTTTCTCGTAGCTGTGTCTGAAAATTCCTTTGCCGTATAAACTACACAGCTAAAACAAATTCAGAGGTTTCCCCTTAATGCATCTACAAAACCGTTCCATTTCTTAAAATAGTGACATACCTTCTCTTTTTGGTATTATTATTACTACACCCGTGAGCACAATGGCAATGATTTTGTTGTGGGGATGCAGAAACAACCCAATGTGTATTTTATTGCAGATACTTATTAGGGATCCCAAGCTCTCTGTCCTTCTCACAAACCCCCACATCAAGCGCACTCTGAAACAAAAGACGATCAATGATATTTTAGCTGTCGAGAAGTTTTCCCCGGTCACTGTTAACTTTATCAGTAAGTATTCGATTTCCAGCTTGTTCTTTGTCTCTCAATGTCTTCCATTAGGAAATCACGTTGTCTCTTATAAATTAACACTATGCAAGGTAGGGAAGTTTTTCTTCTATGAACACTGCATCTTGGAGTAAAATATCTTTTGTGCAGTAGTGGGATCATTTATTTTAATGCTTTGTCACCATATAATAGTTGTATTGCAATGGAAACATTCAGTAGTATAACAACTTGCCTACTGTTTGGTGACCATTATTTAAAAAATAGGCTGTAAATTCATCAGGTTATGAATTGGGTATAAAAATAATGCGATCTAGATGAAACCAAATGTTTGTTTTTGAGACTATTTGGGGAGGGACTGCCTGATCGCTTTGTAGTTCTCCTGTGAATATTCCTATACCCGACATTCACCATGTGTCTTTGCATGTAGATTTGCTTGCTGAGAATGGTCGTTTGATTCACACCCCAGGTGTGATCTCTGAGTTCAATAAGATCATGAGTGCACATCGTGGGGAAGTCTCGTGCGCAGTCACTACTGCCTCGGTAAGTTGGAAAAGAAATGCATTTTATAGTGCCGGTGGTGTTGAAATTCTGTGACACACAACAGTTGTGTTTTTTTAGCAGTCTGTGGGGCGTTTTCTTTAGTACCCTCGTAGGAAAAATCCTAACTGTTTACCTATACCCATCTTGGAATAACAACCTAAATTGCCATATAAAATTGTGTTGCATTACTCTAATTCCCATTTCCCTGCTTTGCTTTTCAGCCTTTAGATGAACCCAGTCTGACAGAGTTAAAAACCGCCCTCAATGGATTCCTTGCTAAGGGAGAAACCCTGAAATTACAGACCAAGGTATGAAACGCTGCATGTTGTGATCTGGGCTGGGTAGTTTTTCCCCCCTAGAAAGATGTTACATGGTGTGCATCGGTAAAAAGCTTCTCTTCACATTGCTGTTTACACAGTACATTGAAACAAACTAAATGATTCCAATGTTGTTTTTTTATTGTTAAAGATTGATTCTTCTATCCTTGGAGGAATGATTGTCAGCTTTGGTGATAAACACATCGACATGTCTACGAAAGCCAAGATTCAGAAACTGTCCAAGATTATGAAAGAGACTGTTTAAGCAGAGCCGACTACTCTATTTTATCCCACTGTACTTTCTGCAGTGTAAGATCACTATATTGACACAATAAATCATTGTCCTGAGTGTATTTGTTGACTGCTTTTATGTGTAGGGTATTTACATATGTATTGGTGGACGTTTTTAAATATTGCTGACTACTTGGAAACGAGATTTGCGATTTTTAACAAATGACAATTTTTAGTGTTCGGGAATCAAATATTTTTTTTTTTTTTAGTTCCTCTAGTGCAGTGGTTTTATTTTTTTTTTTTTTTTTTTTTTTTTTTTTTTTTTTTTTAGGAACCCTACAATTATATTGTAAAATTCTGAGTAACCCCAACCCTCTCTAATAGCACGTCTGAGATCAGATGCATTGTAAGGAACCCCAACCCTCTCTTATTACGCATCTGAGATCAGATGCATTGTAAATTCTTCTGTTTGGTACAATTGTCAAATAACCTGAAAATTGCAGGGAACCTTTTAGGGATGCCAATGGTACCTAGGGACCCCTGTTGAAAAACACTGCTCTAGTGCAGGGGTGTGCCATTTTTTTTTTAATTTTTGTTTCCTGTGCCCCCCTGCCTGCTCTTGTGCACCCACCCCGTTGCTAGTCTCCGGTGTCAAATGCCATGGCAATGCCGCTGGGTTACCATGAAGACGTGTCGCTGGAAGCCAAGGTAAGTTAGAGGCCTTGTGCGGTCCCCCAGCATTTAATTTAAATCCCTTGTTGAGCGCGGAGCCTCTAACTTCTGCGCCCCCCTCCCAGAAAATCTCACACCCCCACATTGCGCACCCCTGTTCTTGTGCATAAGAGGCCTTTTAATTACATGTAGGGATTTCAATTTTCAGTCAACTAAGAGGCTGAAAAAACAGCACCGTCCAATCATCTAGCGCTACCGGTTAAAACCAAGAAAAAAAACTAGAAATCAAACATTTTATAATTTAGCACCCATTTCAGTAACAGCCGAGCAACACTGTGAATCCCCCAAATTCTTTTGATTACAACGTTCAAAATGAATTTCTCAACCTCGTGCAAACAATTACACAGAAGCAATGTGTTGTGCGCTTAGTTTTTATCGGAGAGAGCACAGCCACTTCATAAACCCAATGTTTGACAAATATTAAGGCTGTTTTAGTAGGAAAAAAGGAAAGCTCATTAACCTAATTTAAACTTAATTGGCTGCATTATCAAAGCCCCCAAGCCAGGTTTTGTGGCCCATTAGTAACTTACCAAAAAAAGTCTCCACTGAACAATAAATAGATCTATCATTTTATGAATATTAATTAAGATACACTATAAATATACACACTTTCCAAATGTACAGGTCTTTTCATGCAGCTGGTTGTGACAGATCCAATGCAGATCGTTCTTCCTGTAATTAGCTGTAACTAGGGAGGAGTGGCTCAGTGAGTAAAGACACTGACTGGCACAGAGTTTGAAGCAGGGGAGCCTGGTTCAATTCCCGGTGTCAGCTACTTGTGACCTTGGGCAAGTCACTATCTCCCTGTGCCTCAGGCGCCAAAAAATAGATTGTAAGCTCCACGGGGCAGGGACCTGTGCCTGCAAAATGTCTCTGTAAAGCGCTGCGTACAACTAGCAGCGCTATGCAAGAACATGTTGTTATTATTATTCAGGTAAATAAGAATCTTAATCAGTGTTAGAACCTGCGATATCTGGTCATGCCTTGAAGTGGCTCGCAGGCTTATAATGCTTTGGCCAAAGGGTTAAACTAAATGACCCTTTTCCCCAAGTGATATATAGGTATTGCACTGTGTATTTGTGTCATATTGGCTGTAGTTCTGGGCTCCCTTTGTTTTTTGTAGAACACTATAAATATGGTAAGACTATTAAATAACTTGAAGCATATTAGTCATGACTACTTAATCGTTGTGTTTTTCCCCAGTTGAAGGGATGTAATTACAATGGCACTCCATAATACTGGGTACCCTGAACTGAGACTCTTGATATATCTTTGGGTCTCTAACTTTGATTATTGATATGGTCAGAATATGTGATTGTCATTGTAATGATACTAGGTTAAGCATGGATATAATCTGCTTATCTCTCCCTCTTATGTGAGGGAACTTTTTTTTCTTCCTTTTCCCTTTTTTATAATTATATGAACAATTGTGTACAGTATGTCTTAGGTTAATTGTGCTACTGTTCAAGTGTATATTGAAATGTGATGTTTGTAATTAGTTTAATAGTCTATGGTCTGGAAGGATACCCATCTGATTTTGATTTTAGGCTGACTTTAAATGACTCTACAACTTGGACTATAGCCCTCCAACATTACAATAAGGAGGGATTACTTGGTGCTAATATTACCCCATATACATTGTATATGGTGATACAGGTCTGTGTGTCAAGCTTTTTAATTATATAGTTATTTAGCACATCTCATCACACCCTGATTATAGCAGGCTTCTGACTGGGATATACGGTCATTTTTATTCGCATTTATGTACACCCCTTTATTTTAAGATATAACATTAAAATTATTTGGAATCCTTATCACTTATCATTACTATTTACTTTAGAGTTATAGAGTGCTACCAGCTGAGTCCTTTTTTTCTTTTGTGTATTCGTTATAACAATTCTCAGCACAGCACCATACTCATTTAAACTGACTATTAGCTGAGCAGAGGTTTCTGTCCCCTTCCCCCTCTGTATAACTGACTTTAAATGAGGTAAGACAGTGTATATATACAACTGCCTCAACAGCCAATGACTTATCCCCTGATGAAGCGCTAAACGCATAGAGGCATCGAGTCAGCACGTTGTCTGAAGTCTGCTGTTCCCTTCCCCATGAGGACTCTGTGACTGGTGTCTCAGCTGCAGTTGCGGTTACTCAGACAGGACGTTCCCCATGCCTGGTCTCTCCGGGCCCTACTTTCTTGTCCGCCAGGCCCCTTTATTGGGTGTGTGGGAAGCCCATTTAATTCGGCTGAGACCAGGTCTAAATACAATGGGATCCTGATGTGGGGGAGATAAGAATTGAACTGTAATATGTAAGTTTTATTGATTTTTTTTTTTTTTTTACATAAAGTATCTCCATGCGCTTTCTTTTTGTTTTAGTGTTTAAATATTGGCCCTGCTGATCACGGGAGAAGTGATAAGCTGCAGGAAAGACAATAATAAGGGATATTAGGAGACTGCAGTGTCAGTGCACACACTACTATCAATTGATTATTTGATATGAATAAAGAAATTGCCCAATTTCTACCCATCAGTCAATGCTGCATAATAATGAGAACTTTTTCTACGCATAAAGTTTCTGGTGTCATGTACTAGTTCAGAGGTGGGCAACTTTACAGGGCCACCAATGGGTCAGGTTTCCCAGATATCCCAGCATCGACTGAGCCCCCTGCGCTGTTGGTGGCCCTTGAGGACTGGGGTTGCCCCACCCCTGAGCTACTTACCCCATCAGAGACTTGCAGGCACTTCTCGTGAAAATGGGAGCCATAACAAAATAGACCGTTTATAAGGAAGCTTGCATGAAATGAAATCGATTCAGGAAAGAATAAAAACACTGACAAGTTAAAATACTTCACTAAAACTTTTATTCCCCACCAAAACATGAATTTCATACACGCCACAGTATAGGCAACAAAATGTCTTGATATGTCAATTGGGCACGCAGGGTTCTTAAAGCTACAGTGCGTCTTCCTCAGCAACTTTGACTAAAGGTGCCAGGGCAGTATGTGGCCATCACTATTGTACTCGCCACTCATGAGGCCTCCAAACACGTCGGACTAAAAAGGGGGCAGCCTCCATTTTGGAGGGAGCCATAGTGCGCACGGTCAGAGGGACTTGTAATGCATTCGATTTATTGCAGAACGTTGGAGTGACGGTAATGAAAGCATTTATGGCATCTGAAGACCAATATACTTGGCAGATGAGAGCAGCGTTCCTGCCCAGAAACATACCCCTTCGTGCAGGAAAAACAATCGCCTGTTCCTTCTGGAAAATAAAAATAGCCACTAGCAGTGTCGTTGCTGGAATAGCAATTTATAATTGGGACGTTACAATATGCGATATTATTCACCAGGGGAGGTCAACTCCTGTCCTCAAGAGCTACCAACAGGTCAGGATATCCCTGCTTCACCACAGGTGGCTCAGACTGCTACGAGTGCTGAAGCAGGGATATCCTGAAAACCTGACCTGTTGGACTGGAGCTGGCTGCCCCTGTTAAACACTGACTCCAATGGTGTTGCTAGCAGACCATTTCGTTTCTAAAAAGAGCTGGCATATTGGAGGTCAAAATTCCTGCCCCAGGAGACCCAGCTCAGCTTAATTTTAAAATTTTATTTTTGGGGGGAGGGGTAGGGGGAAGATTGTTGCTCTTAGCTAAGTGACCAAGAAAGTTGCACTGCAACTTTAATAGACGAACACATCTTTGTGAAGAAGTTAAACATAAAATACTTCAGAGATTGTGGCCGGAAAAGTGGCAAACAAATACATGCTTAATATATATATATTTTTTTAAAGTCCTTCAAACTTGGCCCAAGTGTATGAAGAAGATAATCTCCTCTTGAAAAATTCTTCAGATAAGTGCAAAACGCAACACTGCCCCCTAATAAATAAACTAAAACATTTAAGTATGAAATGTAAACTTTGTTGTATTTGAAACCTATATAATGCTTCAAAATATATTACAGTGGTCTGTATATGCTAAACAATAGTAATGTTATGGTCTGTGTCCATTCTGAACAATTAGTAACAAAATATGGACTTAGGGTAAAAGCCTTTCAGCATCGCCACACTGGCGTAAGTACCATATTCAAGTAGTACCATATTAAAACATACTAGTATCAATAAATTAAATGTTAGATTCTACCGCAGGATTCTGTATTCACATTGATATTCTGCTAAAACACCAGACACTTTCTATTAACACCTTCGGTGCTGCAGAGGTCGGCAATGCAATGAGTTACAGCATTGAATGTGTTAAAGCAGGGGTAGCCAACTCCAGTCAAGAGCTACCAACAGGTCAGCTTTTCAGGATATCCCTGCTTCAGCACAGGTGCCTCAATCAGTGGCTCAGTCGAAGACACCTATGCTGATGCAGGGATATCTTGAAAACCTGACCTGTTGCTAGCTCTTGACTGGAGTTGGCCACCCTGTGTGTTAAAAAAAAAAAAAAAAAAAATCAGTACAAAACACCATCCACAATTAATATAGCCATGACCAGAATAGGTGTTACTATTAAAAAAAAAAAATAAAAAAAAATTTGCATTCTGTGCCCCTGGAAAGTAAGGAATGTATCTGGCAGTGAAGTGGTTAACCTGTTATCTGCCAAAGGAGCCTGCGATGAGTGGCAGACCCTTGTGGCATCAAAAGGCTGGAGACAAATTAGGCCGACCATTACGTGGAGATAAAAATGTGGAAGCGGAACATGAGGCATTTAATCCAAAAGTGACTTTTTCACATTCCTTATTTTCCCCAAATAACCCCCCCTGGTTTTCGTTAGGAGGGATAGAACGTTAGAGAAGCATTTCAGACGCCATAAAGATCTTGCACAATTAACTCTGCTCCAAAAGACCCCGCTGTCCTATAATAAATATTTTGCCTCCTTACAGACATGACTAGTGGGCCAAACACATTAAGGATCAGATTTAAGCAAACAGAGCGAAATCTCTGCAGACCTTAAGGCCGGGGAGCTCAACTGCAGTCTTCAAGATGACCAGCCCTCCCTCCCCCCCCCCCCCCCCAACAGGTCAGGTTTTCAGGATATCCCTGCTTCAGCACAGGTGGCTCAGTCTTTGATATGGGATATCCTGAAAATCTGACCGGGTGGGGAGGTCTTGAGGACCGGAGTTGAGAACCCCTGAACTAATTTGAAGATAGACCAGTACATGGCATGCTGATGTTTAAGCGTCTCTTCTAAAAAGATCCCCCAAATGACCAGATCTTTCAAATAAATACTTCAAGATCCACCTCGAATGACCTCTTCTCAATAACCCTGTGTTTCAAGGTTGCAGAAACCTTAAGTAGCCCAGCGTCTTCATCTATTTTATGTTAAAGGATTCCGGCAACTTTCAAATCGAGACTAAGGGCGGCTTCCTTTATCAAAATATGTAAACGGGGGTGATTTCAACTCAAACATTGATGTTTCAGTCCCCAACAAAATGGCAAAAAATGTATTAAACACAAATATGTACCTATGAAGTTTAGTGACTTACATTTTTACCTCAATTGGGTGACCCAAATCAATTTCCTCAGAGTTAAATAAAACCTAAAGGTTTGGGCTGAGACGAAAGGAAAACCCACTAATATAAAAAATCTAGTAGTCTCCAGAGTCAGCTCAGTATCTGAGAGGTACACCAACGATGCATCACTCATCAGGAACCTTTAGCATACCTGATAAAATAACCTTATTTATACCCTTACTCAATGTACCCATAAAATTACTACCTCTAAAAAGTCAGAGGGGCATGTAAACCCCTCCGGCCCCCGGGAAGGGGTTAACACAATATATATTTTTAGCTAATACTGAAAACCTGGTGCAGTCATTCAGGGACAATGCTGCAGGAAGTGTCAATTACAAATCGCATCTTCAGGACCCGATGTGCCTGGTGTCTGACTGCCAGGCTGGACTCGCAGCACCTCAGCTGTATGCTGAGTTTTCATCTCCCTGCAATACTGAAGTGAAACCGCTGCATCTCCAAGGGCTACGTCCAAGACTATCTGTGTCAGCGGTGAGAAGGGAGGCGAGGGCTTTGTGAGCATTTACCAGAGGAATAAAGATGGAAGAAGTGAATGAGAGGCTGAAATGTAGGGTTGTCACCTATGCACAGTTTAAAAGATTTCTCTCCGCTGTTTTTTAAATTGGTGTTGATTTAAAGAACCGGACCTGGTGGGTGCTTCCTACTTAATTGTGTGTGTGACTCCAAGCAACGCTTAAGCTTCAATCCGTCTTTACATTTATCATCCCAATAAAAAAACAACAGCAGCCAGTTCATTTTTGTTTAGAATCAGACAGCAATCAAAACTGAGCACAATACGGCCAGTTTTACAGATGAGAGGAAATTGCCCTGGTGGTATGTCCAACTAAACAAGATAGGGAGCCCCAACGTTATTAGGATATCAGCTTCCAATGGGTGCATTATACACACGGTATCATCTAATATATTAAGACACTACAGTAACAGCTGGAAGACAAATATAGTGTATAATTTCAGTGTTACAATGTCAACATTTCTGTCTCCAGAGGAACCTCCGTCGGGGAACAATGACACTCAGGAAGGTCCTTGTACAATACGAAACTTTGACATTATAACACTATGAAATACACCTGATTCCTTTCTCCGCCTTTGGGGTTCCTGTATTCATTGAACTCTACAGTGTTGTAGCCACGTCAGACATAAGAATTAGGGGGTAGGGGTGTAGTTTAGCTGTTTAGTCAACCAAAAAGGTTCCTGCATTATAGATTAGAGTATATTTCTAGGTGTTGTATTACTCCAAGAGAAATTATATATTGCTGGGTTCTCGGACCAACAAGAGAATTCATGAGAGATATTATGGTTCTTTTAGGACCACTGATGGGTCTTACTCCGAAGTCATGTGAAGGAAAGATGTCTGTGGTCTTGGAAGCAGATGCATAGCAACAAACAGGAACTTCGATGTTGGACCGACAAAAGATGTGCATGCCAAAAAAATGCAGTTCAACATACTGTATGAAGTCAACAAAACATGTTAGAAGGGTCTAAATAAGGAGAAGACAAGTATTCACATAACATTTTCTTCAATAGTTATGTTTAGAGGCTTCAAGTGAAGCAAGCTTTTGTTCTGGTCTGTATGATCGAAATTCAGATCTTCGAGGTCACACAGCCAAATCAAAGACTGAAATCTGTTGTATTTTAAATTAAATTCTGCACACAAATACAACAACTTTTGTAATCTTTAGAACCCATATCTAGAAATGGGGTTGCTCCGATTGAAGCCTTTGCTGCTATCCCTGGTACTAAGGAAGCAAATTGAAGATTTAGCAGCCAGGAAAGTTTGCAGTGTGCAAATCAACCATTTTTGTTTCAAATTGTGATATATAAAAAGTAATGTGAGTAATTTGTTTTCTCATCGTTTGGATCCTTTAAACATTTTGTGGTTCGGCCTGGGTCTCTATTTGGTCAAAATGTCCCTATAAACAAAGAAGTATACACTTCCTAAGAAAAAGCAGTGTATACTACGCTTTTAATAATGAAACATTGACTTTCCATGTAAAACTACACACTGAGTTAGCAATGCAGTGGAATCTACAACATTCTCTAAATGTTGATATCACAGCAGAGGTCACAGTTATTCAGAAAAACCACATCCTAAAATCTAAAATGAAGTCCCACATAAAAAACATGTACATTTTCTTAGAAAATGACAATCCCAATTAAAAAGTTATCATGGCAAAACAGAGCTGATGGATTCTGGTTTGACGCTCCCAATACGTTGAAGTACCATGTTGAAGGGCCTACAGGCCTATAGCCGGCTGCCACGGAGTGTGAGAGAAATGAGATGTTGTTTTGTGCAATTCCTCCTATGGCTCATCGAACAATTGCAGATCCAAACGGACAACTATTTCCCCTGTTGGAACTTCGTGCAAGAGGAGACACTTTGTAACTGGTCCCTTGGAGCCTTGGTCCTTCTTAATGTCGGCCACCCGGATTTCAGTTCGCCCCAGAAAGTCTGAAAGAAGCGAAGGAGGAATGTGTCAAATATTTTGTCTTGGCGACATGGTCATTGTGACTCATCACGGAATAGTCAAAACAAGGATCTGAAAGCAAGCAGCCAAAAAGGTACAGCTCAACCCCGTTATAACGCGATTCGTTACAACGCGAATCCGCTTATAACGCGATGCAAGCGTCGCTCCCAATGTTCGTATTTATGAATACTTTACAACACGATTATTGGTGTCTTAAATACTTTATTGTACAATGCATACAATTGTACATTATTTCTAACGCGATCCGCTTATAATGCAATGTGATTCTTTGGACCCCAAGCACAGCGTTATAAGGGGGCTGAGCTGTATCACACAGAGAGCTGCCACTGTCTATGCTTTGAGTGGATCGAGGTATCACCCAAGATGTCTAATGCCTTTGCGATAATCATCACAGTAGCAATAGACATCAGCAGTACTTAAGGGACAGTCTCTCCTATAACTAACATTTTTAACAGGTGAGCTTTTTTTCTTTCTTTAAATGGACAATAAGTATTTTGAATATTTGATAACCGTAACAATGTCATGCTTTGGAGTGTTTTATCTTTATCTAATGTTTGGTGGTAAACGGGTTTGTTAATCCTGAAATCTACAGGAAAACTTTTTATTTTATTTTGTTCTTTTAGTCATTATGATGGCATCATTAGTTTATTTTATTTATTTATAAAATATTTTACCAGGAAGTAATACATTGAGAGTTACCTCTCGTTTTCAAGTATGTCCTGGGCACAGAGTTAAGACAAATAATACATGTTTACAAATACAGTTACATAATGAGCAGGGTATACATTATATACAAGACATTGTATGTACAGTTAAAGATAATTTATATTATGGGTGTATGAAACAGTTACAGACCAGATTAAAATGTGTGACAGCCTTAGATTTGAAAGAACTTAGACTGGTGGTGGATGTGAGAGTCTCTGGTAGGTTGTTCCAGTTTTGGGGTGCACGGTAAGAGAAGGTGGAGCGGCCGGCTACTTTGTTGAGCCTTGGGACCATGAACAGTCTTTTGGAGTCTGATCTCAGGTGATAGGTGCTGCATGTGGTAGGGGTGAGGAGCTTGTTCAGGTAGCTGGGTAGCTTGCCCATAAACAATTTGAAGGCAAGACAGGAAAGGTGAACTTTGCGCCTAGTCTCGAGTGATGACCAATCTAGTTCTTTGAGCATTTCGCAGTGATGTGTGTTATAGTTGCATTGGAGAACAAAACGACAAATTGAATTGTAGAGGGTGTCAAGTTTGCCAAGGTTGGTTTGAGGTGCTGAGCCATATACTATGTCTTCATAGTCAATAATTGGCATTAGCATCTGCTGTGCGATACGCTTTCTGACCAGGAGACTTAGGGAGGATTTGTTCCTGTAAAGTTCCCCTAGTTTGGCATAGGTCTTGGTTCTCAGGGTATCAATGTGCATCCCAAATGTTAAGTGGGAGTCAAACCATATGCCCAGGTATTTAAAACTAGTAACAGGAGTTAGGGTGGTGTTAGTGTTGGTTCTAATCTGGAGCTCAGTCGCTGGAAGCTTTAAAAATTTAGTCTTGGTCCCAAACACTATTGTTACAGTCTTGTCAGTGTTTAAAAACAGTTTGTTTTGGGAAATCCAGTTTTCGAGTCTGGAAAAGTCAGACTGAAGTATGTGTTCAAGGTCAGAGAGGCTATGGCTGTGCGCATATAGGATTGTGTCATCTGCATACATGTGTATTGAGGCTTCCTGACAAGCTGTGGGAAGATCATTGATGAACACTGACAAGAGTAGGCGCCCCAGAACAGAGCCTTGCGGGACACCACATTCTATCTACTTTTTTTTAGGCCTTTAACCACTGCAAATATATAATGTATATGAATGTGGCTGTAAAAGGATTTTCCACGGATGGTATTCCATAACATGGGTATTATACCCTTGGAGACTGTGATGGCAGATACAATAGATCTGTTAAAAAAAAGGTTGGACATCTATGTAGAAAGGAAATGTATACAAGGATATACCAAATAAGTACACATGGGAAGGATGTTGATCCAGGGAGTAATCTGATTGCCATTACTGGAGGAAGGAAGGAATTTATTTTTCCCCTTATGCGATATCATTGGATAATGTTTCACTGGGGTTTTTTGTTTACCTTCCTGCAGGGGGGGGGGGTGATGTGAGATGCAGGGGGGGGAGAGTAATATGAGATACAGGGGTGAAGAGTAATGTGAAGTGCAGGGGGGGTGATGTGAGATGCAGGGGGGAGAGTGATGCGAGATGCATGGAGGGAGAGTGATGCGAGATGCGGGGGAGAGTGGATGCGAGATGCAGGGGGGATGTTATGGGAGAATGATGGGGGGGAGTGGATGGAGATGCATGGGGGAGAGTGATGCGAGATGCATGGGGGAGAGGATGCGAGATGCATGGAGGGAGAGTGATGCGAGATGCAGGGGGGAGAGTGATGCGAGATGCATGGAGGGAGAGTGATGCGAGATGCAGGGGGGAGAGTGATGCGAGATGCATAGGGAGAGTGATGCGAGGCAGGGGGAGAGTGATGGCGAGATGAGGGGTGATTGATGCGAGATGCAAGGGGGGGAGAGTGATGCGAGATGCATGGGGGGAGAGTGATGTGAGATGCAGGGGAGGGGAGATGCTGGGGGGAGAGTGATGAGATGCATGGGGGAGAGTGATGCGAGATGCAGGGGGTGAGGTGAGCGAGATTGGAGGGAAAGTGATTCGAGTGCAGTGGGGGAGAGTGATGCGAGATGCATGGGGGAAGTGATGTGAGATGCAGGGGGGGAGAGTATGCGAGATGCATGGGGGGAGAGTGATGCAAGATGCATGGGGGAGAGTGATGTGGATGCAGGGGGAGATGGTGAATTGAGGTGCAGGGGGGTAGGTGGGGCGGGAGAGTGATGTGAGATGCGGGGGTGTTTGAGATGCAGGGGGGGTGTAGTATGTGTTGTGCAGAGGGGTATTTGTGTGATGTGGAGGGGATTATTATGTGTGTGGGAGGGGGAGAGATGGGGTTTGAGAGATAGAGAGGGAGTCTCACAAAACCCGCCGACACTAACGGGAGGCAATGGAAACTGTTGTCCTGAGCCCCAGGAAAGCAGTCTACGGCCGGGCGGCTCTGGGGACCATCCTCATATCTCCCCCAGCACCCCTCATCATCATCATTCTCATCCTGATATATCTGGGGGGGGATGATATGATGATTGATGATGGGGGGTGGGGGGGAAAGATATGATGATGATGAGCGGTGCGGAGGAGATATATGAGTGATGAGAGGGGTGCTGGGGAGATATATGAGGATGATGATGATGAGAGGGGTACTGAGGAGATGATGATGATGATTATTTTACCGCTGTGGCCCCAAATCTTTTTTCTTGGAGCAGTTCGGCCCTTCCCACTTTACAAGTTGTGCAGGCCTGATCTAGATCTTTCATTCATGGATCTTTCCTGCTCAAAGAGACCACTGTACCAGAGCTACACTACACCGGGGTAGCTCAAACTCCAGTCCTCAAGAGCTACCAACAGGTTACGTGTTCAGGATAACCCTGCACAGGTGGCTCAATCAGTGGCTCAGTCAAAGACTGAGCTACCTGTGCTGAAGAGGGATATCCAAAAACCTGACCTGTTGGTAGCTCCGAGGACTGGAGTTGGTTTCCCGCACTACATACATATACTCTGAATTATTTTTCATAGTACCTTGGAGTGTTGCAACCACAGTATTTCCATAGATATAATTAAAGCAGTAACCCCGGAGAAGCCTGTATGGGTTTAACTCATAATGTTAGTATCTTGCCTAATGAGCGTGTTCTGCGTTTCTTTTTCTTCTTCTTTTTTTTTTTTAAAGAAACCTTTTTACGGTGTTTAAAATAATGATTTTCTCATCTCTAGCATCTGAGGTTACCGTGGTACCTTGACACAGCCGGGGGCTCTGAGGGGAGAGCTCCATTTTAACCTCCCCAAATATTTCACTTAATATTTCAACTTGCTTATATCTCCCTGAACGAGCACAGATTGTAAAAAATAAAAAAATAACCATGATCAGTGCAGACTGCTGATTTAGAAGAATCCGTGTCTCCATCAAGACCTCCCATTGCCCCCTACTTACCATCGGGAAAACTGATCCCTTTCAAAAACGGTAATACAGAGTACGTCCTGCTCCAGGTCCTTGATGAAGAACTGCAATTGGAGTTCCACTTAGGGTTCAGCGTGTCCTGTATAGTCTTTGATGGGCACTGAGAGCCCATGGTAATCTCGCAGTAACGGATTGCTCTTCCCTACAAGTGGGAATGAGCGTTAGTTCATAATGCAGAAAGGTGTCAGGCACGGAGAATCCAGAACTCATTTCATATTGTATGGTCCTACAAAATCAGCGATTTTTTTCCAGCATCACAACTTAGTCTGCTAGCAGCTACAGTAGGGGACTTTGTTGGGACCATATTGTTACTTTTCTCCCATATTCATATGGTGGGAGGTTGTTATAAACCAAGTCACACCCTACTATAAAACTTCTGAACTGAAGGTGGAAATACATCCTTAGGTCATATCTGTAATGTAGTAATATAATAATAATAATAACTTTATATTTCCCCCTCCTTCAGCCTATTCGCTTAAAAAACACATAAATGTAGTCACTCTCTGGCTTGATCTATACCATGAGTTATGGATATTGAGTTATTATCCACATTAAGACGAATACCTATGTTACTATATCTTCATGTCTGTATCAGAACCTCTATACACCTATCTAAAGATATACACACACAAAATAATATTTATATATTACAAAAAAAGGATTGTTAAATCGACGCTAATCTACCATGTGTTTAGAATAAAGTGCCAATAATAATACACATACATATATATAATATACATATATATTACATATATGATATTATACAATACATATATAATTAGTGTGAACAATACCATGTAAAAGGTAAAAGTGTAATAGGACAAAATGAAGTGGAAAAAAAAAGTATATATATATAGTTTAATTTTCCATGTAAAAATTGTTTTCATGCAAAATTTGTACACATTGTGTGCTCATTTGCATGTCATTTCCAGAATCTCTTGCTGCAGTGGGAGCGCTGTATGCTATGTGATAATGGTGAAAGGCAGGGTGCAGACCTGTCTAAGACATGTGAATGTGCTCACAAATTATATTCTTGGTCGGAGTGTGTGGTTGTGTGTGTTGTGTGTGTTGTGTGGTGTGGTTGTGTGTGTTTGTGTGTGTGTGGTGTGTTGTGTGTGTGTTGTGTGTGGTGTTGTTGTGTTGTTGTGTGTGTGTGTGTGTTGTGTGTGTGTGTTGTGTGTGGTGTGTGTGTGTTGTGTGTGGTGTGTGTGTGTAAAAAAAAAAAAACTATTGTATGTTTATCTCAATTTATAATCTGGGGATGAACCACATCCTCATCCAAAACATGTTCTTAAAAAGCACAAAAGAGATGTGCACGCTCCATTGCATATATCCGTAAAAAATATTGAATTTTAATGAACAACAAAGACAAATGAAGCAATTAGTAAAAGGTGTCAGATTGAAACCGGATAATATTTGTGATTGTTTCAGGATCAGGGCAATTTCCTAGGCCGACGTCTTTACAGTAAATGATAGTCTCTTAGTCCCTGTAATTATCAGGTCAAAGGTAATCCCAGTGATAATCAAATGGAAATCAGCGTGCACCCTTAGAATGAGGATGCCTGAATCATCTCGAGAAGCCAGACCGCCAAATCGTAGATCATTCGCCCTCTCAGTTCCACAAAGAGCGAAAATCAGTGCCTCCTCGTATGCTATAGATCAACCACTAGTAACTGTATGGAAAGGTTCCTGCATCATGTCAAGGCTTCAATTTCTCACTAAAATATGAGATAGCCTGGCTCTAAATCCTGGCATCCCGGATTGTAGACCGACCTTTCTGTCTCTCAAGACTCCCACGTCCATAGAGTAGGACTCGCAGCTCAATAGCGGGTAAAGCCCTGTACTGTTCTGGTGATTTCATTTGCAGCGACATGGGAGCTCCAAATGGCCAAAAAGTCCCGTTACGTATGACTAACTTCATCAGGGAAATTCGTGTGACAAAGTCATGTCATACGTAAGAAACGCTGGGACTTTTTGGCCATTTGGAGTTCCCATAGTCCCTGCAAGTGAGTCTAGAGATTATGAAGGTCGGGTGCTTTGTTGTTCATTATATAATATAATGAATATAAAATATATATATAATAAAAAGTTTTACGGATATAACGTGCACATCTGCTTTTAAAATACATATTTATTATCATACTTTAGTATCAACATCATGTCTAGTCTCAGGGGGTATTTCAACCCGAGAAGCAACTTTCGGTCAGTTTTTGGCCAAAAATTCCCATTGAAGTCAATGGGGTTTTAGTTGCGAATGGCCTGAGTGGCTGATCAGCAGGTATAGAATAAGGCCCTTAGAAAGCAAAGACTTGGAACCCACAAGCTATCCATTTGTCTTCCAAACATCCACCAAACCTGCTTCATTACACCCTGACACACGCATACAGTATGCAGCGCCGCAACGAACCAGCACACTCACAGGGCGTTCTTAGCTTCCTCTCCATTTTAAACATGGGTGTTTAACTCCTTGATAAAGCAATGACAGGTGTGAAATGCGTAAGGAGGCTCCTATGGTTTTTTTTTTATGTCTTTTCTCAGTATTTTGATCAATAAACTCATGTTTTGATTGATCTGAGTCCCTTCTTGGATTGTGGAGCAGTGCTTCCGTTTGGATTTTCTATGTTGGCGTTGCCCCCTCACGGAACATACATTGAGCATGTCAATTAATTCTTTCACATTCCTTCTAATAATATATATTTTTTATAGTGAGTGCCACAATGAACGCTTGGCTGTGCAAAACTTTTGAGCCCCTGCCCCGCAGAGCTTCAATCCATTTTGGCGCCCGAAGCAACAGGGTCACGATAAACTTAGGTTCACACTTCAAAGTCAGCGACATTACTATGGGAGCTACTTCTTCAGTCCTACAGAGTACGATGTTTATTACTCACCATGGGACCTGCAGGGTTTCAACTCAATGCCTTCTACAATATTACCATCAGCCCCCAATGCCGGTAGCTCTTTGAGAGCGCACTGTTAGGAAACAAATCAACACCAATAAGTAGCATTTTTTTCCGGCTGGCTGTTACAAACCGTCACCACTGGGTGGTGCTATTTGCGCAACACTTAACAGTTTGATAGCTTCTCCAGAATTGCAAGACCCGCGAACAGGCGATCCCAATTTACCCAGATATGCCCCAATACCCATATACCCACCCCATATTACCCAGATATGCCCCATATTACCCCAATATTACCCAGATATGCCCCAATATTACCCAGATATGCCCCAATATACCCAATATTACCTAGATATGCCTTCTCCCTCTTCTCTTCTCCTTTCTATGTACAGCTCTGATGCCGCTTTGATTTTCTGAACCCAGGCGGTCCTAGAGGAGAGAAATACAATGAGGCACATGTTCCCTTTTAATCCTCGTGTCATATTTACGATCAAATTGTTTCAGCAGCAAATGTGCATTTGTCCCACTCGCCCAATTAACAGAATAATTATTTTTTTTGCACAAGCTGCCCTTATTTTAATTATTTTACTCTGGTCACAATTGCACAGCGTTTTATATTTTGGAAGAAATCTGATGGGCTTGATCTGTATAGCACCGATAGTGTACGCAGTGCTGTACATAGGAATGTAACAGACACCGTCTTTCTGCCCAGGTGAGCTGACAATCTATGTTTTTTGGTGCCTGAGGCACAGGGAGACAAGGCGACTTGTCCAAGGTCCCAAGGAGGCCGACACCAGGATTGAACCCTGCTTGTGTCTTCGCTCACGGAGCCGCTCCTTCAGTCCTCCTCTTATGATGCATTTCCGAATCGGTACCAAAGAATAGCGTGACGCCGGGGCAGCTGCTGCGCAGGTGGGACACGCGACGCGCGGGTCAGTAAGGATCATCATTGCTTAGATAAATGGTTTTAGTCTAAGAATAATCACGTGTATCTTAGCATGACATCTCCATGCGCTGAAGAAAACTCACTTGGTCACGTGCAGGGCAAGGCAACTTGTCCTCAAGGGCCACCAACGTCAGTTTTCAGGATATCCCTGCTTCAGCAAACAGGTGGCTGAGCCACTGATTGAGCCACCTGTGCTGAAGCAGGGATATCCTGAAAACCTGACCGGTTGGTGGCCCTTGAGGACTGGTGTTGGCCGCCCCACGTCTGGTGATTTGTGCTTAGCACACGTGGTGTCTGTATGCCTCTTTAAGAATGACAGATGTAACCAGCATTGTCTCACCCGCAGGTGAAATAGCGTGTCGGCCACTTTCTCATGTGCAGCTGATTCAAAACAGTCCCCGCTTCTCCCGCCAGTACCTGCGTATGTCCCGCTGCAACGAGTCAGCGGGAGTAACACAGCCGGCTACATCTGTCTACTGCTAATCTTGGCTCCAAATTGGCACATTAGGTGATTTCTACATCAGGGGTGTCTGTGTATTCTTTTACATGGCATAGTCAGCGTAGTATTTTTGTGACAGTAACCGTGCCAATCACGTGTAGGAGTGCGGGAGTGGCGTGTTGAGGATTTAACACTTGATGGCGTGTTTTAGAATCAGCCCCCATCCCGTCAACTGTGGAATAGTTGCAGATGTTTCCTCAATTAGGTTTTCATCCCTTAGCTAGCCCCTAACAAATGTCATATGCACTGCACACTCGATGTTATTTACTTGCACTTTTTAGAACCAGGCTATTAGTTTGACTTATGCTAGCACAGGGGTGTGTAAGGGGGGCGTGAGATTTTCGTGGGGTGTGGCTGTTCCCTGGCATTTAATTTAAATGCCTTTGTGGAGGTGCAGGGCCTCTGTAACTTCACTTACCTCTGTGTCGGGCGACGTGTCGCCATGGCAATCCGGCATCAAATGACACCGCGATATCACGTGCGGGGGGGGGGGGGGGGAGAAGTAGTTAGCGGGGCGCAGGGTGAATAGTTTGCGCACCCTTGTGCTAGCACATATCTCACATTATGAAACAAGTATTTAAGAAAAACAAGCAATACAAAAAAGAATGAAAACAAATTCATTTCCATTGTGATCGAGTCAAGTTCTCATTTTCTACTGAACCACAAATGAAATTAATTTCAAACATTTTCATTAAAAAAATTTTTTTGTAAAAATAAATGTAAGATATTGTTAAGTAAATTGTGTGCATTATCTTGGGGGGGGTTTAATATCCTTTTGCCCTATATACCTTAAGTATTTACGGAGGTGCCTGCAAGAGCAATTGCTTACACTGTATTGGTATTTCACCGAGCAAGTTCCAATACAGGAGGAGGCATTAGCACTGCAGGAAATGATAAGATCTTATACTGTCCGACAAGGTCAACATTCTCAGATCCAGCTTATAATACTATCAAGTACTGTCCTGTAATCATGAGTGAGGCTCCCCATTAACTCCCAGACCAGGTGATCCAGACACACAGAATACCGGGCTGAAGCCTATTCTTATCTCATGTTGCCCAAACTAAACTTGGCGATTGAAGGGGAAAAAAAGCATATTTATTCACTTTTCAGCTACAATTTCATGTCTGATCACGGAACAGAAATTTTAACGAGTAAAGTCTCGCCTATCATTCCCCGTCAACCCTACAAATGTGTGTTAGGCGCACCAGGCCCCTCTATATCCTCCCAGTGAATGTGGGTGCGTTAAACTCTTCCCACATCACCGAGTTTAAGTGTAGCATCTCCATCTTTATTTGCTGTAGTTACGTACTAGCTTCTCACCTCTCGTTCATGCTCTCTGCCCGCAGCGTGTATACCCGGTCAATGTGAGAAATGTGGAAGATGGGCTCATCTCCAGAAGGGTCCGTGGGCAGCTTCACTAGCACCTCGTTCAGGAAAATAGGCTGCAACGATGCATTCAAAAAGTGTAAACCTCCTCTTAATCCAACACAGGGTACACACAGACACACACATATATATATACATACACACACAGGTGGTCGTCGCTGTATAACGGTCTGTTAAACAACGGACGGTTTATCCAACGCCAGATAAGGCATTCCACTGAACGCATTATCCGACGTAGGAACGGATTATCCGCCGCGGATTAACATGGATCCGCAATCCGACGGCCCGTTATCTGGCGGCGGTTTGCGGGACGGATTTCGGCGGGTAACCGGGGACCGCTTGTACATGCATAGGGATATACAGTGGTGGAAGTGTGATGGTAACACTACTTTTTTTATTATATATATATATATATATATATATATAAATGTATACATTACCGCATAGCAGCAAAAAGGAGACAGCACAGTTATGTGCTGTATTTAATACATTAATTTTCATTCACCTGAGAGCTGTCTCCTTTTTGCTGCTATGCGGTAATGTATACTTTTATTATTTATATGGGACATGCACCTATTCATTATTGAATTTCTAATATATAAATATTATTATATTTAACCTCAGTGTGACACAACTTTATACTGTTCCACTTTCTGCAGATTTATTTTGGGGGAGCCTCTCTTCCCTTTCTTATTTTTAAGCCGTTATATTGTCTTTCGTTTCAGCATTTTCTAACATGGCTGCCTAGCTGACGTTCCCTAGCAACGGTACAGCCAGTGGCCATTTTATATTCTAAACCAATGCTATTAGCAGCCATCATAAACCGGGGAGCCTCCAGTTGGACTGTAACTGGTCTCTCTCCTGACAGCTGACATTTTTGCTGAAAGCCACATCCGTCTTTTACTCTCAGTCAAGAAGGAAACTCACTTGTCAAATGGCCCAGATGTTATTTAGGAATTCCACCCACACTGAACTATAAAGAGATTATGGGGATGGTTGGGTGAATGAGCAATTCGTGTCAACACGTTGTCCTCTCGTCATCTCTCTGGGTGTGAGAGATGAAACCCTTGATGCCATTTCAACGCCAGGGAGGCCGGCCAAACATTAAATGGCAAAGCTAGGGCACGAAAAGGGTTCACCTTGTAGTGATTTGCCACATTCTGCTTTAGAGTCCCAGTGATGTTAATAACTTTGGAGCCAGAGTCCCTGTAACGGGGACAGAACTACACAAATGACATAGTGCCACAAAGCAGTACTGCCAGCGCAACTGTTCTTCCTGAGGGAAACTTGTGCTGATTAAGGTAAGATGAAAGGTGGCAGCCCCCACGTTAATATATTATTATGCAGACCACTATTATAGATATGCCAGGTGTCCAGTATTGAACCATACATACTGTCGTGTATTTTGACATTCTGTCCAGTAAACAATAAGGGGTAATACTGGACATGTATGTGTCTGGTATTAACTGCCTGGACATAGTCACCTGACCGGCTTGGGGGACTATGGGATTCCCCGAGCAGTGAAAGACCAGGGCTGTTGCTAGGGGGCTGGGCAGCTTCCTCCATCCTGATTGGCTGCATTACCTAGCAGCAGCCAATCAGGAGGAGGTGTCAGGAGCCTGGGAGTGGGGCCAAAGAGAGGAGGAAACAGCATGGAGCGGAGAGAGGTGTGTGTGTGTGTGTCGAGCGTGTCGCACCTTTCACCATTGTGCCCAGTATTTTTGGAGAAGCCACCTGGCACCCCTCCTGTGATAAGGAAGGGGTTCATCTCATACTCACCGTTTTGTACATTTTGTACTGGAGGTTGGATTTGGGGCTGAAGACCTTCTCGGAAGCAGAGGATCCCAGCGGTTTAACGATTTGCGTCAGCAGCAGGAAGTCGTTGAACAGGAAGCCGTACAACTCCTTGTTGCTCTTGGCTTTGTAGAGTTTCCCGCTGTGCAGGAATTTGCGTGGCCCCAAGCAGTTTGTCACCGAGTTAAATACTAATTGCTGCGGGATAGGGGTGAGAGGAAATAAACAATGCTATACAGGGTTATTGCGGTGACTGCCCATATTAAACAAATAGTGTTGAGCGTGCAGGACAACTGGCCTTACAGGTGTTGGACGGGGCACGTAATCCAAAAACAGCTCTGCTTTCTTTTAGTTCCGATGTGTATTAAACCTTCAGAGGGATTCAGGAGGTATTTTACTTGTTCATGTTTGATCGGGGGGTGCTCAACTCCAGTCCTCGAGACCCACCCAACAGATCATGTTTTAAGGAGAGTTCAGCTTCAGCACAGGTGACCCTTCGACTGAGTCACTGATTGAGCCACCTGTGCTGAAGCTGGGATATCCTTCACACCTGACCTGTTTAGGGTTCTTGAGGACAGGAGTTAAGTACCACAGTGTTAGATGAAGGAGTAGATCCCCAAAACATCACTACTAATAAACAAATTACTATTACCATATAATATCGATATTAAGAAAAGAGGTCCCCCCAGTATTGCTGTCATACACCTCACGCTTGATGTGCTTTGTTCATAATTGTCTCTCTGCTCCTTCTCACTGTGACTGGCTCTGTGCTTATCTCTCTGCACCCCGGTCCCTCTCCTGCAATGTGACCATGTAACATTGGGTGCGTTGCTGCGATGTGCTACTCAGGGATGTACCTCGGACAAACCCTCGCACTGTACGTGAGCTTGGATCCACTCCAGCCGGTCAGAGTTTTCTTTCTCTCTAACCCCTTCGTTGACCTGGGAACAGAGTTCCTCTGCCTTCTCCAGAGCGTGCTTCAAGTGACTGTGATCTGGGTGATTCTCAGGAGTGTTTTCTATAATCTGGCAGTATAAAACAGGTAAGAGCATCAATGAGTAACATATCAGCATCTCGTAGCTAATGAATGACACGCTGTTGTGTCTACTTATGTACTAACCAAACGGTCTGTAAACGAAACAAAGCAAAGACATGGACTTGACCAGGTGGCCAACTTCAGTCCACAAGGGCCACCATGTTTGCAGGATATCCCTGCTTCAGCACAGGTGGTGCAGTGTTTGACTTAGCCACTGATTGAGCCACCAGAAATCAGCAAGCCTGGGTTGGCAGGAGGGCAAGTCCATATTGTCTAGTACAGGGGTGGCCAACTCCAGTCCTCAAGGGCCACCAACAGGTCAGGTTTTCAGGATATCCCTGCTTCAGCACAGGTGGCTCCATCAGCGGCTCAGTCTTTCACCCTGGAGTGTGGACTAAACCATATTATTAAGCAATGAAAGGTTATACGACTATCTTGCCATGGTTTTGCAATTCCTTTCCCAAAATAAAGGTTTTAGGAAGTCCCGGATTTGCAAATGAATCCCACCCAATTTAGCAATGGATTTATTTGGTACAGCATTGGAACTGGGGGGGATCCCCTGGAGATGAAGCAAACTATTTGTAGCTGGGGAGACCCGCCGGTTTCCGAGATACTTAGCGGCTTAGTTACTGGTGTTAACCTCATGGACATGTTAATGGACGTCCAATAGAAAGCTGCAACATCACCTTCCCGATGGCGTTGAGGCGTCCTATTGGCCGGCGAGACTTGCGAGATTTGGCAGCCATTTTGATTTACACAAAATGGAGGGAAAACACCGGCAACTAAACTGATAAGTATCTCGGGAAGGGAGCTAAAAATGGCCTGGTCCAGCACCGCAGGACCGCAAAATGGTTTGTGAATGCTGTGCTTCTAATTGGAGGTATTCAGGCTGTGTGAGGTGTGTAACTGTACTCAGGGACTTCACTTTGCAGTAGGGGAGTGGGTATTTTATGCAGCAACTGTAAAAGGCAACATCATATTTACTGTGTGTTCAGTGAAAAGCGCAGTGTATTTGCTAAACTGCGTAACAAGGCAATTTGCTATTGTTACCTTTCAATAAATGCTGTCTACGCTAGGTTTTCTCTATGTCTACCTTGCAGCCCACTACAGATACCTAACTTGTCTTTCGTTTGGTTTCTGGGTGTAAAAAATGGCTGCCAACACGTTTGCATTGACTAAAGGCAGGTCATACTATTTCTAATGAGAAATTAAAAGTAAATAAAAGGGTACAGTTCTGAACACACAGTATAATCATTAGTGGTTTATTATCTTCTGTTTAACTCATTTTTAAGGCATTGCACCTTAACATGCTTTGCTGAGTTACCGTGCAAACTATTACCCGAGCTGCCCCCAGCACGGTTAGTAACGACCTGGCTCGCCGCATTAACGATCAGTGGTATTAGTGGAATGCGGGTTTTCTAGGATTGATGAAACCCTTCATCACGGTGACACCGCAGCCTGGGGCCACGGCACGTTTGCAAAAGCATACAGGGAGTCCCAAAATGTTTCACCCAAAAGAAAATATTTTATATCATATTTTGGAAAAATAATATTGGGACACCCTGTATTTTAGTTCAAAAGGGCATTCGTGAGTTGGGTATGTATTGGGTAACAATAGCAACCAAAAATGCCAATGCCGACAAGTTATCTACAGATGCGACACCCATTTTTTTCTAGAAAAGTACTAGTGCCCCTTACCCGACGCGTTCATTGGCCCTACAAACTGTTCCCACTATGACATGAAATACCAAGAACATCTCAAATAAACAATGGCAGAAAAAAGTTAAAGGCATAGGACTTACATTCTTAATAATGAGGGGATACCTGGTTACCCTTTGCATAGGTTTGAGAAGGAAGCTGGACAGAGGCATTCCTTTACAGCGCGGGTCCATTGCCAACCTCTGAGGAAACAAACGCAACTTACAGTAGGATATCACAGGAACAACACAAGAACATATTTTCAAAAACATTTCGGTTAAAATATAATGAAACCTTCCACAATCACGAAAGCAGCAGCATTGAGCAACCTCCGAACTCTCTGTGTGAGCTTCTCCAGGTTCTAGGTGCTTCTTCTACCAGATTCTAGGTGCTTCATCTACCAGATTCTAGGTGCTTCTTCTCCAGATTCTAGGTGCTTCTTCTACCAGATTCTAGGTGCGGATGAAAAAAGATTAGGGAGGTGGAATTGATGTGCAAATAGATTCTATGCGTGTACTTTCTTTTGATATACAAGATTTTCTACGCTGATTCTACCTCAGTATTTAGGTGCTCTAATCATGCTTCCAGATTACTAGGTTGCCTTCGTCTACCCGAGATTTTGTTACGGTGCCTTCATCGATCAGGATTCGCTAGAGAGCTTAATATATCACGACCTACAATCGAAATGACTCCTTTTTATAGGAACTTTGAGGCTTTTTTTTTAGTTCAGGATTGAAGAAGGGCGGGCTCTCTGGGTTGGTACCTAGTAGCAGCTGGCAAGGCAACCGAAACTGGGATATGCAAGCAATCGGCGGGGAAGGGATTACAGTCTTGTCGGGAGAGTGCTGATACTTCACTCCGTAGTTGATGCTTTTAAAAGCTTTTAAAAGCTCCTGCATCACGTGGGCGAATAGGAAGCCACACCGGATGACATGACAGCTTCCTATTGGCCTGCAGGATGCCGAAGCTGTGAAAAGCAGCCATTTATTGATCCCAGCTATCGAGCTGGAGTGGCTACCAGCACCCGCTATGGAGGCAAGTACCGCCTGAGCTGAAATTAATGGGGTTCAGCTCCAGAGACCCCCTGCTTGAATCCAACTGGACCGCTTGGATTGCTCCTTCACCTGGTAACCAGGCTGAGGGGGGAGAGGGGTGGGAGACATTATATTTTCAGTAATGTTGCTCATTCTTGTGTTCCCCTGTAGTGCTGATAACCCCATGAGTCCGATAGGAACTGAAAAAAAGACTACTGAGCTCTAATACGCTGTGTGTGTGTGCTGTGGTGGTGGTGTGGGTGTGTGTGTGTGTGTGTGAACCAGCCATATGTGTGGGTCGTGTGTGATATGTGGGCTGTGTGTGTGTGTAGTAAGATGTGTAGGGTGTAGTAGTGTGAGTGTGCTGGTGGGTGGCGGTATTAGAGTAAACCTAGAGGAGAGATCGCTCGGGGGTGGGGGAGTGGAGGAGGGGAAAGAGGTAGATATTAGAGCATTATATTAGAGCATGACTGTGTGTAGGTGTATGTGTATAAGTCAAAATATATCAGGTAGATGTGTGGTGTAGTGAGGTGTGGTTTGTGTGGAAGGGGTGCAGTGTAGGTAGTCAGGAGGGGTGGGCAGGATCTTCCAGCACGGGGGGTGGGAGAGAAGACATGGAGAAACAACAAAAGACCACAGCACAGGGGTGACGTGAGAAGAGAGGAGAAACGACACACACAACACACAAACACAGACAGAGAGAGGAGAGAGAGAGGAGAAGGAGAGGAGAGAGAGAGGAGAGGAGGCGAGAGAGAGAGAAGCAGAGATTGAAAGAGACAGGCGAGATGACCACGGAGGAGGATAGGAGAGACTGAGGAGAGAGAGACACACACACACACACACACACACACATATATATATACACGTATATACACACATATATACACACATATATACAAATATATAGTCTCATATTATTAGCTGTACCAAAGAAAATAGTCAGGGCATAATATACCTGCTGCTCAGAGACTACACTGCAACACCGACTCTGGATATGATACATCCACAGGTGTTGCGGTTGGGGCTATCAAGGTTAGATGTTTCCCAAGATTGGATCCTAATCCCCACATTATTTATAGTTACTCACTTTGACAAACTCCTTGAATCCGGGGACCTCGTCTGTTTTCTGCTGGATGAGGGCCGCCCCGTTGAGCTGACAGCTGCAGAAGCGGATGTACGGCTGCATGTGTGGTAGCTGAGCCGTCAAGATGTCACCGATCATCTTCACTGGCATTTTTTCCCCGGACATCTTTTTGCGCACACGCAGGGCCCTGCGTCCACAAGCAACACCGGATTAAAGTGACGAGGAGTTATTAGAGAGACTGCAATGTGTGGGTCTCACTGAGGGAATAGGAAGACTTCACTTTGTATAATAATTATTTTAGGACATGTGTTTCTCTGATTTCCCATTTCAAGATAAAAAAAAAACACTTATGAGCACATTCGCATGTCTCAAACAGGTCCCCCGACCCTGCCTTACCTCATAGTCACTCAGCATACAATGTTTCCCCTGCAACCAGGGATTCTGGGTAATGACATGCAAATGAGCACTCAGGAGGGTTTTTGTCACCTTTTTGTACTCGCCATAATTTGCTTTGTGTACCTGCTGTGCTCCAATGTAAGAAACTTGACGTAACATTCAGCTTTTGTGCTTACTGGTTTTTTTTTTATAGCTAATACAATTCTACAACATTTAGAACGTAGTGCAGAACCCCAGTAACTCCACATATATATATATATATTTTATATAAAACACTTACAAAAATGTCTTTATATATAAAACCACTCGGAGAACCAGAAACAACTCCAGTAAAGAGAGACATAATATTATAACACATAATGGGAACAAGCATTTCAGACATAAAATAATAGGAAAATGAGTACCTGCTCCGAAGAGCTTACAATCGAAGTGGTAAGTGGGGAGAATTTACAGAGACAAAAGGAGGGTGTTCTGGTAAGTGCGTCTGCAAGGGTGTCTCAGAGTCTAGGGTAAATGTCTTCACTGTGATCTGAACAACAGTCGATCGTTGTTGTAGTCCTAAGGGTCCGGTTGGACTATAACAACGATCGATTATCGCCGTCATCCGGCCTTCCTCACCCATGGCATGGTAACTCAGCAGACACCTGCCTAAGTGGTCGGGGAGAATCTGTGCTGGGCCCGAGTGCTGTTTCCTGAACCCCGGAGCCTGTTATAAACATTGTTGACAGTGCAACCACAAGCTGACCGGCTGATGATCGGATGCAGTGGTTTGCTTGCCATCCTCGGACATGGCAGGATCATCAGCTAAAGTATGATAAGCTATTCTATCACTCGTTTATAAATGACACTATGAGTGGTCATGCTCTTTTCTCTTCTGTTTTAATGTTGTAGTCTTATGATGTGGCGTCATCATTTGGTGGCTACATTTTGTGCTAACAGCAAGGATTCTGTTCTGGTTGAATCTTCGTTAGAAAGCCTTTCGTATTATTAAATTGTAATTAATTAATTATGTTTGTTCGGAGTATAAGAACAGATGCCACATGTCTCATTCTGACAAGCAAAGAATGTTCTATAGATATTGTTACATGAGAGAGGTATTTTTAGTAAGGAGACAACCTATCGATAGACAGATATGAAATACAGCCGCCTTGAAAAAGATTCTATGTCAAGCTGTTTCTGTGACATTTGAACATGATGTAACCATTTCTGATAATAAGCCTGAGTTCCTTACATGTACGATAAGGAGGCGTGACATTAGATGGACAGGAACTGTGGTTTGTTCTAGAAGAACACGTGCTGATACCATGTTTGGTCATAGTGCTGAGAGTAGAAAGGCTTACTAAGTCATATTTTGTGTATAAAGATTAACAGATTTGGCTAGGGAGTGAGAGCAAGGATAACAGCATGATAGAAGAAGAAAGTATTTCACCAAGAGAAAGAAGTCTCGTGCAATGACTTTGAAAAGAATATGACCTATTTGATGTAACCACCATATCTACTATTTGTAAATGTAAGCACTGTCTTCGGATAAATAAACATTTGTGTGCTAAAAGCCAGAACGCAGAATTATTTTTCTGCTGCTGTGAGAATATACAGAAAGACATTTTACAATCTCTTGTACATTTCTCTTTATCACCATTGATCACTAGAGTTGTACTCACTTTTTAAGTAGCATCTTATTTATATAGCTACTTAATTACACTGGCTTTTATATTGGATCTTATTGTAAGCACTGGTCACCTATTTGAATTAGCCCCATTTTTTAAGTTGATACATTCATCATAAATTAGAAGCTTCAAGCATCACTTGGTGCATAACTCCTTCTCGCCATTATAGCATAAAAAGCTAACGTGTTGCAGATTAAACCTGTAAAGTGCCTCACTTGAGCAGTTTGATATTGCACATGATCAGCTCCTTCCAGTTGACAAATATCATGGCGACTTCTTTCTCTGTCAGTAGATCGGATTCCAGCAGGGGTTTCTGGAAGGTCTATATTTTACAGGAGAAAAGAAAGAAACTCAAAAGAAAAAGTCTAAACAAAAGCATTAATAAATGCTCACGCCATGCCTCATTACTGCTGCGTTAAAGCACAAAAGGCCGCCAGAGTAATGGATCGTACTAAAACAAGGACACAAAAATACACAGGTTGTCTTGTTGTAGAGCAAGTCCATATTGTCTAGTACAGGAGTGGCCAACTCCAGGCCTCGAAGGCCACCAACAGGTCAGGTTTATTGGATATCACTGCTTCAGCACAGGTGGCTCAATCAGTGGCTCAGACCTTGACTGAGCCACCAGTGCTGAAGCAGGGATATCCTTAAAACCTGACGAGTTGGCCACCCCATGTCTAATACATACACATCTGCCTCTCCTGTAGAAAATATGGATTATTACTAGATTCTAGTTTGCGTTGTTTTTCCATAAAGTGATACATTAATTGGCCCAGCATTGACATTATTCATTATCCAAGACATAGGCCCCTTTGATGATCAGTTTATGACTGTGGAGAGAAAGTGAACTGTAGCTGGAACATTGAGAATGCAGCAAGGAACATTCTACACTCAGCCAGGTCGCTGAACTCACCTCTGTGACCAATTGCAAGTCATTCACATAGTTCTCCTCTGTCACTATCAGTTCATGGATATACCCCTGCCTCTTCCTTTCCGTGGGACTCAGCATGTCCAAGAGGTGTAAGTCTGCACACCCTGCAAAACACAACAAAACCCCTAGATTAAGGAGAGTCGACCCGTAGGTCTTCTGACATTTCTTATTAAGATTACAATTTATTCACGGGCAGCATCTTCCCAAAGTTGCTTCAATCACGCCAGGTATTTGGCGTTGTAATCCTAACTTAAAAGGCACTAGGATTCTGCTGCTTCAGTCATTGTAATAGCTCACTGATGGGTAAGCAGACGATGCCGAATTTAAATCTTGTGAGCCAGGTTGGTGTATACGAGATGAAAGAAAATGCATTTCAACGGTTTCTGGCCGTGGTGATTCTCTTCTATCATTCTGTAAGTATTCATTTACACAAGCACTTGGAAAATGGACAACTGATAATAAAAAGTGGGTGTTCCTGATGGCAAGAGAATAGCCATCTTTAATGTGACTCGCAGTAAATGGGTGTTGTCTTTTTTTTTTTCTAAGACCGGATTTTGTGTTTTTATTTCACTGTAGCATTTTAACTATGGCAAAGAAACTGGTAATTAAAAGATGAATGTGACATTTGCAACGATTATAACACCACTGATGCTGAAATGAGACTTGAGGCTACATTCCCATTGTCGACTACCAAATGAATCAAGATCATATTTTTCAAAGGTCCAAGGTTCCCTATAAAACAGCAAAGGCCTTCAGTCAGTGGAACTCTAGTTATTTTACAGAGAGGTGAATGCAGCATACACTACGGGTCATATTTATGGAAGCAGATTCCCAAATGAAAGTAAGCAAATCACTAGTGTGCACTTACTTCAGCAATGAAACTAAGGGGTTGATCTAAGAGTTGCTTTTCTAGCAATTCTACCTTGTCGGGGAGTGCAAACTGAATTCTTTATAATCAACAACTAGGCATGCGTCTTAACACACATACAAAGAAATACATACATTAAAATGTATTTTATGCCAAATGGATTTGTGCAGCTACTGAGGGTATGTTTGTAATTTTAAAGTTGGAAAAATAAAAAAAAGTTAGAAAAATGGTGTGGAAATGACTTATATTTGCCCAATTAAACATGCTACTGTGATTAGTTCACTTTGGACCTAGGACCTTTAATGTTTTCAGTGATTGATGCAACCAACCCTGAGAATTAACTAAGCAGAAACTAAATTAGATACATTACTTAAGTCTGTAACCCCCACCCCCCCAAAATTCAGTTTAAGGTGACAAATATATAAAGTTGATTTAATGGGACAGCGCTTTTCCAGCAAACCTGCTTAAGTGGAACATAGTGAAAGCCCAAAAAGATACCTCTCGAGGCAATATGTAAAGGGTGAGGGCCACATATTTCCATTCCTACAAGAAAAAGAAACCATTAATCAATGTGTTTGGATTCCTTGGAGAAATGTGATCTCGCTGAAAGTGAGAGATATATGTATTTGTTTCTTGTTAGAAATGAACACTTACGCCGCGCTTATAGTCCCGACGAGGGCGCGTCAAAACAAGTGTATTGAATCCGTCACGTGCGCTAATAGTAGGAGCGACGCGACGAAGTGACTGATTGGTCGCGATTGCTGGAAGTCAATGAAAATGTATTTTTCAGCGACCACGTGAGCAGTTCAGCCAATGAGGACGAACCGCTCACGGCCACGCCCCCCCGGTCACCGTCTCGTCTTTAACACAATAAGCAAAAATCGCTGCTACAACAGAGATGGATGACGTCTCGTCTCCGTCGCAAGGACAATAAGCGCGGCCTAAGATTAGAAAAGGTGGCCCACACCCATCAATGTCATTGAGAATTAATTTATGAAGGATGGGTGTGGCTCAGAGTAATAAAGCGCTAACCCAAGAAGAACAGATCCCTATCTGGCAGAGGTTCTCAATCCCAGCCATCTTGACCCTCCCCTCCCCCCCCCCCCCCCCCCCCCCCCACCCGTCACGTTTAAGGATATGCCATCTTCAGCACAGGTGGCTCAATTGGTGGCAATGTTCTCAATAGGGTTTATATTAACCAATTTTGTGTCTTTTAAAACAAAATTATGTATGAATTGAATTGTTCTCTGGATAGACGAGTCAAAGGTAAAACTTTTGGCCTCAATGAGAAACATTATGTTTGGCGAAAATAAAACACTGAGTTTGAACAGAATAACCTTCCCAACCATCATGCATGGGGGTGGGAGTGTGACGGTTTGGAGCTGCTTTGCTGCCGCAATGATAATTATGGAAATTCCATCGTTTTTCCATGATAACCTTCTTGAATCAAAACCAATATTTTCTTAAATATCCAATAGGGTTTATATTAACATTTCCCATGTCTTTTAAAACAAAATGATGTATGAATTAGACAAACAGTGAGTAATTAAGAGTCAGGGTATGTGCAAATTGAAGTGAAACCCTGATTTTATTAGCTAAATTAAAGGGGATAATTAGAATCAGGTGTTTAAATAATTAGGTAGATATTCAGGTGTGTGTTTGGCAGGCCCCATCCTATATAAAGATGAGAAACTTGGCGAGTTTGGTCTTCACCATACAGGTGTGAAAACGTCATGCCACGATCAAAATAAATCTCTGAGGACCTCAGAAAAGCTGTTATTGATGCTCATCAGTTTGTAAAGGGTTACAAAACAATTCCTAAGGATTTGGGGCTCCACCAAACAACTGTCAGACAAATGGAGACAGTTCAAGACCACAGTCGTCCTACCAAAATCTCTCCAAGAACAAACCGGCAAATCAGCCAGGAAGGCACAAAGTAACATCCAACGATCTTCAGGCCACTCTCGCCTTGGATAATGTGAGTGTTTATGACTCATCTATCAGAATAAGACTTAACAAGAATGGTGTTCATGGAAGGATAGCCAGGACAAAACCACTGCTCTCTAAAAAGAGCATTGCTAAAGTTCGACAAAGAACACAGATGATCCACAACACTTCTGGAACAATGTTCTCTGGACAGACAAGTCAAAAGGTAGAACTTTTTGGCCTCAATGAGAAACATTATGTTTGGCGAAAACCAAACACTGCATTCAAACAGAAGAACCTCATCCCAAGCATCAAGCATGGTGGTGGGAGTGTGATGGTTTGGGGCTTCTTTGCTGCCTCAGGAACTGGACGGCTTGCTATCATTGACAACCATGAATTCGGCATTGTATCAGAAGATTCTAGAGAAGAATGTTAGGCCATTCATCCGTGAGCTGAAGCGAAAGTGGGTCATGCAGCAAGACAATGATCCTAAACAAACAAGCAGATCTACAAAAGAATGGCTGTAGAAGAAGAAATTCCACGTCTTAGACTGGCCTAATCAAAGTCCGGACCTAAACCCCCATCAAAATGTTGTGGCAGGACCTGAAGCGAGCTTTCCATGGAAGGAAGCTCTCAAATGTCACAGAGTTGAAGCAGTTCTGTAAGGAGGGATGGGCAGTTACAGGAAATGCTTAGTTTAAGTTATTGCTGCTCACGAGGTACTGAATCTAAAGGTTCACATATTTTTTTCACACATGGATATTGAATGTTTAATTATTTGTGGATAAATGTAGAAAAATGATCATGTTTTTGTGTCATTTGTTTAATCAGTTATCTTTATCCATCGTTAGAACTTGTATGAATATCTAATAACACTAAGTTTGAAATAGGATTTTCACATAAGTGGTTCACAAACCTTAATTGTACCCAACGCTCAATCTGTTGATATTCAATTCCTAGGCTCATATTCTTATGGATTCATTATCTGATAGTTCCATTCTTTAAAGAAGAAATGTTATCAACTACACAGAAAGCATTCAGCACCAGATCGCCCCGTCTCTCTGCCCTGTGTTAGTCATGCTCGTGAGGTCACTGATGGTGTCACTAAAACCTGACGCGCGTTTCACTCCAGACTACTTCGGGGGTTAAAAATGAATGTCTTATTTTCATGAGGTTCTATGTAATTCTAATATTATCTGATACCAATTGCTGTACGATTGTACCTATTTGGAGAATGGCTTCATAATTACTCGCCAAAGAGGTTGGGAACTGCATATTTCCATGCAGACATGAGAGCCCAGGTCCGCAGAACAGTGCCAAGCTTTAGCACGCCTCAGCTTCTATTTATACAGATGTAGCAAGACTCACGGTCCCCAGCACCACGGACTAACAAGCAAAAGTCTGCGGTGCTGGGGACAGTGTCTGCCGCAATCATGCTGCGGAATGTCCATGCTTCTAAATGGAAACCCCCACTGCCATGATGACGCTACAGGCTCACCGCACGTTGAGAGGTAATACCGGACACAGGCATTATTACCTCATTTATTTTACAGGCTAAAGAATGGCCACTAATTTGGACCTGGTGGTTACTAAAACCTGTTCACTTTCTGCTTTGCTCGACTACTTTTCTTCTTTCAAGGCAAGGTGGATGCAATCCAGAGATATTCCTAGGCTCTCTATGCTGCTTCTGGCTCACGCACTTCCCATTCTTGGCTTTCTTCTGTTAAAGAGGTTGATGTTTCTCAGTTGCTATCCTCTCTTTTCCCTCATACCTTAAGACTGTCTTCTGGCACTTCCCCCTAATCCTTCAAGCATGCTGTGATACCAATTCTCAAAAATGACCCTACTTGCCTTACTAACTACCCTGTCTCTCTTCTACCCTCTGCTTGATTGTTCAACTTTAATTTCTATATCTCTCCAGACCCTCTACAACCTGGTTTTCGTACAATTCACTCAACAAACTTTCTTTATGAACACCTAGGGATCTCCATGAGGCTAAACCCAAAAGGTTATTTCTCCCACATATCCTATTTGAGCTATCTGTTGCTTTTGATACGGTTGACCTCTCTCTCCCCGTTTTCAGAGTCAACACTTTTGGTATCAGTAACAAATCCCAATGCAGATTTTCTTCATACCTCTCACTGCTACTATTCCGTTTCTTTTGCCAACATGTCTTCCTTCCATGTTGATCCGTCTTAAGGTGCACATCAGAACTCTGCTCTGGGACCTCATCACACAATCACTTGGTGATCTCCGGTATCACATCCACATGGATAATACTCAGATATACTATTTATCATTGAACCTCACACTTAAAGTCCAATCCTGAGCTTCTGATAGCTATATCTTTCTGGGTGATGCGTTATTGTCTCAACCTTAACACATGTCAAAAACGGAGCTCCTCATGTCTCCACCAAAACCTGGTCCACCTTTATCCTCCACAGTAAAATAGAACAAAGGTACTCCTCCCTCTCCTCGTCCAGTGTGTGTATGTGAGAGAGAGTGGGATGAGCTCACACACACTGCCCCCTGGTTTCTTTCCAATGTGCTCTGAACATGTGACTGGTGGACATTAGAGCAGCCAATAACAGCTGTGGAAGAGGAGGGACTATGAGGGAAAGGAGCCTTTAGAAAGGGGGGTGGACGTGTTGGATCAGATTTGCACAGACCAGAGTACTATAAGGGGAGGGAAACCTCAATGGCCACATAAGCATAGTGGTACCATAGCACCATTTTCGACCACTGGGCAGGGCAAATGTACACAACAAAAGACAGGGTTGCCCAATGCTACATCCAATTGCCAAAACATATAAAGTAATAAGTATAAAGTTTAAATACTTCAATAATAATAATATTTACTTGGTTATTTAGTTAAACCCTTTGGCCAAAGTATCATAAGCCTGCATACCACATCAAGATATAACCAAAATGAATGCAGGTCCTACACTACACTGTGAACCCTTCCCTTTACCTCTGTATGAGGGGAAGCAACCTGTTCTTTGCAGCAAAGTGAAAAGACCTCCCAAGTTAAAAAGGTGCGGAGGAGTGAGCTCTGGGGGGAGGTGCCACCAAGTAAATATTATTATTATTGAAGTATTTAAACTTTATATGTTTTGTCAATTGGATGTAGCATTGGGCACCCCTGTCTTTTGTTGTATACATTTGCCACGCCCAGTAGCACTCTTTTTGACAAATATATATTCATGATGTGGTGGGAGTAGCTGGGAATGTGTTTTATACATACATATACAGCTCAACCCCGTTATAACGCGATCCGTTAAAACGTGAATCCGCTTATAATGCGATGCAAGCGTGGCTCCCAATTTTCGTATTTATAAGACTTTCAAACATTGTGGTATCTTAAATACTTTTGTACAAGCATACAATGTACATTATTTTCTAACGCGATCCGCTTATAGCGCGATTGGATTCTTTGGACCCCAAGGCACAGCGTTAATGGGGGTTGAGATCATACATACATACACCTATTATATATATATTATAATATATATATATAATATTATATATATATTATATGGTTCGACAAACCTAACATTTTCACGCCCCGGCGAGTGCATTTAACATCGTGGCAAGCTCCTATTGGCCCAGTCAGCACACGTTTTGTACTAGGTGGCGAGTAGATGTTTTGTTCGGCGAGTTATTTTTGGTGATTGTCCTGGTGTGTGTGTCCGTGTGTGTGTGTCCGTGTGTTTGTGTCCGTGTGTGTGTGTGTATATATATATATAAATATATATAATTATATATATATATTATAATGTAATATATATATATACTAAGTTCTCTTCAGTTTAGGTTGATACCTTTTTTTATTGGACTAACAATTTATGTCATAGGACAAGCTTTCGAGAGTTCTCCTCTCTTCAGGTCAAGAAATAAATAAATATATATATAATCTATCTATATTAAATAGTACAGGCCAGACTACTGGAGAGGGTGCTGCTATCAGAGTACCTATAAGATACCGTAAAAGAATTGGAAAATGTAACCAACCCCCACCTGAAAAAAATACTATGAATTTTCCCTGTTTCTGGACATTTAAGATTTCTGCTTGGTAGGTTTCAGGGCAATGATTGTGCTGCTTTTAATTCAAAAGCCAGAAGCCAGACAACAGAGAGGAAGTTCTCTGACTCATTTCTAAGACGTGCCGTGCTGAATAGGAACTACGGGCTGCTCATTCGGGTTGCCGGAGAGACGCTGAGACGGTGACACCAGCAGCAGTGATGCCTTATTGTTCACACAGCGAGACGGAACGAACTTACCACGGTCTGGTACATGCTGGCGCATGGGCTTGTCCCATACAACGCTCTTATTTTATTGGCAAAGTGTGAGTGTGCATTTGTCTTTGTTCGTGTCATTAAACCTTTATCATTGGATTTTACACATGGATCGGGTGCTTTTCCTCTTTTTCTTTTTCTAATATATATATCTATATTAAATAGTACAGGCCAGACTACTGGAGAGGGTGCTGCTATCAGAGTACCTATAAGATACTGTAAAAGAATTGGAAAATGTAACTGCAAGCCTGAAAAACATATACAAAAAAAAAAAAAAACTAGTGAAGTTATCCCTGTTCTGGACATTTAAGATTTCTGCTTGGTAGGTTTCAGGGCAATGATTGTGCTGCTTTTAATTAAACATTTTTTGATTTGCTGCTTTAGTTCTGGAAGAACGTGTAAAAGCTTTCTCTGCATTAAATCAGCAAACCACTCATCTTTTCCCATTCTCCATCTTCTTTTCAGCACGCTTGAATTAGAGAAACTCCACGCGCGCCACTGCCCCAGTGTTACCTGGCATTCTTAGAACCAAATGGATGACACACAAGCAAAATGAGAAGACCATTGTAACACTAGAGGTCCCCTTTGCTTCATTGCCTTGTGGGCAACCATGTTTTCCCTTGCTGCCATTTTAAACTATTAAGAAAACATTTACAGAGCAATGGTCTAGCAGAGGTATCGTATGGTGGGTAACTGGCACCGAGTGCTTTTAATTGGTTGGCCTTTACATTTACTTCCACGTGATAAAATGTCACTATAGCAGCGGCTCAGTGAGTGAAGGTTACTGACTCTGAAAAGAAGGACACAGAGTTTGAAGGGAGAACCTGGTTCAAATCCCGGTGTCAGCTCCTTGTGACCTTGGGCAAGTCACTATGTCCCTGTGCCTCAGGCACCAAAAACAGATTGTAAGCTCTACGGAGCAGGGAATAGTGCCTGCCAAAAACATTGTACATCACTGAATACACTGTCAGCACTATACAAGAAGTAAACAAAAACCATTTATTATACCCATACCACCACTTGTGGGAAAGGAAAGCAACACACACATTGAGGTCTTGCTTTTATAAGAAGAATTTAATTATCTATACATGTAACTGATTGTAAAGGCTGTATTACAGTTGTTAAAGCTGTAGGTTTATATATTTATATATTTTACATTCATATCCATGAAAATACTGAAGTGCAATTGAATAAGGAGCTTCACTTGCTTTGCACCACATGAACGGGAGAGGAAGGAAGATGTGTAACACTTTCAGCACGAGTAGAAAGAGAGGGGGGTACAGACAGAATGGGACTAAATGTTACAGTCGTTAGCAAATTTGATACCATCTTGTGTCGGCTAATTTAATTTTCCTTTTTTTCCCCGACAAAAGGCATTTTATTAAGAGCGGACGTTAGTGTTTAAAGTTATGGCTAACAAAGTTTACAGCACATTACAACAGGGGAGCACAACTCCAGTCCTCAAGCCCGAAACCCCCCTCCTCCCCCCCAACAGGGCAATTTTTAAGAATATCCTTGCTTCAGCGCAGGTGGCTCAATCAAAGGCTCAGTCTTCGACTGAGCTTCTGATTGAGTCACGTGTTGAAGCTGGGATATCTTGAAAACCTGACCTGTTGGGGGGGCTTAAGGACTGGAGTTAAGCGTCCCTGCATTACAACACTGTAAGCTCCAATGAATAGTAAAAATGATCGCATTTCCACAGACTACTTATTAAAAAGAAAATGTAAACATTGCAACTAATTCCAGGTTAAAAATAGTCTATACATTCTTTGTCATGATAATTATTTGACCAAAGTGTGGAAAATGAATAGCAGACGTACCCCTTCACTGTTAGACTGGTCGGGTAAAGACCCTCTGCCCAGGTAAAGAAGTGCCACTTCATTTTACAAAATGGATGGAAACAATATTAATTCGTATACTCTACACTGGTCAACTGATCCCCAGCAAGTGTAAAAAATATATATAATATATGACAGTACAAAACAGATGCATGTATGCAGCTATATGTGCAAAATATAACAGAGCATGTATTAACTCCTTCAGTGTCAGAAACACACTCGGACACTGAAGGTGCTAATGGGTAGTAACCATTGCACAGGAAGAAAACGTGTCTTCTGTATACAAAATGCACTAACGTCTCTACACAGACCTAACACAAACCGAGTTCTCAGAATATACCTTCTTCATAACTGGGCACATTTCATTACATCTAATCTTTCTATTGTCTCCTTCTTGTAAATGGAATATATATATATAGATATATATATATATATAATATATATTATTATAATCTTATATATATATATATATATATTATATATATATATCACACTCAAGACAAAAACTAACAATGGACATGAAAAACAAAAAAAATAAACATAACATTTCAGATTTATGGACACATTAATAGGACATGCAGCATTCCTCGATAGTGGGTCTTTTTGCCAAAAAAAAAAAAGATAATATATATTAAAACCGTTAAGTCACTACCATATCCTTTGTTTGTTGTATTATTATTTTGACTTTTTTTTTTTTAAAGGATTAAATAGAGGTTTTAAAATGTAAAATCAATTGGAAAGCACCTGTTAAAAAAAAATAATAATAATAAGGTGAAATACTAGTTTCCAGCAACGGAGAAAGCCACAAAAGGACCCACTATCCTCTGTATTCTAGGAGTGTAATTTTTGCTTCTGGATCTGTCGATAACACATTATGGTCACATGCATCTAAATGGAAAATGAGGTAAACTGCTGTGCAGTGTTCTTCTAGTCAGAAGGCAGTAGATGATCATGCTGGAAGTCACATGATCAAGGCTGCATCTCCCATCATCCCTCTGGGCAGTGATATGGGGATAGTGGGTCTCTTTGAGGACTTTCAAGCCTGAGTAGGGGGGTGGACAACATATGATTCCTAGAAAAAGGAGGAAAACAACACATAAGCAAAACAAAAAAAACAAAAAACAAAGGAAATAATAAAATAAATAAAACAATGGGCATTTTTGTGTTTGTGTTACAATAATGAGTCAGGCGCTGGAACAGCATGGTGCAAAGTGAAAAGATAATAAACAAATAAATACATGGAGCATGCTACACACGTAGGGAATGAGGAGGGGTTTGAGTGATTAGAGGACTACCAAGAGAAAAAAGTGATTTGAAATCTATCAAGTATATAAAACCTCATTTGAGCAACGACAGAGCGGTTAACCTGCGCGGCTGTTTACTTGCCAGAGGCCTGGAAGATATGACGGTGTAACGGTCAGTGGCGCAGAGAATGCAGAGTTGATACAGCCTCAGTATGCTCAACTTCAGTGCTCAAGCCCCCCCCCCCCCCCCCCCAACAGGTCAGGTTTTTAGGATATCCCAGCTTCAGCATAGCTGGCTTAATCAGAGGCTGAGCCCTGGTTGAGCCACCTGTGCTGAAGTAAGGACTGATTAAGCAACTTGTGCTGAAGCAGAGATATCATGAAAACCTGACTTATTTGAGGGGGATGGGGGGGGGGGGGATTGAGGATTGGAGTTGAGCAACCCTGGTCTACATGAGGTTTTATTTTTTTCATGCAAACACCAACACGCTGGGGATTTTTTATAGCCCAACATTGCAGGAATTGGTATAAGAATCGGGATTTTAAAAAAAAATATTCTACAAATGTATTGGTATTCTCCAACATGTCATTGTATTTTTACTGCTCCAAATTTGGTTGTTTATACAATTTTGCATTTACTGAGTTCTATTAACCTTTTGTTCATTATACATTTTTTATTCAATTCAAATGTAAGTGCAAATGATATTAGCGGGTCATTGTTTAAGCCACTGAAACGTTATACTGTACTTCCAACCAGCAATATTCTTACAGCTGATGATACAGCAAACATGGGTTGTAAACAGATAAAGCAGGCTACTAACAGCTCTGTTGCAACTAAGTTAGGTTATTACAATGCTTATTCTTTTGAACATAAACACTGTTTTCCAAGATAGTCCCTTCACTTTGCATTGTGGAAGGTCTTCAAAGAGACTTTTGCAAAAGCAGCAGTGGTCAAAGCTTATAGAGTTCTGCAAAATCAGCCGCAGAATCACAGCAATGCTGCATGTTATTAATCACAGGTCAAGTAAGCTGTGGTTAAATGAAAGAAGCCCTTCTGGTTACTTACACTGTTGGCTGGGGTCCATGTCTGTGGTCAGTTTCACATAGTTGGACGGGAAGAGACCCACTTGACCGTTCAGCTCCCCTTTCCACCAGTCTGGATCCTCTTTGTTCAGCACATTGAGGATCTGACCTTTCCCAAAAGCCAGTTCGTCGTCGTTCTGCGCGATGTAATCGTACATTCCGATAACTTGGCACGCTGCAAAGCAAGCGAAACGTCCCCATCAACAACCAGACAGGCCAATGTGTGGATCAGCCAAACGCTGCCTAGTCAACATCTTGACTGGGTTACATTTCTACCAGGTGGTCAAGACAATTAACCTGGTTGAGCATTGCCTTAAAAAAGGGTGGAAGGGGAGGGGGCGGAGATGGAAAACAGCTCCTGGCTGTCTGCAGGTAGTGGATGCACGGGATATTACTATACACTGTAAGAAGTCCCATGGGTAAGGGACCCCATCCACATTTTTTTTTTCTTTGGAAAAAACACAGTGATCCTGAAGGTGCGAGTACCCCCGCAGAAGAGGGGGGAGCAGTGACAGGAAGGTCCTTATACCGTGCACTCAATGCTCACAATAAGTATGTGTGGGAAATACTTTCTCTGAATTGACATGACAATGCCTACTAAGGTGGCCCAGGCGGGAACAGAGAGGTCCACAACAAATGTTAAAGCCGGAAAAAATGGCCCAATGCAGTGATGTGAATATGTTTGTTCTCATTACGGATCTTTCCCTAGTGCACCTGCTTGCATCACGGACTACCAGTCACTCTAGGTAGAGCGGGCATCGTTCGTGTTTGTTTCATTACATGGTTTTTTGGAAGGTGTCGTAATTTGCTTCCTATATGGGCCTGCTTGCATTTGGAAACGCAGCTCACAATGTTAGTGATAAACTAAAAATAAGTAGGATAAGTAATAGCAGCAGCAGAGAGGAGAGGTGGTGCCACTTTATAGATCATTGGCGAGGCCTCATTTAGAATATGGTGTTAAATTCTGGAGACCATATCTCCGGAAGGACGTAAATAAAGGGGAGATTGTGCATAATAGGGATACTAAAATGGTGCTTGATCTACAGCATAAGACTGATCAGGAAACACCACAGGGCCCTAATATGTACAGCTTAGAGGATAGAAGGGAGAGGGGGGCTATGAATTAAACTTTCAAATACATGAAAGGTTTTAATAAAGTACAAGAGAAGCGTATTTCAGAGAAAGACGATTGTTAGAACAAGAGGTCATTCTGTGAAGCTGGAGGATGGCAGGTTAAGGGGGAATGTGAGAAAGTGATTCAAGCAGTGTAGTGTATTCGTTAAATAGCCTCCCAACGGAGGGTGTAGGGGCTAATAAGGGAATTCAAACATGTTTGGGATATACATAAGGCAAAGCATGGAAGAAAGCCAAGAATCAAAATTCGGGCCTGATGTTTTACCGCAGGTAGGAAAATGGGCAGACTCGTGGGCCAAGTGGCTCTCATCTACCATCAAACGCTAAGTTTGTATCAGGGAAAGAATGTGGAGAACGGAAGAGAAAAGCAAGCCCAAAAGTTTCAAAACTAGCTTATTTTTGCTATATCTGAAATTCACAGTTAATAAGGGCTGGACATGCGCAAACATTGGAAACAAGTTCCTGCCATTGTGGACATGTCTATGAACACTTCAGAAATGAAAGATGCCTCACAGCCAGGTAAACCGATTTAGGATGACTCCACTCCTCAGCTGGTGCACCAGCCCCACCAACAGTGAAGGGGGTTAGAGTCAGCTTCTGCAGACAAGGCACTGCCCCTACTTACTGGGAGGCAACGTTGCGGCTTTCGGTGGTTCCGTTGGGGTACTTTTATTTGTACCAGGGCTCAAAAGTTTTACGTAGTTTGCAGGAAACCAGCCAATCTGTCTCTTCTTCCCACGTGCCTGGCAAGAAACAGGTTCTCTTTAAAATACCAAAAATACCACAACTGTACCTAGTAATGAAAACAAAGAGGTCTCTCTAGAAACATGACAACATCGTTCCTTTTAAGTCGCGCTTCTTTATGACAATTATTTTAATTCATATTTGCCTTAATTTTTTTTTTAATTGTGCTTAAAAACCTCACCGAATTTTTGAAAATCTTAATGTTTTTATTTATTTATGGTCATCCTTTTATTTATTTTTCTTCTGATTCTTGTGGCACACTCGGACTCGCTGCTTGAGAGCTTGAGAAATACTGCCCTGGACTAGACTTTTTCTACATCTAGACTTGCATTTTTCTGGAAAAGCTCTTTGGCGTTTAATAAAAATGAAATAAAAATCGTAAAATGATGAATACAGATTGTTAAAAAGCATAATAAAAAGTGACTAACTTGTAACTCCCCCTCCCACCATCCCCCAGGATTCTTCTTCCTGATCAGTATTAGTTGGCCTGGAGCCAATGTGAGTTGTTCAGGGCCAGTCGCTGTATAGGATGCAATAACTTGGGCAATTTCTGGAAAAAAGGTGAAAAAACAGCATATTATTGTAACATTACACAAACCTTACAGCTGCAAGATGGATAATGGGAATTTTAAAGTATATAAAGTTACTGAAGCGATATGTTCAAAGCGTAACACTCTGATAACAGACTGGCATCTCACGTACATCCTGAACCCTAAAATATGTTATTCTATCCAAGTAAAGAGTACTTAGGCATTTACTATAACCTAAAAACTAATAAAGGGGGTTTGAATACAACAAACTAGAATTTAAATGCCTATTGACTTATAAGTGTAATTTTACAGAACGATTACTCAATAAATAACCAGGTTCTCTATTCTGTCATAACTCCTCATTTACCCCATCAGATCCATCAAAACAATGCACTAGAGAAGGGTTATACTTAATCAAGTGCTTTGAAGTCAAATTGTGAATAAATAGGTTTATTACCTAAATTAATATCTCAATAACCAATTTGACACATCTGACTTTAGCTTCTTAAAAACTGATATACAAAAAAACAAAATAAAAAATAACAACTTCACACTGGTCAATTGCATTATTATTTTTAAATGGCTTATACTTGTCATTAATATTATTCAAAGTAAAGAAATATAAAACCTCACCTGGTTTCTTTCCAAGACTTCCAGTTTTTCCTGCTGTTCCAACTCCCTTGGGAGAAAAGGCATTCACACATTATAACCACGGAGAGTTTAAACCAGGAGTGGCCAACTCCAGTCTTCAAGGGCCACCAACAGGTCAGGTATTGGGGATATCACTGCTTCAGCACAGGTGGCTCAATGAGCGGATCAGTCACTCTGATTGAGCCACCTGTGCTGAAGCAGGGATATCCTTAACGTGACCTGTTGGTGGCCCTTGAGGACTGGAGTTGGCCACCCCTGGTTTAAACTATGGGAAGTGATTGAGGCGTTGTGGTGGACTATAATATATGTTCATACTGGTTTGTAACTTGCCAAGCACCAGAGGCACAAACCACAACGCATTGCTTTCTGATACAATGGTAGCACACGTCTCTAAATAAAACTATATCTACTACCAGAAACATTATATTAATTAACGGTCAGACAAATACAAACAACCAAGAATCCATGTGGTTTCAGTATCGTTTAACCCGTTTATTGCAAGAGGGGTCTGCATAAACCTTTAGCAAACGAATGCCAGAAGCTGAAGGAGGGCTTCTTGGTATCATGAATGATTAAGTTAGTAGTCAAGTCACTGGCGCTCGGTCAAATTACAAAGGCCTTTTATAACTTAAAGCAGCAGAAAAATGACTGTACTTACTGAGCTAGAAGGATGACAAGACAGTGGTTTCAGAATGTCCTGCCTGCCCTTGGCCCAACTAGTGGTAGATGGGACATTATCAAGCCACTGCATCTCTTACTCTGCATCTCTTACTCTTACTCTGCATCTCTTACTCTTACTCTGCATCTCTTACTCTTACTCTGCATCTCTTACTCTTACTCTGCATCTCTTACTCTTACTCTGCATCTCTTACTCTTACTCTGCAATCTCTTCCCTTCCATCCCCCTTGTTTCTATTCATCGGCGACTAGCCCTTTGCGTCCCCTCTCTGCATCACAGCTACTGTCCAACCCTTTCATCCTACTCCGATTAAGCTGGTCCACTCCAACCCGCCCCGGCCCCTACACCCTCGTCTATTCTCCGATCCCCCCTCGCCCTCACCCATCCACAGACTTATACGCTTTCTAGCTTACATCGTTCCTTATATGCACTTTCCCCCGCCACTCACTCACTGCGCTCACAATCAATCTCCGCTATTCCCTTCATCCCCTTCTCCCCATCCTCCCGTCCGTATTTTCGCCGATCCTCCATTAGGGATGCATATATGCCATAATCCCCGTACCTCCGTCTACTTTCTGTCCCTCATCAGTCTCCACATGGCTGATAAATTTAACGAACACCTCATCTCCTCTCTCACGCAATCCCCCATCCCTACTCCACCTCCGTCCTTACCTCTATTCAATCTCCCCCCACTCTGTCTTAGTTTGTTTCCCACCTTCGGTAATCCACCCTACCTCTTTCCCGATGCACTCGAATATCCACCGTATTCCGTTCCCCCCATCGCTGCTGCCCTTAGCCGCACATTCACTACTATCTAGTTCCTCCTTTATGCCCCCCGCACCCTCTTGCATAATACACCCCCTTTCCCCATAACCCCTTTTCCCTCCCTAATACCTTCTAGTCACCCCCTTAATCTGCATCTCTTACTCTTACTCTGCATCTCTTACTCTGCATCTCTTTAGATGTGACCAGCCTTTGCACAGTAGGGTTACATGTTGCACCTCTACTGTTGTTCAGATGGGCACCCAATTTTGTTGCCTAATCTCACATGTACTGTATGTTCTGTAAACAGATTATAAATCGATTCTTTAAGGCAGGATTTAAATTACATTAAATCAGAAAACCGATGAAGAATTGCTAACTTTTATGTCAGTCCAAGCTACAATAAAGAAAACAATGCACCTCTGGGCCTCCAACAAGTTCAGAATATTTTATATCGAGGTGCCAGCAGATACCACTCAAAGTGTCATCATGGAATTTGAAAAAAAGCTATTTTACACTTAAGAAACAAAAAATATAAATGTCATATTTAGTGTCAATCCATTAAACAAATACATATTACATTGAGATTAGGACCAAACTCCTTCCCCCCCCCCCCCCCCCAGATAACATTGACACTAAATATTTGACAATACTTTTTTGAATCTACTCCCTAAGGCTACGGCCCCAGTGCCTGCGCTGCACGCATGCCTGTTAGGCTGGCGGCGCATGCAGCCGAATTCCCCAGTCTGCAGAGAGCTGCAGGGGGAAAGACAGGGGTGGGGGGCGTGACAGGGGAGTGACGAGGGCGCGGCCGTGACATCACCCGGCAGGTTCGCCCTTATTGGCTGAACCACCGGTGGTGTGGCCTAGCGCTCCGTCGCTGGTTCCCCTCAATTTTCTTGCAGGCTAGAAAAACTCACCGCGCAGTGCGGCGGCCCCCCCTCATTGAGGGGAGGCTCTTGTCTAGCGGGTGCTGCAGTAGCCAGCGGGGACCTGGCCTAATAAGTGTGCAAGAAGACAGCTGAGATCATCTCATTGCAGCACAAAACATGATCATTATAGCATGTGATTAATTTATATGGATGCATCAGAGTAGTGTTATTATGGATGGATAAATACAAGTATATCTTGTAAATTTCATTTATATTGTATGGACTCTTTCCACCATCATTTTAAATTATTGCAATGAAATTCTAAAAACACCATTTGCATGACTATTGAGCTGGTTTTATTTGCCTGTCATCCCACTTGCAACAGAAATGTGCAGGAGAATTCCCTTTGTAGGACCGTATGTATGGGATATTGGTACCAGACTGGGAACCCGTTGGCGCTCTCAACCTTCCACTAAGCAAAGTAAACACAAACAAACTGATTTAATTCCTTTACCTCGGCGTCTTTGAGCCTCACGTAATTGGAAGGGAAGACTCCAGTTTTATCTCCCACCGTCCCCGTCCACCAGTCGCCATCTTTTTTAATCACTACGATCATATCTCCTTGCTGAAACGTCAAGTCTCCTTGCTCGTTGCTCTCATAAGTATACATGGCTATGTATTCTACAAACACACACACAAGGGGCTTTCAGAATAGGGTCACAGTTTGATGCAGTACGTCTTTTTTTTTATTATAAATAAAGTAGTTATAAAATATTATTGCATTAGATAAACTAAATAATCTATCGGATAATCTTAAAAACAGATTATGGATTTAGAATCAAGCTTTGGAAGACTATGGTTTTATTTATTTCAGTTCCCCTTCAACGCATTTCCACATGATCAGCTGATGGGCAGGATGTAAAATTTGTGAGTATATAGATAAATATACATTAGTCATGTACCGGGTACCCGGCCATATTTTACCTACCTGGAATTAACCCGGGCCCGGCCCAGGGCGCTGGAACCCTGAGCCGGTACTTCAGCAGAACAGCAGCTGATGGCAGGAGAGAAGGACGACGTCAGCCGGCAGAGGACGGCCGCGGGTGGTGGAGGGAGAGGACGCAGCCGGCAGTAGAGGGAGAGGAGGATGGCAACCTACAGAGAACAGCAGCGGAGGGAGAGAAGGATGTCAGCCAGTGCCGGTGGGAGAATAGGACAATGTGAGCGGAGCAGCACAGTTGGATGGCCAAGGAGCACGTCCCAGTGGTCTGACCCGGAAGTCTTCTGACTTCCGGAGTCTGCCGCTCTTACAGAACAGCTCCTTCCCAGCTGTCCTCCCGTGCCACTCACATGGTCGTCTTCTCCCACCACCACCGGCTGCCGTCGTCCTCTCCCTCCGCCACTGCTGTCCTCTGCGGGCTGACATTCTCTCCCTCCGTCTGAGTCCTTCTCTCCCTCCACCAGCCGACGTCGTCCTCGTCTTTCTCCGCCGCTGGCTGCCCGTCGTTCTCCTCTTCCTCTGCCCCCCAAACCTACCAGCGAGGTCATTTACATTTTTTCCCCGGGTACTCAGTGGTTTTAAGGACCCGGCACATCACTAATATACATATAGAAATAGAGAGATAGAGATCTATAGAGAGAGATATATCGAGATAGAGATAGATAGAAGTCCAAGTGGGACTCAAGGTGTGTGCTTTACACAAAATGTCTTCTTGCTTTCAGCTTGCGGTGCAGTTCAACAAGATTTGAGTCCTTCACCATCCCAAAATAGATAGACATTTAGTTGATTGCACTCAAATATGAATACGATGTTTTCAAGACATTTCAAACATTTCTTTATTTTTGCAGAGAAAAAGTTTTGGGAGTCTCAGGCCCTTCGTCAGGTATGGTGATCGCCAACAATGAGTGCAATTGTTTATTCTTAAAGCCACGCACACAGTAAATTAGAGAGAAAAAGCCAGAAACCGCCGGAGAGACGGCAGGAGACCTACAGAGGTCTTATGCGCTCCCCGGAATTTTATTTACTGTATGTAATGTTGTGGGGATGAGCGCGGGGCCTCTAGAAGACCAGAGGATACTACTTCACATGCTACAGATCCCAGCAGTAATCCTGCACTGTGAAGGAACACGGGCAAAGCAGCCGGACAATCAAAGATCAGCAACGGTAGCAATTTGGAATATTGCGGTACCACTGCTTTCAAAGAAACCCCTCAGATCTGGAGGACAGCCACAAAGGTGATATACTTATTTTACTTCTTACATTTGATGAGTCATGTATAGAAGAGAACCCCTTAAAGGTAATATCACCCTCTATTATACATTTAGCCAAGGGGCCCTGGCTATAGCCTTCTACTGGCCTCAACACTATGTCCTGATAAAAACCGGCAGTGTTGGGGTTAAACTCCTGCACAGGGCCTAGCCTGCAGTTGCAGCCTAGATGGGTACCATGTTGCCTTATCCAGGGGCAGGCCTAAATCGGCAGTTGGAGTGTCATACCTGGGGAGGGTACTGACTGGGTCACATGTATAATGTGTGATGCCTGTCAGTACCTGGACCTGCCCTGTTATGGGGCGAGGTTACAAGCCCTTCTCCCCCCGGATATAAAAGCCGACACTCCACCAAATTGGGGTTGGTTGATTATGGGACAGTGTGATACCCTTTTCCCTACCAAAGGGTCAAGGAGACGGGATGGGGCTCTGCTGGCCTCAAGCCCCTGGGGTCTGCTCCAGGGCTGGAGGACGATCATGCTGTTATACAATAAAACTGCAGTTGGACCAACTATGGTGTGTGGGTATTGGAGAGGAGTATTGCCTGTGGGGACCATCCTGCATCCAGCAGGATCCTCATGGGATGGAGGCGCTGCACAGTAAAGAGATTGGGAAAGCCTGCCCTGTTGCTGCTCCTAAACTACAACTGCGGAGCCACTCAGACTTCCTGAACCAGCAGGTGAGCTACAGTACCCAGGGAAACACCCATGTAGTGGCCAGATCTTCCGTGGCAGGGGGGAGGGAGGGATACCAGGTACTACATACACAATCAAGTGTGTTATATATAACACTAAGTTAGATCATTTTCTTCAATCAACAATTACATCATTCTCCAACTTACCCAACAAATTGCTCCATATATAAGGAACTCAATATTCAATAAATACACAATTCAGAAGAATTTTTTCAATCAATATTAGGAAACTTAGGAATATACCAACTACAATATTTTTCTTCTTTGGATATCCATAGTCCAATGTAACACCTACTTTAAATTCTGGACATTAACATCTATGGAATATCCAAACAGAATATCAGCTGCAACTATAACTATTAGGTTCACCTCTAAGCTTTATTAAGGTCGGGGCATACCAATGTGTTATTATTGATTTAGTGATAAATGTTTTTATTTGTATTCTAATAAATGTAAATTGTATGAAATACATGAATACATGCTTTGTTCTCGGGAAACTCAGTGACCACTATATACTGAAATTCATTGACGGCAACAGTCAATCTATGTTTATGCGCTAAGGGATATTTTCTATTGCACTTATTTCAGGGAGTAAAGAGGCTCCTTTTCACCTAGGCGGCAAAACAACTTTAACATTGTTCACACAAGATACACATACTGATTGTAAGTTTTTATTTGTTATAAATTTATACTATTTATCACATTGTATTTCACATAAAATATTCACTGATTGTAGTCATCACGAAATAACGCTTTTAAGTTTTTCATCACTTTATTTGCTGTCAACCTTCAATTATTAGTAACAGGAGAGCGATTATGTAATGTCAGCGCTGTTCATCCTTTTCTGTGCTACCAACTAGAAGCAGAAAACGGTTTGGCCTTAGAAAATAATGTTTATCATCAGGTTGGCTAAAGAAGACAAATTATACAGTTTGCTTATTACCATATCCGCGCTATCTGATGCAAAAAATTCAACCTCCGTCACCGCAGTAAAACCATTAAAGACATAGAACAACATCTACATGCTGCCGGCCTGTTAGGAGTGAAGAGGCCATTAATGTATCATACCTTCTTGTGTTCCCGGTTTAAATGCTGGTGAAGATACTCTCTTTAAACTGGCCGGGCTTTCTGATGAAGTCGAATCAATGCTTTGGTGACAAAAAGACAAAGTATTTTTATATTCGGTAAATGGTTACAGCGATGCAAACACCAGCTTAAAAAAAGGATCAGGTAATCCAGGAGGTCGCCTCAGTATTAACGATAAAGCGAGAAGGTTTTAAAAGCCTTTTGACAATTACCAAATTCATTTTTTTTTTTTTACAGGAAACTTGGGGGGGAAAAGGACGTTTTTTTTATTACTGATAATATAGTTTATCGTAGTCCCTCAATAACAGTGCATGACAATGGAGTTATAGGCCACCATCTACAGAAGAGTATACAGCTCAACCCCGTTATAACGTGATCCGTTACAACGCAAATCCGCTTATAACGCGATGCAAGCGTGGCTCCCAATTTTCGTATTTATGAATACTTTACAACACGATTATTGGTATCTTAAATACTTTATTATACAATGCATACAATTGTACATTATTTCTAATGCGATCCGCTTGTAGCGCAATGTGATTCTTTGGACCCCAAGCACAGCGTTATAAGGGGGTTGAGCTGTATATTGATCTCATCTCGTATTGCATCTGTACATCTAAACAAGCTTTTAGGAAAACACAAACAGGACACGAAAAAAAGAAACAGAAAAAAAGAAGGATAACACGTGAGGGGGCGTCACAGGATAATGGGCGTAGCTTGTTGACTTCTAGCTGAAGTAATCGCTGTAAAAAAACAAACAAACAAAAAAAACTTTTGTGATATCTATATATAAATATATGGAGTCCATCTCAAAAGAAGCTAAACTGTAGGGAAATCTAGAACCCGGTTCAGAAAAATTGTGGGTCTGGATCCCTAACCCATGGTCTTATCCAGACCTTTATTAAAGCAGTTTAGAGAATATGTTGGGGTTGTTGCAACTGGCTTCTGTTAAAAGGACAAAGAGAGCAGGCAACTGAACTTGGCGAATTTGAATTTGGTCCCTCACGTCCTTACTGCAGAAAATCCAAGATCGTGACAAATTGATGCATCTTCCTCTGAACTGATCTTTCTGATTTTGTAAAATTGATGTGCAACATCAGAGTAGAATTTTCATACCCGGCACACAAACACATTAGCTGCATCATAAGAATACCTGGTCGATTTCCGAAGGGGACCCGAAATCAGCTTCACATAGGATTTAGGAAACCAGCCCTTCTGCCCCTGAACTTCTCCAAACCACCACATATCTTGCTGTTCCAGAACAGTGATAATGTCATTTTTGTTAAAATTGAGATGGTTGTCCTTCTTGGCTCTCCATGGATACAAGGCCTGTGCTTGAAGTCCCTCCACTTTTTCACCCTTTAAAATCAGAGGGAAACAATAAGAGCAAAGGCGTATTAACCTAAAAAATGGTCCTCTACATAATGGGACTGCACCCTGATTCTAGTGCTCTATACATAGCAAGCCCAGTAACATGTAGATGGGAGATGTGCCACCAAGCTATTTGCAAAATCCCACTCAATGCATCTCCCATATGACACAGATTTAATAGAATACTTGCATAATATATTACAACTTACAATCATTTTTCTATTTTTTTTTTTTTTTAAGTCAAGGAAATGGGTCACATATGTAACTTTAATTAACTGTGAAATAAGTTTAAGGTGGACTATATTCTCGGTTATGCCTCTGAAATAAGCCGCTGAAAGTGATCATGTTTTATGGTCTTATTTTCCAATATATTTTATATAATGAAAGAATGAATATAAAAGGGTGTGTAGTCAAGTAGTTTGAAGGCACAATGTTCCTGGTCTATATTGCATTTTACCAGGCTGAATACTTGATGTGAACTGGTTCTGCAGAGTAACCCGACAGATTACTACAGTGTAAGGATAGAGGATTATGGACATACCTGACCCAGGACAGGGGAAGGAGAAGACCCGGTAACCGTGGCTGGGGTAAAAGCAGAGCGCTGCCTGAGCTGCCCAGCACTGGGTACAGTCAGCGAGGGCTGCGCTGCCCACATGTCCCAGTTATCCGTCTCTGCTTTTTCACTGTTATTGGTTGGCCACCTGACAATTTTAAATAATGTAAATATAGGTTTTCAAAACGGAAAAAATAGTTATTATCCAATTCAATAATGGAAGCTTATAGACATTTAAAAAAAAGGCACAAAAGCAGCAATCAGAAGATTTCCTCCCTATTTATTTTTTTGCTGAACACAAGTAAGTAGGAGGTACAATGATATCTATTTTGTTACCAAACTGCTCTGAAAAGATGTCCCTGTAATGGCTAGTATGCGGAAGTGAAACATGATCTCTGCACAAACAGCTGGGATGAACATTCCATAACAGCCATTCGTTCCTATATTTCTATGGTTGTGCTGGAATTAAGAGCACAATGAATTGAAAAAAAGGAACTTAACCCATTACAAATATGCTCTTATCCTCATGTGGAGGAAGCTTTAACCCAACAAACACTGCCCTTCTCTTCATTGGGACTGCACAATAAAAAATGTTAATTAAAAAAAGTCTACTTTCTACAACTTAACAATAGTGGCAAAACTATTCAGATTTGGGGTTTTCTAATGAATAACTTTGCACTTCTCACAGTGAGGGGCTGACAAATCTCATCCATCCATTTCCAAAGAGACAACATCAGAAATGCAATCTGTACCTGGACACTTACGTTGTATTAAAGTCTGCCCAGTTGTTGGCATTTGTAGAATCTGTAAAAGCTGCGGATGGTGCCACGGACGGAGCCAAATGGACAGTGGTTTTGGCTGTAGTGTCTGCTACCTGTTTTGGTGCGCTGGAAAACTCCCCTTCAGGAATTCGCTCTGCATAGTTTGCGGGAAACCAGCCAGTTTTTCCCTTTATTTCCCCACCAAGCCACCCAGGCTCCCCAGTTTGGCTTTCATCCACCTGCGGAAAGATGAAATCTTAACGACATCCCAATTCATTATACAAGTCTGCAAGTTTTAGTGTGATCATTAGTTAAAAAGCAATATTTGTCTTTGCAGGTTGAGAACTCTTTGTAGGATGAGATGCCGTTTTTTTTAGTGGCACAACAAACATAACGTACATATGCAGTGCATGAACATAGGATCATAGGAATTCCTTTCTTTATATGCATAGAAAGAACAACCTTCTGCGCCATAGTCACCAACCATGGACCGGTGCAGAAAACTAAAATGTTTTCAGTATGTATGTTCATATGTATTATTATTATTATATATGCATGTATATACATCTATACAGATATACAGGTAAGGGATGGAAAAAGCCTGTGCACCTAAAATGCAACCCCTGGCGCATGTGCTGCGGTGCTGTCTGACCTGTAAGTCACCACCACGACCAGCAACAGCACACCCGATCCGGCTTTACTAGCGGAACATTAAAGCTGGATTGGGCATGCTATGACCGGTCAAGTCACCTCTGTGCTGTTTAGTGAGGAGTGCAAGGGGAGAGGGGATTGGATTTGGAGATCGAGAGCGGGTGGCAGGTGCTCAAGGGCAGATGTAGGGAGCGAGGCGAAGAGCTCCAGGACTCTGCTCTCGATGTCAGTGTGAGGACGAGTAGTGTGTGCACGGTAAGCTGTGATCGCGTGTGAATGTCAGTGAGTGGTGTGCGAGAGTGTAACTGAGCTGTATGTCACAGATATACACTGACACACACCTGCCGACAGGGGGCGGTTGCCACAACAGCTTTAGCTGGTGCCCAAGTTCAACTTTTTTTTCTTCCACCCCCGACACATACATATGTGGCGAGAGAGAAACGCACACACACTGAATTAGCTGAATAGTAATAAACAATGTATGGTTTTCCAACGCTCTGCAAAGTGTTCACCAATCATTCTCACCATGATAATATCTCCAGGCTGGATAGTGATTTCATCATGACTTCTCGACTCAAAAGGGTACAGTGCACGGTAATACACTACAGTGACATCCCCCTGAGAGATCGTTAGTGGTGCTTTTTCTACAGGAGAAAAACAAATTAAAAAAAAAAAAAAAAACACACCTCTTGATTTGATTTAAAACGCGCACGCACACACGCACGCACGCACGCACGCACGCACGCACGCACGCACGCACGCACACACACACACACACACACACACACACACACACACACACACGCACGCACGCACGCACACACGCACACACGCACGCACACGCACGCACACGCACGCACACACACACACGCACGCTTTCCAATGATCAGTCCTGAAGATAAATCTAATTCACTGAAAACGTTTCACATGGAGTTTGTCATATTTCACAGAACATAAATCCTTTACATACAAAGCTTTTAAAACCACATATACAAATTGTGATGTTAGCTCAAGTACAAAACTATGTATTCGTTATTTTATGGAGTCTCAAATCTCGCTCAAGTAAACCCGTCAGTCACTTAGTGATGGCTGGTAGTAAAAATGGAAGCCAAAAACTTGTGTATCCTAATCAAATATCACATTCCCAGCCCTAGAATACATTTTTCTACCGGATTAAAAGGACTCCACCACTTGAGTGGCAAAATACTAGAAGACTAGTCACTGCAACGGGTTGTGATAGTCGTAGTGTGAATTTTATATATTACACAGAAGTGGTTTCTCCCCATCACTCCTCGAACACACCTGTACTTGGCCAGGGAAGGTGTCCTCCTGGCTTCATTAGCTCAGGTGGCTGCTGGAAAAGTTTGTTAACCTTTTCTTGCACCTCTTGCTTTTTTCCCTCTTCGTTCCTCTTAGTCGAGTCTTCCCTTTTTTGCTTTTCCTCATCTTGAAGTAACTTGTGCCGCATCTGCTCCTCCTCCTGCTTCACACGGTCCTGCCACTGGTTGTCCTGTTCTTGTGCCCGTCTAGGAGTTGATGCAAAAGAAATGCCAATTTCTTAGTTACATATGCTTTAGATCAGGGGTGCTCAACTCCAGTCCTCAAGGGCCACTAACAGGTTTAAGGATATCCGTGCTTCAGCAAATAAGGCTCAAACAAAATGGCTGTGCCACTGATTGAGCCACCTGTGAAGCATCCTTAAAAGCTAACCTGTTGGTAGTCCTTGAGGGTCCGGTGAGTCAGAGGCCCTAACATGTGCCAGATCGGCAGAGGTGCCTCAGAGGGGGCCTGCTGAAAGAGTGGAACCGACGGGCATCTGTGGACACCTGCCGGCAGGCCCCCTCCGACATGCCCCTCTGCGGTGCGGTCACCCTCCATCCATCTTCCAAGGCTGTAGGTAAGCACACACTGCTGCTCCCCCTCCTGTTGTGGCCCTCTCTGTCCCAACCACCTCCCCGCTCCCCTCCCTGCCCCGTACCACCACCCCGCTTCCCTCGCAGGTAGATAACACCACCGCCCCAAGACACAACTGTATACCCCTAACCCAGTAGAATGTACAATAAGCATCATATTTTCCTTTTTAATGTAAGATTAATCTAATTATAATTGCTGAATTTGCACAATATTACGTTTCAAAAGTTTAATTGTGTGTGTGTATGTGTAGGGGGCTGAAGGTTCGCTATTGCCACCTAATACCCCTGCACTTGCCCACTTACTAAAAAGCTTGTTGGATATATTTAGCGGAAGGGCATTCCAGAGGTTTGGGGCAGTAAGTAAGAAAGGTTTGTATATTCTGGACCAAACCCTAATCACTTAGGGCTGCTTCAATATACTCAAAAGCAGATCATCCCAGTGCAAATCTCATCTATTTTAGGCTTCTCAAGGTGATGCAAGCATCATTTCTATCACGGAAGGCCTTCAATGTCTATATTTCCATAAGGGCGAGTAGGACAAAGCAGCATGCAATTTATCCAAGCTTGTACTTATTGTGTCCCTAATATGCAATAGGCCACTATAGAGTGAAGCAGGTGAAAGGTGAGGATTTAAAGCCAGGGCTCTCAAACTCCATCCTCAAGAACCGCCAACAGACCAGGTTTTATGGATATCCCTGCTTTGACTGAGCCACAGATTGAGCCACCTGTGCTGAAGCAGGGATATCCATAAAAGCTGGCCACTTCGTAGCCCTTGAGGACTGAGTTTGGCGCCTGATTTAAGCCCTTACTCAATATGCTGTGACACCGCTTCCTAGAGCTAGAGAACAATTCATCTGCATTCAAATTTATGGGACTAAATCTCCACACGTGGAAAGACTGCCTAGCAGCACATTGAAGAAGGGCCTGCTGTCAGAATTATCTACCAATAACCTTCAAAACTACTGTACTTTGCCACTGCAAAGCCCAGTGTTGGAAGCCCAACCAGGAGCTCATGTGTCCATTATTTGTAAGAATACCTTTTCCTTACGTAACACAAATATACCTAAACAAGTATGGCCAGCTGAAAAAGCGTCTCAAATAGTTTAAACAAAATCCTTTCTGCACACTTCTCTCCTTCTGGAGGGGTTCGCCTGGCTGTACGTGCTCACTGTCTGGCCTGACAACTGCTTCTTCCTTACTGCCCCTGTCAGGCTCCTCCCTAGACAATAAATGTTTAAAAAGTGAATGCTTTTGTTAAATTGTACTCTCTTACACTGTAAGCTTAACATAAAAATATATTGCTTTATGGAATGATAACTGCTTGAAACATACAAAGTGAAACGGTTTTGCACAGGACAAAATGTGTTATATTTTAAAGCAGCAATATGTAAAGCGTGCGACAATGTACAACTCTACATTCTTACCTAAGCCGGCAATCGTTTGGTGCTCCTGTTATAAATCTGTGAAAATCCTGATTGTTTGCCTAACATAATGGCCGCCTTCTAACTTTCTGCTGCAGTCTGAAATGCTGCAGCTGACAGTAATATAACATTACATAAGTGTAACACAATATTGTTACAGCTTTCAAAGTAATAGACTGTCTGCTGTTGGGAACACGGCAACAAAGTATCACACACAGAACTGTTGCTAACGGGCAACGTTTAAAAAAAAGTTGTTTCAAAAGAGGACGTTATTTGCTGTAGCAACCAAAGGATGATCAGTACATTTAAAAAAATCGTTATAAATGCCATCAGGCGGTAAAAAAACAAAATCTGCTTCAATATAAGTAAAATATCTCCTTGAAGGTGTTCTAAACCTAAAACCCCTTGGATTTATTACAGTATACGGTATTTCTTTTCCGGACACAAAATGATTCCCAGTTATGATAATTACATATTAAAATAAATTATGCTTCAAAGTACTTGCCCCCTGCATTCACCCATAATACCACTATTTTTATTATTGCACTTCATACAAACCTATGCATTCATAATTACATATGCTGTACTGCATATATAATATATTTCAATAGTAGTGATTTATCTCTGTGGGAAAAATGATTATTTATACCCTCAAAAATTGCAGTACATACTGAAACCCCTTAATATTATCCATACCATTGATTTTGTGCAGTTTCTGGCAATGCTGCCTGGAAATACTTTTTGGGAGGATACACTTAAATATTAGTAGATCAGATAGACCTGGGGTGGGCAACTCCAGTCCTCAAGGGCCACCAACAGGTCAGGTTTTCAGGATATCCCTGCTTCAGCACAGGTGGGGGTCCAACAGTGGCTCGTCAAAACTGAGCCACTGATTGAGCCGCCTGTGCTGAAGCAGGGATATCCTGAAAACCTGACCTGTTGGTGGCCCTTGAGGACTGGAGTTGCCCACCCCTGAGTTAGGCCGAAAAGTCTGGGCCCCCTGCATGTTCTCTACAGGGTGAATAGATTAACAAATACCGGGCAGCCAATTCATGCTCAAGGTGATCAAAGAAATGGCCAGTGAAACCATAAAAAAACGGCAAAGGCGGTTTGCAGGAACGTAACCAGGTCAGAAAACTAAAAAACACAATTAAAATGTCTTCACTTATTGTTTGTAGTATTGTTATTATTGTAATTACATCTTAAAGTACGTAGTCAAGTATGAAAATTAGTGCATGGAAATCACATCTCCTTTACATGAAGGTGTTGACTGGAACACGTGGCATATTTCAAAACTACATAGAAGCCCCAGCCACAGGTTACGGAGAAAAAAAAACCTAAAACAAACATGTCGTGAAAACTGGACACGAAACCCCAGTAACGCATCAACATAAGCCATTTTTTCGTAACAACTCCAGCCAAGAGAACTGGAAGTCGCACCCCTCCCACCCCCCACCCCCCTTCCTCTGAAACATTAAAATAAAACAAATATATGGGGGAGGGAAGCAAATAAAAAAAACCTTATCTTGTAGAATATATGGTATGTGATGAGTGGTCAATAATTACATGTTTCTCCCCACTCAATTCCTGTACACTTGTAGCTCTGCCACAACCCATTACACAGTCCCAGTAGGAACGTTTTAAAAATATTTATTCACCCATATCCCAAATAGATCTACAAACAATTTACACATTGTACCCCCGATCATGTTCGAAAATAAGATGTACACACGAGATGAAATCCACAATGGATATATTGCGGTAGGCAAGGAAGAATCAACTTAATTTGATATTTGGTGTGCTGCTTTAAATTTAAAAATAGAATAGAATAGGATAGGTCATGACCTTCAACTTTCTGGTGCCGGAAGTCTGAGAGTGCTGCAGGGCGTTACTGGGATCCTAATCATTATTGGTTGGATATAGCAGCGTTCCCTAATAACTCCCATGGAAGAGGATGATCCGTTGAGATCGCGGTCACTGCTCCTGAAGAACGGTGATCGCAACCTACCTTAGAAACCAAGCCATGATGTTCTCAAACCTCCACTGGTGTGTGAGCTCTTGAAACCGTCAGAAAGGCATCATTGGTGCTATTATAAAATTGCAAGTGGATATTTTCCCTTACATGCCCAAATAAACAAAAGGAAAAAACTAGATCCGCATGCAATGAAAATATCAAGTAAGTGAAGGTAAAGTTGAAGAAAATACATCTGTTCATGAAGACAGCAAATACATCAATTAAACAATACCGTTGAGCTTCCTCTTTTTGCTTCTCGAGTTCAATAGTTTTCCGTTCTTGTTCTTTCTGCTTCATCGTCTCAGCTTCCATGTCTTTCTGTTTCTGGAGCTGCTGCTTGTTGTGCATTTCTCTTAGCTCCTAAAAAAAAAAAAGTTACAGTGTCAGCCCAAGCAGGCGATCAGGGTAACAGCTATGGCAGTGGCTTACAACCTTTTTTTGGTTAAGTAACCCAATAAGTATTGTGTGTATGGTGGGCGAGGGTTGGGGGGAAGAGGGAGAAGGGTTGGGGGAGGGGAAAGAGAGCTACGGGTTGGGGGGAGGGGAAAGAGAGCTAAGGGTTGGGGGGAGGGGAAAGAGGGCGAAGGGTTGGGGGAGGGGAAAGAGGGCGAAGGGTTGGGGGGAGGGGAAAGAGGGCGAAGGGTTGGGGGGGAAGGGAAAGAGGGCGAAGGGTTGGGGGGAGGGGAAAGAGAGCGAAGGGTTGGGGGGAGGGGAAAGAGAGCGAAGGGTTGGGGGGAGGGGGAAAGAGAGCGAAGGGTTGGGGGAGGGGAAGAAGAGAGGAAGGCGATGGGGTGGGGGGAGGGGAAGAGATGAAGGGTTGGGGGGAGGGAAAGAGGCGCAGGTTGGGGGGGAAGGGAGAAAGAGGAGCGAAGGGTTGGGGGGAAGGGGTAAGAGAGCGAAGGGTTGGGGGGAGGGGAGAAGAGAGCGAAGGGTTGGGGGGGGGAAAGAGAGCGAAGGGTTGGGGGGAAAGAGGGTGAAGGGTTGGGGGGAAGGAAAGGAAAGAGCGAAGGGGGATTTGGGGGAAAGAGGGCGAAGGGTTGGGGGAAGGAAAGAGGGCGAAGGGTTGGAGGGAAAAAGAGGGCGAAGGGTTGGGGGGAAAGAGGGCGAAGAGGTGGGGGGAAAGAGGGTCGAAGGGTTGGGGGGAAAGAGGGTCGAAGGGTTGGGGGGAAAGAGGGTCAAAGGGTTGGGGGGAAAGAGGGTCGAAGGGTTGGGGGGAAAGAGGGTCGAAGGGTTGGGGGGAAAGAGGGTCGAAGGGTTGGGGGAAGAGAGAGAAGGGTTGGGGGGAAGAGAGAGAAGGGTTGGGGGGGGGGGAAGAGAGAGAAGGGGTTGGGGGAGAAGAGAGAGAAGGGGTTGGGGAGAAGAGAGAGAAGGGATGGGGAAGAGAGAAGGGATGGGGAAGAGAGAAAGGTATGGGGGGGAAGAGGGAGAAGGGTTGGCAGGGAGAGAGAAGGGATGATGGGGATAGAGAGAAAGAATGATGGGGAGAGATAGAACGGATGGAGAGAGGGGGAGGCATTCAAATGTCAAAACACTACATATAACCCAAGTGAAGAAACCATGCTCTATTTTTATCAACTTGTTTAATCTCCAAACAATGACAGACTTAAAAATTAAAAATAAGCTACAGAACAAGTGCAAATACCCATGGGAACAATCCCTGCGTGGAAAGTAGAAGATCTGCATTTTGATGGACCAAATCTCAACTCCAACTTACAATAACGCAAGAGTGACCTGGCTACATACATTCTCTTTGTGATTTACATCACTCCACGCGCACAATGATCAAATGCATCACAGTCACAATAGAAAATAAAATCAGGCAGTGAAATGGGAATAGCCTTTGTCTGTGCATCCAGTGTGTTTTTTTGTTTAACATTAAACAGTGCATTAAACCCCAATGATGGGAGTACAAACCACAGATGTTGAAACCCACCGCAAATTTGTACCACTAAAGAATGTTGGCAAAATGTTGGACTTGCATTGTGTGGCAGAACAGACTACTTCGGTCTAAACCAAAGGGCGACATAAGAGCCGTCAGTGACGTTAGGTTTTATATTTAATCTTGCACTAGTTGTGATTTACTACTCCTTAAAATGCAATCGTTTTAACAATTTCCCTGCAATGCAAAGTTCTAGAAGCCGTGTTGGTGCATGCTTGAAGAAACTGATGGTTTTCAGAACCATGTGCACTAACATTTCCTCCACGAAAATCTCTAATGTTGATCTACTAAAACTATCACAACTTGCAACCAGTTTCACGGGAAACGGAAGGGGCTTGTAGGAAAATTAGAACATTCGGGAAATGTCAAAATGTTACAAAAAAAATCAGTGTTTAGATTGTACACATTTAATGTTAATAAAAACATTATCTGAACATACCATAAACCTATTACCGTATTTCCTCGATTCCAAGGCGAATCTTTTTTTCACATTTCTGAAATCGGGATGCATCTTAGAATCAATGTCATTGGGGGAAGAAAAAAAATGAGGCTGCAAGGGGGCGCTGCTGGAGTACCGGCCTGGCAGGAAGCCGGAGCCGCCGCAGCAGGGAGGGCTGCTGGGTTACTCGCACCTGCCGAAGACAGAGGTGGAGCCTGTGTTCAACTCGCTGGAGGCTTACGAGGTAGCCCGGGAAGGAGGGCGGTGGAGGGATGCAGCCGGCCACTATGCGCTGTTACCTGGGTTACCAGTCGATAAGCAGCAGCGGGGAACTTGTCACCACCTCGTCGTCGTCCAGCACCTCTGATCCGGAGGGAGAAGGCGGTGGTGGCATTGGGGTGGGGCGGAAGTAGTCGCTCGATAAGCAGTGACAACTACAAGGTGCGGAGGTAGCGCAACAACATCGTGGTGTGGAAGAGCCGGGACAAGGCCAAGATCCACAACATGGAGATGCAGCACAAGGTGCTGGAGCTGGCGGCGGAGAATGAGAGGTTGCAGAAGGTGGAGCAGCTGTCCTGGGCACGGTCAGGGACTAGATGTTGCGTTTCTTTTTCCTCCGAAAATTGTAATTAAAATCAATGGTGCGTCTTACAAAAATCGATGGCGCCTTCGAATCAAGGAAATATGGTATATGCACAATACTGACGCAACTAACAAGCCAAGACTTAAAATGAGGTCTGCAAATTCCAAATTAGGAATCAGTTCTCACACTGCTCTAAATGAGCCTCTGCTTACACTTTACACGCGTAAAACAGTATTGCGTTTTATTACACTCTATGAGCCTTATTCATTAAGCGCCAATACTGCCGATCGCAGCTCGATTGAGGAAAAACGGCTGTTGCCTTGAATGGCAGGTTTCCCTGCGACCTTGCAGAGATTGGCAGTATCGCAGCTTAATAAATAATAAGGCCCCGTGACTGGTTCTTTCTTCCCATCACTGAACACCAAGCTAGCTCTCCGCTTTCAAATCTGTCTCAAGAAAAATCACAAATCGCTCCCACGAGTGGCCTTATCTCTACTGTTATTACTACTATGCTTATGTATTTCACATATCTGCATCCCCCCAAAAGTTATTCCCCTAATGCGCAAATATTTATTGCAAAATATATTATCATGCTGTCTATACTGAAGGCCTTTGTATATATGAATTCTCTATGTCTACTTTTAAGTCTGGGTCTCCTGTCTACAAACAATATTAGTATAGTGGTCATAACACATTGCATCAATGGTGAAATAACATGCCACTTGTGCTTATGGATCGTTTTCATGGGAAGTCCTGCTTCCTCTTATTAAAGCCGTAGTGCCACCATCTAAGCCACTTGTTATTAAGAGAGCGAGAAGGTAGCACTTTTAGGAGGACACTGCAACTGGGCCACAGCCCCCCTAACACGCTGCTCGCAAAGACCCTGAAAAGTAAAACGGGAGGAAACCTGTGATGGAGTAAATCCAACAACACAAGACTATTAAAGGGGGGACACTCAAGAGACCACAGAGGCAAAATGGCCGTGCATCAGATCCCTGTCTTGTTGTCTGACCTTTCCAACTGGTAGTAACTGGGGTAAGACTGCTGCAGCGCAGATGACTATTCACATTGTGCTAATTGGCACTGTGTCAACAAGGTGCCACTATTGCTGTCATGCGTAACATGGTTTACTCGCGTTTAACACACTGAAGCCCATAGCGCTGGAGATGATTGATCAGACTTGGCCAGACAGATATTGAAGGTGCTGCCATGTAGGGCATGGGGACATTTAGAAAGCAGTCTACGTGGGTGGCACAGCCCAGGAGAACTGCCAGACACTTCAGCACTGCATCATCCACAGGCACTGACTGCAAGAGAGAAACGCCCAGTTTGATATATTACATTCATCCAAGATAAACCCACTTACACTTCAGAACACATAGGACATACAAACATACATGTTTAAAATATATTTTATTGTGGAAAACAAAATAAAGTTGGATAAATACAACAGGCATGTGTGTACCTTTGCTTTTTATATTGTCCGACTAATCAAATTAGTTCCATGTCTTGTTTGCCAACTTCTCTGCAGATTGTCAGCTAACTGCCAACATCTGTTTATAACCTAATGACTTTTACAATTTTCTAATACGTTTAATTTTTGTTGCACTGCAAAGCATATGTACTTTGAACTTTGATTTATGCAACACAAAGATGGATCAGAAATAATTTGCAAATGTATAACAACCTATTTCTTGAGGAGAAAGTTACAGGACGAAAAAAACAAATGAAAAAATAAAATAAAACGTTACACTGCTCACTTGCTTAGCTGTGTAGAAAACTAAATATCAAGGAGAGCATAGTGGGGGATGGGGTCACAAGACATTACCTAAATGTGCCCCAAACCTAAATAAGGGATACTGGCTTTATAAATAGCAGACAGCTTTAAGCTTGTAGCATCATACAAAGAATGTGATTGGCTGCCCACTGCCTCTTCATAACGGTCTAGTGAAAATATCAATAGGTGATTATAAAAAGATAGCAATATGCAAAAGGGGGTTCATAATTACTATATCTACACGCTTTAATACGTTGATTGGTGTTATGCAATGGAAATGTTTACTGCTTATTCCTATTTAACTCTTATGTTGCAGTTAGTGATATTCAGTGACAGAATATTAAATCCTATGGAAACCTAGCATGTGTTGTAACATCTTGCATCTCCAGATGCCATACCACAGGGCAAATCTTGACTCCGCTATGAAGTTGTCGTAAGCAACACATCCTCCGGACATCTCAAAAGTTACAATCCAAACCCTGCGGTCCGAAGCCTAAACTATGTATTCTGCAACGGTGTGCCAAACCCACCTCCCATGGTGCTAGCTGCTGATAGGAGGCACATGGAATGCTTCTTTATAAATCAAGACATGTTGAGACGGTCCAGCACTGGCCTACAAATACAGTGAGCTGCAGAGTTTGAGCCAGGTTTCAGGATTAAGATAAGCCCCAGAGGTTCAACTAGCCATAACCCCAAAACACCAAAAAGAAAGTCAAACTATTTTACACCTAAATCAGAATGGCCCCCTTTTACTAACTGTCAGAGCAAGAGATAGATTAGTCCAGAATGGATTATTGCAGTGGCTCTACAGTCTCTTATTACAGAACCAGTAGCTTCATCAGGATTTCGGAATAACCAATGCGTTTACACAAGTAAATGCACAATCTGCATATGAACAGGATAATGGAGGTTTGCTCCAAAAAACCCAAATAATGTGTGTGGTTTATTTAGTGAAATACGTTTAAAGAATGATCTGGGAGTCAGAAAGGAAACAGGCCATTCATTACTCTATTGGCTAATTAAGAGACCAACCATGCTTAAACAGCCCAAAGAAAAAGTATGGCCGACTATGAAAAGATTCATACAATCAACCATTTCTTCTTCTGTTGAAATAATTACCCTAAAATATAAAAGCGGTTCATTTAAATCTTAAAGGAATTCAACACTTGTATCACTAAAGATCTATTAGCCAGACTACGTTGGGAAAGTCCTTTTCCTCTTTTGGCCGTAGAAAAATCTCTCATTTTACTGTGTGAGCGTGATAGAGGCACAGACCCTACCGCAGGAGGAAACGCAACAAAGACACAAATAAACTGGGCACAGAGGAAAAGAAAAAGGCGGCCAACACAGCACAAGAATACAAAATAGCATAAGAACAGTACCACAACTAACACAAAATAGCACAAAAAGTACAACATCGAACATAAGAGCACAAAAACAGCAAGAGCAACTAAATACTACAAAAATACAAGCAATCATACTTCAAAATATTTAAGATCAAGAATACAAGACGACTAAAGGAAAACGGCTTATTAAGCACAAATCTGCCACTCCCCATTATCTTTGTTTTACCATGTGGTGATGCTCAGTGTTCACACAAAGCATTTGATACATAAGTTGAACTGGATGGACACGTGTTTTTTTTCCACCTCATCTATTTTGTAACGATCATATTTTAAACTTTTCAGTCATGAGATTTCAAAATAAAATCGGATTCCCAGCTACTCTGCGTTTTGGGAGACGAGACGAAAAACTAAGAACACGGGCGCGGCAATGGGGTCAAACAGGATGGAGTCTGCATATTGTGAAAGGAAATGTCCTTTCTGAACATCTCCAAGGAGAAACTTTGGGAAATTATTATAGCTGTGGGATTAAAGATTAAGTGTATATATATATATATATAAGTGTATATATATATATATATAATATATCTATCTCTCTCCTCTCGTATATATATCGTCTATCTCTCTATACTCTCTCTATATATATTGTTCGTTATTCATTGTAATGTTGATATTTATAGTCATTTTAGAGTTATACGATTTGTGGTGAAACGTAGTACCAATGTGAAAATAGGTTTACTTGATCCAGCCTATTTAACTGGCTGTCCCTGACAATCACATATCTCCTGACGAAGTCGCCGCAGTGTGACGAAACGCGTAGAGCTGTGACGTCATCGCGTTTGTGTTGGTGTATTGGGAGTCCCTGGCTTCCCTGCGCTCCGGCTGGCGGTAATTTCAAGTGTTAGCAACCATTGTATGAGGGAGCAAAGGACGTGCAGGCGTTGGATGCCTTTACATCTTGCTGCCAATTCATGGTGAACCTGGGCTGTTTACATCCACTCTGCAAACCTGGGACTCACCCTACCACCGCAGATGACCACAATAGAGATTTCTCTCCCACGAATGGTTCTGTTTACAATCCTGTAAGTGCACATTCTTATGGGTTGCTGATTTTTTTAAATAAATGTACCTTATTTTTTACTCAGTTACGTGCTATGGAGCTTGCGCTTTTGTTTGTTTTTTGTTCATAGATTCCAAAAGTGGTTGGCTATACCACTCCCCTTAAAGCTGCAAAGACGCTCCCTGGATCTTCTATTGGGACTATATTTCTCTCTGGATTTTTTGTTTGAGTGGAACATTCAATTTGGATTTTCCTTTTTTTTTCACTATCACGTTATGGTTTGTAGATATTATTAGGTTAAATTGTGGTAATTTTAATTTATTTTAAATATGTTATTATTTATCATTTATCAGGGTTATTTCACATCCTCTTTAGCGCTACTTAATTTTTGTGTTGTATGTATTGTGTTGTATTTGTGTTGTATGTATGTATGTATGTATGTATGTATGTATGTATGTATGTATATATAAGAATATTATTATTTCATTCGCCTGACACTACTTTTCTGTAATATCTTCGTACGGCATTTCAAATTTTTTTGATATATATATATACATCAAAAATTTATTGAAATGCCTTACGAAGATATTACAGAAAAGTAGTGTCAGGCGAATGAAATAATAATATTCTGATCATCATCAGTTTAGCTGAGCAGTTTAATGAGGTGTTACAAAACCGTGTTGTTTCTCCCCTCCCCCACAGTAAGCCCTATTGTGAAAGTGAGATCCATGTGATGTCTTTTAAAGCAGTTTACCAGCCTGATTTTGTATTTTTTTTTTCTAACCCAGATGTTGGATTGCTTTTTGTTTGTAACAAGCCGGCCGTCCTGTTTTATTCACATGGCAATCCCTGCTGTTCTTTCTCGCTTGATCCACTGCACTAGGCAGCACAGAGCTGCTTTCCATGCAGACTACAAAAGGAGGTCATCTTATCTTAATCTTTTTAGATCTACTTCTACTTATGTCACTAAATGAGAGGGGCTTCGCAACCATGTGCATTTCCATTTTTAGCTCATTTACAAATACAATTTTTTTTACTTTATTTTAAAAAGAAAATCAGTCGGGGGGAAAAAAAAAAAAAAAACTATGGAGATTTCAACAGGACTCCTACTGTACAGTATGGTGATGGCGTCTTGAAAACAAACCTGCAGGGGGAACTGCCCCGTTAATATATTGCTCTGCTTTTAGATGGCCACAAAAAACTCATACTTTGCATGAGAAAAGTGAAGTACTGTATGCTAATTACCTGTGTTCCAGAGTAAGCACTAGGAATAGCAAAAGGGACAACTAAAGATCCTTCCCCCTCCTCTTCACCTTTGCCTTGCGGCTTACACACACTAGCATTTACTCACCCACCAATAGCAGAGCATGCTAAAAGCAACATGCGAGTTCAGATAGTCCAATCCACTTCCTAACCAATGATCCGCAATAGACCACTTGAAAGTGTATAGCGAGGGACGAAAGCTACGCGAGTCCTATATCCTAGGGAAGATTAACTAGAAGGAAGAGGTGGAAACTCTCAAGCGTGTCGCTGAATCCAATAACCTGAAGGAACTGCTGAAGTAGACACCCAGAATACAAATTCCTTTTACAGCTATATGGCCAATAAAGAGGGATTATGCCGGGGTTACCCACTCTTGTACTAGGCCTATTCATTTCAGCAGTGGTAAACGTGGAGATAAATTCCAGCAAAGGCGGCAGCACTTCCAACTTTCCATAGCAGAAAAGCAGACGGCACTGGGAAATATCCAGGGACATTATTACCTTTAATTGGTTATTAAAGACATCAATCTCTTGAAGTTTAGCTCGTGTTTCTTTCTCCACTTCATCCAACTGTTCTCTAAGCTGCTGACGGCCAACTTCCTTGGCTTCCAAGGCTCTTCTTAGTGTTAGGAGGGAGTCTCCTGGAAAGAAAAAGACGACATTAGTGTGTCACTAGCCATTACATTTTATTCTTTCAGTATTCGTTGATGCTTCCAAGGAAGAATACTCGCCTTCCCCAACTGAAAATGAGAGCAAAGTTACACACATAATGACACAGCATGTCTATACAAATCTAACAGCCCAAAGCACCTTCCCGTCCCAGAAAACACAACATACATATCCTCCAACAAACACTATTGGCAGAAAATGTCCTTGTTTGTGGCTGGATGAGATTAAAGGACATTAACTTGCGTCAAATGACCAGCAGAGCACTTCTACACTGAAGGGGTTAATGTGGGATGAACAGTTGCAATTGTTGTGTGTAGCTTTGGGAGACGTGGGGAGGGGGTTCTGATCCTTGTGCACGTTTTACCAAGGCGCAAAAGTCCCGTCCAGTTATAAGTTGCAGGATGTTAATTCGCAAGTGCAATCCTGGAAAGGAAATGAACGGTTCGACTTATTCACTACTAAAAATGCCTGCAACACGGGGAACTACTTGAACCCGTTCCATGCCAGCGAGGCCAGCAACACCCTGCTCTGGATGCATTTCAGGCCTCGCTGCCACGGAACGGCTTTTAAGAGAGATCTTTACCCAATGACCTGCTGACTGAACTTACTGTGCAAACTGTTTTGTTGAACCTGCTTTAATTCGTCATTAAGACACTGTTTCTCAGGGATCAACCTTCCAAGCAGCAGCTGAGACTCCTGGAGAAGAGATAGATAAGTAGTGGCTCTATACGATTAAGCAGTCTGTGACACTGTACCATGCTGTACATGCACTTGTCAAGTCATGGTTTGTGTACCTGGTTGAGTGTGTAGTTATATAACATGTAATAACATTTGCATCAGCTGTCTGGTTAAAGCAGCAATCCCTCGGTTGACACTTCCCACATTTTGGGGTGAGGGGTGTTCTGAACCAGTGTCTCCTAGAATGGTCCTACACCCAAAGCCCCCATGGTTAAAACAAAAACAAAATAAGAATTATATAAAGAGGGCAGTTACTGTCTCAGAGCATTTCATTCAACAGATCTACTATCAAAGTAGTAATATGCTTATGCAGCCTTCATTTGGCTGTTCACTTTTCCGAAGAAGTTATATATGATAATAGGAAGAGGCGATACAAAGAAAGAAAGAGGAAGCACTGCTATTTATCTTATACAGAGACGTAGGGTTGCCAGCTGTCCAGTATTCAACCGGACTATCCAGTAAAAAATTAGCGGTAATACTGGACATGTATGTGTATACCGGTATTACCTCTCTGGACATAGTGACCTGACTTGCGTGGGGAGCTGTGGGATTTCCCTGAGCAGGGTGAGAGCAGGGCTGTTGCTAAAGGGCTGGGCAGCTTCCTCCATCCTGATTGGCTGCATTACCCAGCAGCAGCCAATCAGGAAGTGGTGTCAGGAGCAATGGGGAGAGGCCAAGGAGATGAGGAAACCGCATGAAGCATAGAGGTGTGTGTGTGTGTGTGTCCAGCGTGTCGCACCTTTCACCATTGTGTCCAATATTTTTGGAGAAGCCACCTGGCAACCCTAACAGAGGTACCTGAAGGAAATGCTGGGTTTATCTTTCTTAAACACTACAATTTACGCAAGAATGTCCTCTTTGCTGGTTATAAAACAAAAGTTCATCTTACTGCAGGCTAGTGATGGAACATAAATAATATACCAATATAAAACTGTATCTGGAATGATTTGAATATATGTGGTGCTTTAATAACTAAATACTACAACACATCGAACATAACAGATGAGGATGTTGGCAGAGGTCCCACTTCAGAATTAAGCATTCCGTCACTAAATGATTTTACAGCGTAGCTTGGGCAAGCTCTCCAACTTAATAGAACACCATTTACAGCCTGTACATTATTGTCAAGTACAGCAAGGCCCCGCTTCTCGGTGCCCCGCTTTTCGGCGATCCGCTGATACGGCGGCACCGAGAAGGGGGCTGCCATGTCTCCTCAGAGGCTGTTGCGCCGGTATACGCAGAATATAGCTTGCGCGCCACAAAGGGGAAATTGCCAGGTAGCGCATGCGGATAAGGGGGAAATTGCCGGGTTGCGCATGCGCACAGCTGAAAATCACCGGTTCCGCTTTCCGGCGATTTTCACTATACGGCGGGCCCTTAGAACGGAATCCGCCGTATGCCCGGGGCCCTGCTGTAAATCTGAAAGATATTTGAATGTTTTCTATTAGGTATTATCAGATTTTCTTCAAATGTTTTCACATTTTTGCAACGAATACCAGGGAGAAAATAAAAACAACATGAGTCGGCTTACCAAGATAACATGGTATTTCTCTGTTTCCAAGTTATTAAAAACGAAATAGAATGATATCACTTACCTGAAGCTGCTGTTGCAAATGCGTGATTTCTGCGATTCTCAACTCTCGAGATTTATTAGTGCTTTCTATTTCTTGTCTTTGCGTGGAGAGCCGGCAGCGTATGTCTTGAAGCTTCCCTTCCAATTGATGCTTTTTATCATTCTTTAAAGAAAAAAAAAAAAGAAAGAAAAAAACACATGCTGCGATCATCAGAAATATTATAAAAGTAACTGCACACCCATAAACCCCAGTTTTAAAATTTCTATTTTTTTTCCACTAGTTCATTTCTCATGGAAGCTAGCTCAAACTCCAACACCCACCACATCATGAATATATATTTATGTCAAAAAGAGTGCTACGGAGCGTGGCAAATGTATACAACAAGAGACAGGGGAGCCCAATGCTACATGCAATTGACAAAACGTATATGGTATTAAGTATAAAGTTAAATATTTCAATAATATTTTTTGTTATTTAGTTAAACCCTTTGGCCAAAGCGTCATAAGCCTCCATACCAACGTCAAGGTATAACCAAACTTGCAGGTCCTAACACTACACTGTGAACCGTTCCTTTTACTTCTGTAAGAGGGGAAAGAACCGTAGTAGATCCTGTTCTTGCAGCAAAATGAAAAGACCTCCCAAGTTAAAAAGGTGAGGAGGGGGTGAGCTCTGGGGGGGGGGGGAGGTGCCTCATACAGAGGTAAAAGGAAAGGTTCACAGTTTAGTGTTAGGACCTGCAAGTTTGGTTATACCTTGACGTTGGTATGCAGGCTTATGACGCTTTGGTCAAAGGGTTTAACTAAATAACAAAGAAAATATTATTATTGAAGTATTTAACTTTATACTTATTACCATATATGTTTTGTCAATTGGATGTAGCATTGGGCTCCCCTGTCTTTTGTTGTAGCCTTACACAAATATCATGATTGAAATAAATCCAGAGCACACAAGAAATGCTGTGCAAAAATATGTTTTATTATCACAGTCAACATTTATTATATTAGAACAGTCAAGGAAAAATTAGTCCAATGTTTCGGCATCTATAAACCTTCATCAGGATTTTTAGAAACTGATACGCGATTCATTTTTCTTTGACTACGTTTTGTCATAGTATAATATATTGTTGTACTGCATTACTCTGAATTTTTCCCAATATCATCGGAGATAGTCACAGTCAATAAGCTTATTCCCATTAGGCGGCAAACACTTTTACTTACAAGAGCTTCAAGCTCAAACTCCAGGGTCTTTTTCTTTGCCTTCAAAACCACAATGTCCTCCTGCTCCTTGTTTCTTTGATGTAAAAGTTCTTGTCGCCGGTTACGCTCCCATTCCAAGTGTCGCTGGCGTTCAAGTTCTCTCTTTGCAGCCTATAAAGACATGATGTCATGAAAACACAGACACACACAACCCAGGTCTCCCGAAGCAGCTATTCTGGCCTTTTTCAGACCACTTGAAGTCAGTGGAGATTATCGTCCGTAAACAGCCCAAATGGCCACTTTGGCAGATCTAGACTTGCCCCCAAAGTCTATGCTTCTGATGACCAGGAGTTACAAAATGACGGCTATACATTTTTGATCCATTTTTTTGTCCTATGGATATGCAAGAATACACCCAAAACCCATTATTAACAAACATTTTGTTCAGATGGGCTTTTAAATATTTTCAATGTTGAAAAAGTAAAAACATACTACAATGTGGAAGATATTCACAACCTACATTTTTCTAATTGGGGAAGATAGAGTACCCATGAGCGTCTTTGCATTTCTTCCAGAGCTCACGAAACCAGCTTCATTAATACCATGGTCCCATTAGATGGGTACGGTAAATTGTGTATTCTATGGGTGGTTGTCAAGCAGGGGGAGGAAGGGGGAGCCGGTTTTGAGGTGAGGGACAGGAAGCCTGGCGGTGGAATAGGTCAGTCACGTCCCAGCTCTCCCCCTGTCAGTGGCCTTGGCGTAGGTGGTTGAACATGAATCGTTAAAATATATTTGCCCATTGAAATGGCATCACTCAAACCCCTGAAAGTTTCAGGCATTTCAGGGGAGTCAACTTGGTTATCTGCCGCTGTTCTCTGCAGCATGTCAGTGAGAAACTATCGTCTTATCCTACGAGTCAAATCTGAGAAACGGGCTCATCGGTTACATACATTCGCAGCACATTCCTAACTCAAATGGGGTTATTACCGCTCTAAGCTGCATTTTGTTCTTTTGTCAAAACCTGACAGCCCCAGGACACTTAGCCAAAATATATCTGTGCCTGTAAACTTGACTGAAGTTAAGACTTTTCTGCAGAATTAAAGACGTGGTCCAGATGGCGGAGAACAAAACAATGAAACCCATTTTTACGGTTATTTCTTCTGATTATGAACAAGATAAAAACAAGTCTTCTAAAAAAAAATTTTTTTTTTTTAAATACCGACTGCCATAGAGAACCGTTTACATCCTCCTTGGGGCCGTTTACCTCTCGCCTTTCTATTTCTTTCCTCCTCTCATCTTCTCTCTGACGTTCCAGCTCTCTGAGCTTCTCCAGCTGCTTCTCCAGCTCTTGCTGCCGCTTCCGTTCTTGGTCCTGGCGTTCCCGTTCCTTGCGCTCGTGCTCGGCCCTTTCCAGCTGGGCCAGGCGCTCCTGCTCCTTGCGCTGCTGCTCCAACAGGGTCTGCCTCCTCTTTTCTAACTCAAGGTTACCGCGCTCAAAGTTCTCCCTTTTTTTATCTTCAAATGTCACTAGGAGACAAACAAAATCCTCTGTGATTTGATTAGCTTTCTTCTGTGCGAGAAGAATATTTCACCGTTTGTCTGGCCAACAAAAAGGCAAAAGGGAATACAATGTGGCTGCAACACGAGATAAAAAAAAATTGTTTAGTTTTAGAACCCATAAAAAAAAGGTACATCAGGTTATCCTTCAGTTTTCTTCTTTGAGACTTTATTCTTTAAATGCTTAAGCGGTTTGATGGTGCAAAATAATTCTAAAAAAAAAGGTCCATTAAAACCGCTGCCAATGAAGAAAAAGACAGAATAATAATAAATAAAAAGAACAGATTCTTCTTGTCGGACAAATGTGAAATAGTTACATAAGGAAAGAGATGAAGCTTTTGTGTTACCTGGTAACCTTTTGTCCACTAGCTGCGGTTCCTCTTCTGCTGGCTCCTCAGGTAATCGCTGATCAACAGATACCGAGCTCATCAAGGAAATGCCACTGCCGGAGCGTACCCTTCTGTAATGGTTCAAACGTTATTGCAGCTTTCCATTTTACATCCGGTAACTTTTTCAGTTAAATACACATCTAATTGTTGATCTGATTTGGTTACTTCCTGAATTCCTTGGTATTATAGGTCTAGTAGTGCATTTGTGGGCAACCCAAAACGTCCATGAACCATGACTGACATACATACGTGTGTACATGTATGTGTATCATTATTTGCAGTGTTCGACAAACCTATACATCTGCACGCCCCGGGCGAGTGGATTTAACAACGTGGCGAGCGCCTATTGGCCCAAGCAGCACACGTTTGATACTAGGTGGCGAGTAAATTTTTTTGTTCGTAGAGTAGATTTTTTGGTGATTTGTCAACCACTGATTATTTGCATAGCCCCATTCACGAACATTATGTTCTGCAGCAGTAATAGTCGCAACCAAATAATGAGACATAATGGGAACAGCGGCTTTAAACATAAAAGAAAACATTAGGAAAGAGCCCCTGCGCCAAAGAGCTTACTATCCAAGTGGTATGTCGGGAGAACTTAGCGCAGGGGGGCTCAACTCCAGTACTCAAGTGCCCAGTCCCCCCCCTCTAACCCCTCCTCCCCTAACAGGTCAGGTTTTCAGGATATCCCTGCTTCAGCACAGGTGGCTCAGGGCTCAGTATTGACTGAGCCTCTGAGCCACCTGTGCTGAAGCAGGGATATCCTGAAAACCTGACCTGTTAGGGGAGGGTCTTGAGGATTGGAGTTAAGCCCCCCCCCCCCCTAACTTGGAGATCGAAGGAGGGTGTTACAGTAAGTGCGTCTGCAAGGGGCAAGTACAATGGAGCTACTGAAATGCTTAGTTAACATGGCTTGTTTTTAGACAGGCCTCGAAGGTGGAGAGAGAAGGTGCTTGGCAAATATTGAAAAGGACATTCAAGAAGTGAGAGGCAGGAAGCTAGAGGTTTGTGGCAGGAGAGGGCTTAAGATACAAGAGGTGGGATACAAAAGGGCCGAGTAGTGTATATAAGGAAAGGCAGAGGAGTATATAGCCTTGACAGAGAGGAGAATTTTGTAAGTAGTACGGGACCCAACAGGACCTCAGGAGAGGGATTTCAGTAGGAAAGACGCCTAGACGGACTTAGGAGAGTGAAGTAATTGTAGTAACAGCGTTTAGGGTACATTGTAGAAGAGACAGGCGAGAAGCAGGAAGGCCAGGCAGGGGGGAAGGTCAAATATTCAAGACGGGAGATAACTATGTTCTAGCGAGTGTGAATGTGACAGAAGAATGTGAGGGAACACTCCTATGCCGCGGCTTGTTAAAAGGGGCGACAAAGATTACGCGAGCACGCGAGCATATAGATATATAGAGCGAGAGAGAAAAGAGAGAAGAGGCCCAAGGACAGATCCCTTGGCCAACAGAAGGATACTGGAAGGGATGGTGTTCGCAAGAGATACAAAGTACAATTAGAGAGCTGTGAGGAAATCTAGTACTGTATACAGCTTTTTGTGAACATAGACGTGCACAGTATCAAAAGCAGAAGAGGTCAAGTAATATAAGCAGGGTGTTGTGGCACCATAAAGATAATTAGTTATTTTGGATAGGGCTTTAGTCAGTGGAGTGAGGAGAATAGAATAATCACATACCGAGAAAGCTAGATAAATAAAATTATACGTCTTCAGAAAATGTGACAAAAGATCAGAAACGCATCTCTTCCCCATTAAGTATAGCAATATTAAAAGTGTATTTATTTAACAAGACAATGTCAAAACAATGTTATTAGCATCCCTAGTACTTAACAAAACAGGCCTTTTCTATTATCCTTCCAGCAAACCTCACAATTGTATGTGCGGTATTTTCAACCGAAACACAGATTAATTGTACTTTCTTACACAGCATGTCACAAAGACATGTAAGCTATTGCAGTCTACAGCATTTGCGGGCAATAGGTGGGCAGTTGGGACTTTACCTGCAGTCCCCAATCACCGCCCTCTCCCCCCGGTGCGAAGACGTTGATGCCGCTGATCTGAGTTTCTCCCCATTCCCTTCGGTCAACTGTTTTAGGACAGTGCGCTAGTGAATAGTGTCCCGCTCCTCATGTGCTCAACATAAGGACCGAGGGTAAGCAGAGAAGCGGGACCGTATTAAGGAACTGCAGGGGGTGGGGAGGCGCTCATACATGCAGCTGCAACATTTGTGCTCCCTAACAGAGAGATGCAGCCCCCTTATGTCACCCATCCCCCCCACCCCCCACATACATCTCCCACTCTCCTCCAATGTATTCTCTCGCCTCAGTGATTGTCAAGTATAACGTTTGGCCCTTTCGAGTGCGTTTCCTTCAGTAAATCGTGTTCCCCACCACTGGTCTTTACCAGAAAGGAACCCTCCTAGCCCTAAACGAATACGGAGAACAGTAGAAAGCAAAAACAAGATAAACCATACAAGTTAAGCGCCATCGTTTCCTCCCGTTTGCAAAATGCGAGACGCTCGCCTAGTTTCTATAGGGAAAACAAACACTGATGGAAAGCAGGAACACGTGCCAGGCCTTATTCAGTGGTGCATTCTGGGAAATTCACAGCTTTTCCTTACCTAAAAGACGGTGGGATATAATCAGGAGGCAAAACAGAAGGCAGAGGTTGGCCAGACATAGCAACATCTATTAAGTGCATAGCCAAGATGAACTCTTCGGCTGTTAGCTTCCCATCTTGATCAATGTCTGAAAGATTCCTTTGAAACAAAAACATCAAACATATGATCACCACAACAGATTGCACACTCAGTAACACAGAACATGTTCAACAAACGTCCATCATTAAGCTCTTATTATGCAACACTCCCCCTATTGTGTTTAAAGTATTTTGGAATAAATATCCCTAAAAAATGATGGGACAAACTAAATAAAGAAGAAACACAAGTTTAAACTGAGCGATTATTTTTAAAAAGCAAGCGAGAGCTGGTAAAATTGTCATTTCTAATTCAAACGCATTATGGTTGATGGTGTAGGACCTTTGCCATCCTAAAGTACAAACTCTTGCTTGTACACATGATACAGCTGATATTCTTACCATATTGAAGCCAGCTGAGCTTGTGGTAAACTTGATTGCATAAGAATAGTTCTTGCTTGAGGACCTGAAATAAATAAAAGGTTATAATTCATGATGTATCTTTTATTAAAATCAGCAGCAAATTCCCTTGAGACTGGCTGATATTAAGCTTCGGTTGGACTTTAAAGTAATCTGTGACAGCTGTCAGGTAGCGAATGTGATATAAAAGCTGGGTGTCAAAGTCACCACCAAACTAAACTGCTAGGATGTGCTGGGACACGCTCAAGGACCACACGCATACCCCACTCTGTGACACTACTACTATGGGAAAAGGGGAACAGAAAGGGTTACCTTACTGCACTGAGGAATAGTCAGATGGGGACAAAAGCAATTGTGTGCAGCAATTAAACCTGTTTTCATCTATTATGGAGTGTTTATAACAATCCAAAAAATGGATACCTGCGGATTAAAGAATTTATAATGGATCGGGCTACTGTAGGGATGTCGAGAACCACCAGTGGTTAGATCTTTTACCCTTAACCAAAAGGCAGTTTCCTCTCAATTCCATCATTTTGAGGTCTAAACATAAACCTTTTTTTTTAAACCACAGTCTGCCTAATCTCACCCTAAAGCAGTGCAAAAAAAGTCAACTCAATGTGGGAGAGGTTACAGAAGTGTCTGTGGAGATGTACTTCTATTGATTGCCAGTATATTAAATCAGAAGTCCAGAATGCTCATATCCACATCCTCTTTTTATACAAAGATGGTTACCTGTTAAATGTCCGCTCATGGTTTTGTCATAGCTGTTGAACAGTTGTCTGTACTTTAGTCTCGAGGATTGTGGCACAGCCCAGTCTGCCACTGGCGGTGCACTGGAAAACAATTTATCAGTGACAATGACAATCAGCTTATCAGAAAAATCCATCTGTCCAGTGCAATTGCTTGACGCAACACCTCCATTTTAAAATTATATATATATATATATAAATATCTTCCCCTCCCCAAACACATTGGGGTCAAAGCAAGCTCTCCCGAACATGAATACAAAAACACCCAAGCCCTGTGCTAAACACAAAACCCATTGAATTATCACAACCTATTAAAGCAATTCACTTCCATGGTTTTGATGGAGCTATCTTCATATGCGGGATTCAGCCTTCCTTTATTAAGTCTAAGAATCTGAAAACAAAGCTAACTAAAAAAAGCTATTTTACAGTAGCATGCCTAATAAATTAAATGTAGTTCATACACACACTATGACATGTCACTAGGACATGTCACTAGGACACACCTGAACAAGAAACCTGTGAGGTGTTAAAAGCACATGAACAAACTACTTCTGTGAAATGAAGGCTACTAAAACCATGTGCTATGTAGCACCAATCAGCTTAATCTCTTCTTTACTGCCTTAGGCTAAGGTCCCGTTGCACGCGTCCGCACGGCTGGCTTGCTTGCCGGCGGCGCGTGCAACTCGCTGTACCGCGATCTGCGGTCTACAGGAAACTTCAGTAGTAGCGGGGGGCGTGGCCAAACGGGTCGGGGGGGGTGCGGCCATGACGTGAGGGGGGGGGGCGGTGACGTGGGGGGCCGGAGCGGGAGGGGGGCGGGAGGGAGGGGGTGGGAGGGGGGGGGGGGGGGGCGTGGCTTGAGCGGAGGGACCCGCTACTCTTCCCCCCCCCCCTCCCTCCACGGGCTGCAGGTAAGTAAAAAAAACACACACACGCAGGCACTCATACATACACACACACACACACACACACACACACACACACACACACACAGACAGAGACAGGCACGCACGCACTCAGGCACACACATACACACACACACACAGACAGGCACGCACGCACTCAGACACACACACAGACAGGCACTCACGCTGCTTTCACTCCACACTCCTCCCCGCTCCCCGAAGCCTCTCCTCCTCCCGCAGCCTCCCCTCCCCATTGGCTCACAGCCACACCACGTGACGCGTCGAAGCTAGGAAACACCATTCTGTGGTGTCTCCTAGCGGCTGACGCGTCACAGCGTGTGATCAGCTGTGCAGCCAGTGGGGACCGGGACCGGCTCGCGAGGATTCCCCTGCTGGTGGGGAACTCGCGACATTGCCGCCCGCGCCAACGAGCGCAGCGGGTCCCAGGCCTTAGGCCGCGCTCATGGTGGCGGCGCGGGTGCGCGCTACTGAGTGCACTCCTGCACCCCCAGCGATGTGTGCCCTAGGCCAGCGGTGCACAAAGTGAGGGGCGCACCCCCCAGGGGGGGGGGATCGCTGGGGGGGGGGGGGGGGAGGGGTGGGGGAGGTGCGCGGAGGTTACAGAGGCCCCGTGCTCTTCCACTCAGCATTTAATTTAAATGCCGGGGGAGGCATTTAAATTGAATATGCAATGTGAATGTAATGTTTATTTAGTAACTTCATTATGTTTATTGTGTATGTTGTTTTTTTTCCCTCCTTTTTCTTTTTATGAATATAAATGGTTTATGTGTATGTTGCATTCTAGGCATGTTTGGTCTGTGACATGCTTTGTATCTAGAGTTCAGCAGTGAATGAGTTAAACATATTCTCTTGACTTTGGGATACAATGTCCGCATTGTTTATATTGTATACATAAGTTGCTTTTCTTGCTCGTTTTTGGTAAGAACTGCTGCCCTTATAAAGTTATGGGTTTCCCTTGGGAAGACACACACGTCTGGACCCAATATGTACTAATTCCTAGCCCGGTAATTGATTGGCTGTGGTACAGTGAAATACGCGCTTCTGACGCTGTGCGTGACCTCCTGACGAAGCACGTAGTGCGAAACGCGTAGAGGTCACGACAGGTCACTCTGCGCGTATCCTGACAGGCTGAGACTGCGTTTGCAGGGAGCCTGGGCGGCGGAGAGATCTCTGCGGTGGCGTGATCCGGATCCTTGTACCCTCGCCGCGGAACCCGCTCTAGGCTTCAGTGTAAGTCTCCGTCTCCCCCTGTCAGTCTTGGGTAGTTGTTTAACTATATTTTAGTTTTAATCAGGATTATTTGTTCTGTTTTTCTTTTGAACACTGCCCCTTTTTTATTATTTTTATTTTCATACATTGTGTGTTATGTTGCTTGTAGATTTAGGTCTTCTGGTTAGAATTGATCTATCCTATGGTTTGTGTTCATTGTAACCAAACTTAGCTTTGTGACGCATTGTACTGAGGTGGGCTTGGATCCCCTCAGTTTAGTTTTAATTGTCATCAATGAACATTTTACCATTTTTTAATTTCTGGTGCGCATTGTGTGCATTTTTCTTTCATTTCTTCAAGGGTGCCCCCTAGGGGGTCACCTTGTTTTAGGAGCTGACTGGGGAGACGCTCCGCACACATGCAGCAAGGAGATTTATGTTTCCAACACAATATATACCTGCAGCACGAGCGCTGAATTTCCTATATCATCTGCTATGTAGCACCAATCAGCTTAATCTCTTCTTTACTGCCTTAGGCCGCGCTCATGGTGGCGGCGCGGGTGCGCGCTACTGAGTGCACTCCTGCACCCCCAGCGATGTGTGCCCTAGGCCAGCGGTGCACAAAGTGTGGGGCGCACCCCCCAGGGTGGGAGAATCTCTGGGGGGGGAGGGTTACAGAGGCCCCGTGCTCTTCCACTCAGCATTTAATTTAAATGCCGGGGGAGGCGTGAGGCCTCTGTAACTCTCTTACCTGATCACTGCCCAGCCTTCGGCAATGCGTTGCCATGGCAAATGAAGCCGCCGGATCATGTGACATCACGTGTCGCCATGGTAACGCCCGTCAAATGACGCGGCGAGATGACATGACCCGAGACGTCATTTGACGCAGAGTCTTAGGAGGGGGGGCGCGAACGCTGCGGCTCGCGGCAGGGAGGCCGCAGCTTGAGAAGTTTGTGCACCCTTGCACTAGGCTTCAGGAGATTGGGGATGGGAGGCGTAGGCGAACGTGTCACGGATGAGTCATGAAGCTGGTTCGCCCTCATTGGCTGAACCAGCTCACATGATGCTGTCGTCATGTGACTGCAGCCCGAAATCACAAATTTACTTGTCGGGCCAAAATGTAGCAACGTTGACGCAGCAGCGCCGCAGGCACGTGAGGAACAATAGGAACAATAGGAACACTGGTAAGCGTCCCGGACGCCACATAGCGCGCGCACATAGCGACGCCACCATGAGCGCGGCCCAAGTCTTAAGGTTCATTGGAATCCATGACTATCACTGGGATGCCTCCAAGTCGGGAAATATTTGCTTATTTTTCCTTCCTGCATTGTGGAAAAAATATGTACTGTATATTTATGTAATTGAGCCAATTATTAACAGTGTCATCAACACACAGTGCTGGAAATGAAACTTAGAACGGCATGAAATTTAACCTTCACAATATAAAACAAGTTGCTTCCATATCTGCTTTTTGCTCAGAGCAGGGTGCTCAACTCCAGTCCTCAAGCTCCTCCAACAGGTCAGGTTTTACGGATATCCCAACTTCAGCACAGATGGCTCATTATTGAGCATCAGTCAAAGATTGAGCCACCAGTGTTGAAGCAGGGATATCCTGAAAACCTGACCTGTTGGGGGGCTTGATGACTTATTGAGTATCATGGGAAGCAAACAATACTGGCCCAGACCCTTTCATAGATCATAGTTTTGCTAGTCCTTCCAATGCAAGATCTTAATATAGTGACTACATTGCATACACATACAAAATACAGTTTTGCACCCCAAAACTGGAACAACCTACCAGAGACTCTCACATCCACCACCAGTTTAAGTTCTTTCAAAACTAAGACTGTCTCACATTTTAATCTGGTCTGTAACTGTTACATAAGCCTATAATATATATCTTCTTTAACTGTGCATGCAATGTCGTGTATATAATGTATATCCTGTTCATTTATGTTACTGTATTTGTAACCATGTATTATTTGTCTTAACTCTATGCCGAGGACATACTTGAAAACGAGAAGTAACTCTCAATGTATTACTTCCTGGTAAAACATTTTATAAATACACGTTGAATCCAGGATAGATTAGTCTATTTGATTTTCTATCTTCTGCTTTCCTGATCTCTACTAGAAACGTAGAAGAATATTTGTTGCGAGTGGAAGATCTTAACCGCTCACAGAAACGTAACAATTCGCAATATAAACCGAGTGCAAAAAGAAGAAAATTAGACTGAAAACACAGATGCAAACAAAATATTGAGACTTTCCAAGAATTGCAGTGTCTACTCTAAACCCCAGTCTCTGATTGCTGCTAATTCAAGGACTGCATACAATACATAACCTGATTAAAATGCCATTGAGGAGTTCTCACAAAAAGACATCTGAGACTACATTAAGATCATATTGTACTTACATAGCAACATCAAAGGATTGGGCTTTTTGAAGTTTAGTGTTAATCTGAGACCCAGCACCCGACCGGCCGAACGACGAACTCTTTGGCAATGTGGCTGCAACGACAAACAACGTCTTCTAAAATACTGTCCCCAACTTTCCTCCCAGGATTAACATTTCTGAAAGACTGATACACGAAAATGTATATGTAACTGAAAGTTGACATTATATACTGTAGCTAGCCTACAAGTCACAATCTACGCTTTCATAGAATAAATACATTTATAAGCACAATTGGCTAATAAGATGTCTAGTAGATTTATTTAAATATTGTTGCCAAAACACCAAATGCTTTATTGTACTTCAAAAGATGCGAACAAACGAACAGATGTCTAGCATATCGTTAATAAAACATGATTACGCAGTAGTGTCAAAAGAGTTGTAATACAAATGTTCTTTACAGGTTGTGACATTTAAGAGAGGAAAATGGGTATCTATATGTAGATGTTGTGCATTTAAACTAGAGATCCCTCAGAATTCTTCAAATAACACCAAATTCAAGTCAATGCAACCTATAATTACACAGATATACAACTCGGTAAGATTTAACGGTGACAAAGTCACGTGTATAAAAATCCTTCTATGTGAACCTGAAAGCCCATGCAGAACTTAAATCTATACGTTCTAGATTTGTGTAGCCCCAATCATCACAGCCAGTGCATCATCTGGAGTTTCTGGAGCAGGATTAAAGTAACCTGGGTGAGGCATGTGAGGTGTGTTTATCTCTTACTAAGTGAAACATTTATATTAAGCCCTTGTATCCCGCGGGAGCCTGCACAGCAATGCGTAGTGGGCTCCCGGACACACAACAGAAGACAACACCATTTCATAGATTTTTGCAAGAAACTACTTGCCGGAATTAGAACTCAGCAGCCTACCAGGGTGAGCAAAAGCAGGAAGAGGCTGTATAACGGCTGGCGCTCCGTTAGCCATTGGCGGTACTGCTGTGGCAGGGACAGAGGACACTAAAGGAGGAGACATTCCTACTACTGGAATATGCGGCACTGGCACAGGGGATACAGCTGCAAGGGGAGGCATGCTAGCAATTCCACTCACACCTGGAAAACACAAAACAGTGCACCATGTACAGAAGTAGGGAGACCAGACAGAAAAAACAGGGCACAGTGTAGAAATGTAAACAAGTGATTTGGAGCTGTACTGCACTGTCTGCACGTTCTCTCGCGCTGGTCCTAGTTAAACGCTGGGAAGGAGAGACGGGTTGAAAAACACACAAATATATTTTGGATGCAAAAGGACATTAAAAATCATGAAGTTTAATTGTGTTTAAAAAAATAAAGGTTTGCTTAACCACATCAGTGCTAGGGGCCCTTATAATGCACTGTGCTGATATTACATTTGGTACTCAAGGGTTTAACATGTATTTCAGTGGACTAGTAACACAACTAAAAAAGTTTGACAACTTGAGCCATACCAACTTACAATGTAGGAACCAAACCAATAAATGGGAGTCACTCCAATCAATGATATGCAGTACTAGCGTTTATCTCACCTAACCCTTCATAAGCATGATCATTTCTCTTCCTAAACAAAGTCTTCTTTTTTTTTTTTTTTTCTCGTAGCTAAAACGGTGCGTTTGAAATCCTCTAGCCCAGCATTGTAATGTACTAGGAGCCATGTTTAACCCAACCGCTTTACAAAATCAGACAAGGGCTTGATAAGGACAGTGGGATAACGAGTTTCTCTTTTAAGAATAATTTTCTGCTGGACAATACGGTGTAAGGAAGAAAAAAAAAATGGGATTTCTGACCACACCATCAACCGCGCATTGTAAAATTGCACATCGGAATACAGGATGAAAGAATGATGTACATTCCGCAGGGCAGTCCTGGAACATATTAGAAAGTACCCCACACCACCTAACCGTTCAAAGAGTATTCATTTGAAACATGGATGTGTGTCTGTGCTGGAAGTACAGATAGGTCGCATCACTCCCCTCCCATCACTCGCTTTACAGCAACAACTACAAACCTTTTCTGGCCTCCTAGGAAAAAAAACATTTAGACTGAGGGGTGGGGGAGGAATTATTTTTTTTTGCCTAGGAAGAATTGCATGAGTGACCATTTTGACAGAATTGTTGCATTTCTCAAGCTCTGTTGATCTCCATTAATATCCCAGGAGTTTAGGACTTCCAGGGGGGGAAAAAATGAATATCAAAGCATTTATTTGGGGCAACAAAAATACAAGTCCAAAGCTGTCCCACACTCAGTCTCAGGAGGACTCTCCCCATATACTGTTTGAAGTTACTTCCATGGAGCCCAACTGAGCCAACTGATGCTTTGCCGTCATTCCCTGGGCCTCAGGAGATGGGTTGACTTGGAAAATCTAGAAATATTTCCCCCTCCAGTTAGTCCATATCATGTCGTTTTCTAAGCTGAAAAGAACTCTACCTACAGCCACTTGCCCCGGTTTAAAAAAAACTCAAGAGGATTTAGAGTAAGTTAGCTTTAAAGTATACATTTTAGCACTCGGCCTCCCCTACTCACACAGATTCTTCAACCCCCGATTTTCCCCATGGCCTACTTCCTTCGGGTTATACTCATTTAAATACTAAGTCTGACCAGATATAGAAGGTGCTAGTCTCAAGTTGCTAAAGTACCTATATTGTCCAATTATGTGGGTTTTTTCAGAGTTGTAAAAAGAAACTTGGGAGGCTTGGCTTTACCTAATGAGACTCGCGGGGGAGTGTGCAGACCACTCGCCACATTTGATACACTTTGAGGACATGGTAACAAAAGCAAGGGACGAATTTCATCAATTTACAAACTTTTATCCTTGCACAATCTTGATATGGACAAGAAATATCTAGACATGGGGTGGGTAGGGGGGGGGGGAGAGGGGGTCTTGACCTTCCTTGTCACTCAAAGTAGTGGAATGAGATAAAATCTCAACCCTTTCCACTGGCACAAAAAACAACAAAATGCTCCACAGCTTATACCAGCCATATGTCCTCTTCTTTTCTGTACCCAAGGCCCTTATGGAACCCTGTAAATAAAAAGTTAAAGAAGATTGCTTGAACTCAATGTACAAATTCATACTAACCAAATGCAGTGGCACTAGTCATGGCAACGGGTGGCTTCACCATAATTGAAGGGAGAGCAGAGGGCATGTGGTAACCTTGTAGTTTTAGTTTGATAAGTTTCATAGCTATGGAAAACTCCAGCTGGTCCATCCTCCCATCGTTGTTCATGTCAGCCAGCGCCCTACAAAAAGATTAAACATTATTATCACGTATTGAGAAATAACGAGGTACAAAACCTAACAGCCCAGGAAACCAGAAAAAGCTCCTACGGGTGATCAGTTACTAGGAGCCAACACACATTTTTTGCAAGGGCCTAAGATTCAAACTATCTGAAGAATGAATCATGTATCCCATTCCACAAAAAGCACCAGTTTGAAAGTTTGGAAAGTATGACCCCTGAGAGGCATTCAACAAACCAGCACCGAGATTCTGGGAGTTATTACTATGCAGCAATGGCTCCTCATCTGGGATTCTGGGAGTTATTACTATGCAGCAATGGCTCCTCATCTGGGATTCTGGGAGTTATTACTATGCAGCAATGGCTCCTCACCTGGGATTCTGGGAGTTATTACTATGCAGCAATGGCTCCTCACCGTTTCATCCTCATCGGTGACTTATTTTTTTTGCTCATTCTTAAAAGCACAGTCAAGTGCAGGTCCACCGTTAATTAATGGAAGTAACATGTCGAATGAAAAAGTGCACGTATTAAAAAAAAATAAAAGTTGCATTGGAAAGGTTTGTAAACAATACAAATTAAGAACTGGGATACATTTTAGTTCCCTTATCTTCTTCATTCTGTGCATCATATATGCCAGTGAACTGGCTATTAAAGAGTAACTGACACAGATGACCTATGCAAAAAAATACTTGTGATGGAATGAATAAAAAATGGTTCCTGTTTTATGCATAAAAGGATCTTGAGATTGGCCAGTTATATTTACATATGGCACTTATTATACTCAGGTTTGCTGTGTGCTACTAAAGTGACTGTACTTCCAGGAAAAAAAAGAAAAAATACAAAATATAACTTGAACGTAGTCTGGCCATGATAACTTGATGCTTATTTTATGCAGGATTGGGTAAATGTGTTTAGCTGAAGCCACTCTGCCTGTTCTCCCACTGCCTGCTCGTTTGGCACATGATTCATTACCATTTTACTAATGCATTTACGTGGTCTTCCTTATAATGCGACAGAAGAAAATCAATGGCAATTAAATGGTTCTTCATTTTATGTTGGACAAAATGAAAAGAGCAGATTTAGTAAAACATGCTTTTGAGGGTAGGCTACAATTACGCTCAGTATCTCCACACTGCAAGTACATTATTATCCTCCGTTATTTATACAGCTCCAACATATTATACCGTGCATTACAAAGGCGTGAAACACAAAACATAAAGAGGTCGCTACCCAAATGAGCTTACAATCTAAAGGAAAGGAAGAGATCTCAGGTGTAGTGGGGTCACCAAAGAGCGGTGCAGGTAATTGATATGCGAGTAAAAGTGGGATAAAAGAGGGCCTTGGGAAGGGGTGTGGCGGGAGGGGGCTAGTCCCAGTCTTGGCACGTGACGCTGCATTGTCATTGTGCCATGGGACGCCACGTTGTCATGGCAACACATCATCCTGTGACGTCGGTTCGTCATGACACTACAGGAGGGGGCCCGCTCAGGAAAAGGTAAGACGCGCACACACACTTCCTCCCCCCAAAAATTGGCGCTATATACAACTCAGCCTTTTGGGAAATCCATCCCGGAGCACAACAAACAGCAGTGAACAGAATCATACTGCCAACACCCTTCAGCTGCCACTCAGATGTACTGCTGCCAGACCCCTCAGCTGCACTGATCAGGGCTCTGCAGTTCCCAAGGCACTGTGTTGTGAAGTATATTTGCCTGCCATCCCCCAACTAAGCTTTTCACACAGATATTATAGTGCGTTAGTGACATAGATTAATCCTACAGTAAATTGGAGCACTAGCAGAGTAGGATTTCTGCAAAAAGGGGTATTATTTCAATTATTTGGCTGGGTTCCCAGTATAAATGGCATAAAACAGTTTGAATGTGAATAAAGAGGAATTAAGGATTAAGTCGTCCTCCGTGGCTTGGTGTACTACACAGATCCCTATAAAGTGCAATGCGTATCAAACCGCTCTGTGGCAGTCTTGCTACTATTGCCAGATATAAAGAGTGAGTGAATAACAAATATGTAGTCACTGTTTTGCAACAATGACGGTACTAACCCACTTGCTTTAGCATCTAGCACAGTCTAGAACCATGTACATTTTTTTCTATTACAAACTCCTGCGACAGCACAAAAAAGCTGAGAAGTAGGATCCTGCAACACATCTCTCCGCAGATATAAAGAGGCAGTTCAAGCAGCACTTGAAAACATTTTTTTTCAAAAATACACCTTTTTTTGTTTTAATATATGCTGCCTTCGATTACCTTTATTGAAAAGAATTACCTAAGCTGCTGATCGATTCGTTCTCCTGTGATCAGCTAAGATCCTGCTTCCCAGAGTTCACTTAATGGCTGCCTTTTAGTTTCAATCAACCCTTCAGTCCGTGTAAGGCCGTGCTTATAGTGCCGGCGACTTCGCCCGAAAACAAACGCATTGGGCACGCGACGGTGACAAGCGACGTCGCGAAAACCCGCCGCCGGCAAAATTAGATTTTTTTCAAGGGCCGTCGCGTCACGTGACGGCCCTTGAACAAATCAAATTGCGGGAATCCCGCGATGCGGCCGACCGGCGAAAGATAACTTTCGCCGGTGGCGACAGCGACGGGTGACGTCACCCATCGTATCGCCGTCGCCATCAGCGGCACTATAGGCAAAGCCTAACTCAGCAGCTACAATGTATTCTTATACTACTACGGTAACATTATCTATTATTAGAGTTTGTAGCTGGGAATACTGGCAACAAGTGATCACCACAAATGTTACACCTATTTTGCACTGCTGGAGAAGTGTGCTAAAGCCTGCTATAGAAATCAATAGAGGCTCAGTATATTAAAATGCATTAAAAATGGCATTGAGTTGAATTAAAAAAATAAATAAATAAAAAACACACATGATACTGCCTGGATTGCTTCTTTAAGCCTGTTTGCTGCTGGAGAGGGATCATATTGAGCACTTTTCACCCTTTTGCTGCCAGAGGGGTACTGCAATTCCTTTTTTGAATGTTTTCGTACTCAAAGCATTTGTTAAAATCCAGGGGATAACAGAACCGAGTGGCTAGAACTTGAAGTTTATTTATTTTAATTTTTTTAAACCCCTTTCAGTTCGATGCCCCTGATAGGTACAGAGGAAAATACAATTGTGCTAATTTCTAGAAGCCCGGTCAGTTCTGGAGATTTTGAACAACCTGGACCTACTAGGGAGTTCTTGGCAAGAAGTGTTCGTAATTGTGCGTCTATCAAAAGGTATCCCACAGTCCGCTGCAAATCAAGGTTAAAAAGAACCACATTGCGACCGAGCAAAAGGCAGAAAATAGGTAAATGAAACAATGAGCGTCACTAACCCACTTCACAGGGGGCGGCTGTGGGATGCAGAGGTAATATAAAGTCCCACACAAGCCTCAGTGATATCATACCCTTAAGGGTCAAATAGAGTCTACATTACCAGTGATCTGCTGCCCTATGGGGAATGGAAAACCAGAGCCCAAGTGGCAAATAGTTCCCATAGTAGGTACACACTCTTAAATCTAATTTGAACCCTTCTGGTGCTGTAGGGGACTACAGTTTCTCCCTCCCCTCCCCCGGCACTAAAGGTGTTTGTATTCCACACGTTTTCCATACTTACCAGATCTGTGCTAAAACGGGCTGGGGTAATCCAGATTGAAGGAAAAAATTCCTAGCTTGGTCACCTGTAAATGGAAGGGGGAAAAAAACAAGAGTCAGCCCTACAATAAGGACACGTCTGAGTGATACTGATCTACTTAAACAGACAGTCCCAAGTAACAGGGTGTGCCAGTGTAAAATACATATGTTTTCATTGTGTCCTGTGAAACTCAGTCTAACATTATGTATCCAACTAAAATTACCTAAAAAGAAAGTACAAAATAGTAACTGAATGTATCTGAAGATTCTATGAGTATTTCAGTATTAGGCGATACCTTTTTTATTTGGACTAACAATAGCTATTATAAGACAAGCTTTCAAGAGTTCTCCTCTCTTCCTCCGGTCTGCAATACTGATTTACAGAGATTCCAGGAGCTTAACACAGATGTAATAACAGAAAAACAAGATAACCATCTCAGGCAGATGATGCAGATGTATTGTCTGCTGATGGATGTATGGTCCCGTGTCTCACTGTCCCTTTCATCCATTTATTGCCCTGTCTGTTTATTCCTTCTCTGCATCATCTGCCTTAGATTATCTTGTTTTTCTGTTATTACATCTGTGTTAAGATCATGTAATCTCAGTAAATCAGTATCGCGGGCCTGAGGAAGAGAGGAGAACTCTTGAAAAGCTTAATTCTGAAGATTCTAGACAGAGAAACACACACCAGCAGGTATTAAAATTGAATATAAGTGGGACGAAGCCCCTTTATGTCCCTCTAACAGAAATGCATCTTATTGCTGATATCATTTCAACAGCATATCAGCACTTCTCTCACCTTAAAGACTTTCCGAAAGAAACTTAAACTAGGGGATACGTTTGGGCACGGAAAAAAAAAAAAAGAAACCAGGCCATTTAAAAATATATAAAATCTCGCCATTTTCTTTTGTTACACGTTAACCCTTCATAAATGTGTAAGGCTGCGTCCATAGTAGCACCGACAGCGCTCCTCCACGCTAATGCTGAGGCTCGCCTGCTCAATCAGGAGCGATTGTATGGACTTGCAGGCGAGCCAGCGTGCGCGATTGGGAGGCGGAGCACTGACATCATGAGGCCAATAGCCCGTGAAGCACTGACGTCAACGTCACGCCGCTGCTTCGCTGTGATTGGAGGTTTTCAGCCGACAGCGCGCTCAGATACAATTTCTGAAGTCGGCTGAAAATCTCTGCGCCTCAGCACGCCTGCGAACGCTCGCGGGAGCCCCCTCTCAAGACATCCTCATTGAGGATGACGGGGCTCATCGCGGAGCGTCCGCACGGCTCAGCGGTGTCGGTCCTTCTATGGACTCAGCCTAAGAGAATCTCTGAAGAAACAAAACAATGTAATATGTACTACCATATTACTAGAAGCATGCATTCATATTTCTCCAACTTCATTAAGGTTTATTTGTGCGACCATAATTACATTTTGCATGAAAGATAATACAAATATTCCACATGATATAACAGAGGGAGAAAGTAGCATAGGCCTGTAATTTGGGACAGTGTAATTGATATACTAACCAAATTACAATCCATGTGCTCAGCATGAACTTGCGCAAGTGAGTTACACAAGGAATGTGGTACAGACCACGCTCGGAAGTAGTGCTGGCATTTACTACATTAATCTGATCCCGGGTCAGATTAGCATGCGCAGATCCCATTAACAGACGGAAGGAAAGGACAGGCGACTGGTTCACAATTCTCGGCTTGCACACCCACGTTGCTGCATGGCAGCCATTTTTTAGCTGCCTACATCTGATTGTGCTTTTACGATAAAGTATCCGATAAAAAAAAGTTTTCCAAAATACAGCAAGATTACATCAGTGTGCTCTCCAACCGTATATAAAACATTTTCATTTTCTGCACCAGGAGGTTACAATTCCCTCCCCACAGAGCACTGCAGCATTAAACCATGCAGCACTCAATGGTTTAAGCTTTCTGAAAGTCAATCAAGTCGCAAAAAAACCTCGCATGTTAAAACAGTATTGAACGGATGTCTCAAACATGTGTTTAAGTATATATTAATGTGCACCGAAACACAATATCGGCCTTGTTTCCGAAACCTAGCTCAGTCTAGTGAATTAACTGAAAGCGCCTGAAAACTCTCCAAGGAGGGAAGGGAAATGTGGTCACGACCGTTTGCTAAAACGCAACTGTGTAAAGTACATAGAAGGTTGGAGGAGTATTGGTATTCTTATTTGGGTATCGGATATACCAGCGGTGGATGTTTGGAAAAACTGACAACATGTTATGTGTTAAATGTCTAAACAAATTTTACATTGAAATGTTCCAGAAAGTAACAAAGTTACACAAACTGTTTTTTTGGGGTTTTGAGATTTTTAGGTTCTCTGTTTCCTTCTGTAACATGTGCATCATTGCGGATAAAGTCATGTTTTATAGTTTACTTTGTTTTTATGTTATTCTGTCTATAAGTAAACCTATAATGCCTTCCTATCATATCTTTGCCTGGCCATAGATGTGATCTAGTCACTGAGAACTTTGATATCACAGCATAACGTCACAGCATATCCCAGCTACATCATAGGAATCTACAGTGATCAGAGCAGAGTCCATGAAAATACACAACACTAATAACTTAGCTCACATATTTATGGCTGAGGGAACTGCAGAACAGTTTGTTAAAGTACATTACCAGTGATAAACCCAGCTGTTGGCTTGAGACTGTGGAACTGCTGGTCATGTTTGGTTCTTTCCTCCACAGTTACGGCCCAGATTTCCAAATTCCCTATGGAAAGACGACAAAAGAAACAACTTAGAAGGATCATTACAGGTACATGACATACACTAAAGAAATGTCAGCTCTGAACCAGTATGTACTGAAAATATTCATTATTCTCTGTGAATACGATAATTGCCCATAAATGTAACCTGGAAAGCCTTCCGTTTTGAAAGCTCACATGCAACAAGGTCACACTTCAATATTTGTATTGAGCAAACCAACACACCCAACTGGCCTCCTGCCACATTCCTGAACCAAATCTTCCACTTCCTGAGCCACACAACCCGGCATTAATGCTCAGAAAGTATTCTGGAAATGCTATCTTATACAGCAAATAATTGACCCAACAGGTACCAATCCAGCACTTGACAGGGCACAAAGCACCCGTTTAGAACGCATTGTGGCCTGATAAAACTACAATTCCTGTGATAATGCCCTATTGGCATATTTCTAGCTATAGGGCTGTTGCCTCAAATCAAAACATAGTATAAGCAGCTGTTCACATTCTTCAAATCAATTTTTATAGCTCTTTTTGCTCACTTTTGTTACGGTGTCCTGCATTTTTTATACTTACTTTGTTGGTTACAGTTCTGGTGGGCATGAGAGGGGACAGACTTTAGAAGGTATTTATAGCACTAACATTTTCTCTTACCTGGCAATATGCTGCAATCCTTTACTACTTAATTACTTGTAAGGGAACTCTATAAAGAGCCAAAGCGTGCAGGGAAGGAAAGACCAATGCCCAAGGCTGATCGAGGCAGAAAATGGTTCGGAGCAATCTCCTCTAATCCAGACTGTATCGTTAACCTCACTCCCCAACACGTGTGCACAGTATATGCCCTGCAGGGAGATCCCTATTGATACACCGTGCCTTTGTGAAGAACGTGATCTAGGCGTTTTACAGAATGCCATCGCCAAACTAGCTTTGACACTTCAGAAAAACAACGTTCATTTGTATTTGCATAGACGTTTGTGATTCTGATACAAACCCAATTTGTTGACCAAGAACTTTATTTCCAATTAGCCAACTTCTCCATGATGTACACACTTACCCCCAAATGGCGTAGCAAATTGAGCCATGGTTGAGTCCCTCTTAGCTCACTAGTAGGTGCCTGAAACGAAACCAAAAAATGAAACGTTTGTTAACTACGATGCTTAAACTATGGTGTGAAGCCACACAGTTCTCTTCAGGGCATTCGGTCTGGTGAATCTTTTTTTTTGGTTTGTTTGTTTTTGAAAGGGAGCGGCTTAGTCCTGCCACTTCACCCCTGTACAGATAAATCCAACAACACATCTGTACTCGCTAAATCAGTTTTGAACTTTTAAACCCCAGTGTTATTCCGATCCTTTTTTGGTATCCAACACATACTTGGTATTTGTGTGTAAGGGAAGCTATTGACATATTAGTGACTGATGTCATCTTGAACCAACGGAAGTGGAAAGCAGCAAGAGAACATGATCTCAGAAAATTAAAAACAGACAGATTATTATATGAATGGAGTCTCAATGACCAGAAATCGTATTACATAAGCACGCTCTGCAAGGGATATATCTGGTGTTTTTGCTAGCACTGCTGCCGAGACACTTTGAATTAAAAACGTGTTGTTTGAAGACAAACTTTAGAACGGCAGCAATTCAAATGTTTGTAAGACTGCCCATCACATGGTATATACCCTACATGTATAGGCGAATTACATTTAAAAAAACGTGGTGCACTCACGATAACCGTAATATTTGCCACCGCTGCTCAGCAGAAGTGGTCCCGCAATAAAGTGGATCCCACCGTCAGTCCAAGAGTGTAACAAAGTTGGCACTCGTGTGGTCTTGTGAAAAGGTATCAAAAGATTTATTGGTAGTTGATCAAAGATGTAGTCCGCTTACCAAAATGTCAAAGCAACTACCAATAAATCTTTTGAAACCTTTTCACAAGACCACACGAGTGCCAACTTCATTATACTCGATGCCTATTACATGCCAGGAGTAAAGTCAGTGAAACATAAAACCGAGATCCATTATTCTACATCGGATGGCTGGCTCTCAATGGTGTAAGGTTAATATATCGGCAACGCTGGACTGATGTGTGCAAAAAGGGGCAAAAAGGGCAAAGTGACATTCAGAGGCAAAAAGAGAGACTAGAGAATGAATCAACACAAGAGGGGAACAGTATCTTATGGCAAAGCAGTTGCTAAGGAGAAGGTAAAACCATGTGGTATCTGGGAAGAACGTTTTCACTAAAGTTTGGGAGGGGGGGGGCAAAGGTCAGTGTTAACTGTTATTTGCATGAGAAAGGTCCCACACAGCGCTCACTGCTTGTAATGCCATACAAAAGCTATATTACCATGGAGGAAAGCTGCAATGCCAGCACCATGTATGTGTACAATATGCGCACACTCGCACAAACAAATCATGTCGGCACAAAGCTACAAATGATAACCAACACGGTTTTGTCCTCCTGTACTTCAGAGACTTGAATTTTGGCTACACTCCAGTGTTTCCAAGGGGGCAGTTGACAATGACCATTTCCAAAGTGATAACAGGAAACAAAGAATCCCCAATTCACATCCAATGTGACAAATGTCATTCATTGACATATTTTCTTCTAATTAGTAAGGGTTTTGGCCAACACATGTAAAACATAACAAAAACTTATATTTCCAAACAAAACATTTAAAAAAATTTTTTAAAAAGTCCTGCCACATTACAGGGAATTTTGTTTAAATGTGGCATTAATGCACAGGGTAGCTTAGCCAGCCATAAAATAATCTTTTGCAAATAAGTTACCAGTTTAATTGGCTTTCGTAAATAAATCTATTAAGCCAATAGAAAATATTTTGTAGGGTGGTGATGGGAAATTACCAGATGAATTTCTTAGGGGCATCTGATTGGGGGGCGGGGGGGAGAGTGTTTGTCAATCAAGTATTTTCTTTACCCTTATCCCACCCAGTCCCTTGTAAAGATCCAACAGAGGCTCTGGCTGTACAAGCATTTGCTGAACCCATAGTGCACCCTACAAAAGGGAGCAGTCACAGGAATGCAAACCCCTCCCAAGTCTCTGCTCATGTGAAATCAACTGTAAAAATTATAGAATAATAATAATAATTTTAGGTGTCAAAACAGGTTTTTGAAGGAGGGGTGTGAAGATTGAGATAATGTGTGTGGCTATCATCACCTCCATTTTGGCCTAAACCACCATTTTCTGAGTGTTTGCTTGTATGTATGCCAATTTGTTTCATTCATGAATGAACTGTGAATGTTTGAGTCTGCAGAGTATCGCTTCTGGATGTAACCCCCCTTTGTAATTCCTACGGGTCATGTAATAACTAGAAATAGCATTCGTAAGCAATTTCTCCTGTCTTTAGATATTTTTGCTAACCGTAGGGTTCTGTTATCTGACAGATACAGTCACATACAGGGCTGAACAGAGTAACTCCCTTATGTCACAAGGTTAGGAGGCCCACATTATGGTAAATTATCGATAAGAATATAGCAATGTAAAGCATATTTAGGCATCAACAAAATATATTTTTGTAAGTCATCATATATCATTTATCTCAAAGCCAGCCCCCTTAAGGGGTGTATTACTCATTTTGAAATGTATAAAAATGTGATCCAAGCAATATGTTTTCAGAGGCCTGAGTTCCTTGTTGGAATTCTTTTCTCTCAATTGTGCCATGGTACAGATAAACTCATGTGTTACCTTGTGAACCCTTGTCTCATTGATCTTATTTCAATGCTTTGACAGGGGAAAAAGGGGGGGGGGAAGTGGGGTGGGGGTTGAAATAGAATCAGCAGCCCAGATGTAATAATTAGAACATGTCACAGGCATTAGTTCGCTGGTCCCAGAAGCCTTCAACCCCATCAGAAGCCAGAAAGAATGCACAATTTCAATATCATACTAGGAATATAATCCAGGGGTTCTCAACTAGGCCAGTAATTAGGCAGAGGCCTACTAGGCCCGGGCCTAGAGCAGCACATTTCAGGGAGGCCAGTGCTGCGGTTACAGAGGCCCCACTCTTCCCTTTAACAATGACACTGACTGCCTGCGGAGCATGGGGCCTCTGTAAAGGACTCTTACCAACTCCTGCAGCTTTGCGGTGCTATGACAACGTGACATCACATGGCGTCCCGTTGTCATGGAAAGGCGTTGTCACATGATATTTGGATGCTGCAAGAGGAGGCCGCTGGGGTAAGTGCCTATGGAGGCAAAATTTGAATCTCTCTCCCCCTGCACAAGTCAGGTTTCAAGGATATCCCAGCAACAGCACAGGTAGCTCAGCAACAGCACAGGTAGCTCAATCACTGGCTCAGTCTTCGACTAGGATATCCTTAAGACCTGCCCTGTTTGGGGGCGGGGGGGTCTTGAGAACCCTGATCCAGTCCCTTATTTTTGGCTACCACAGCTCAGACAATATGACCCATTTCATAAAAAAATCTTACGGTCTTCTGCAATCCTCTCTGTAATATGTCTGCTCAGACAAGCAAAATCCCAAGACAGCAGGGAATTTACCATTTTAGAAATGGGATACAGAATTTACCATTATCAATGCCATCTCAATCTGTGCACCTCGTTCAAAACCATGTGCACTCAAACTTGCCCGACGAAAGCCCAATGAAGGTCAGAAACATTGCATTTGTTTGCTTGCAACTAAAAGGGCACAAGACTTACCCCAAGCTTGGATGTCCTGCCTTCCCCTTGTGAGGATGAACACACCGCGAGAAGTATTGATGAGGGCCGTCTTCGGATTTTTGCTATTTTTCCTAGTACTATACAGGGTGGCCGAGCTGTTTTAGGAGGTACTGTATGTGCCAACTTTCTCTTTCAATGTTTTGAGCCCAATCTTTGTTCCATTCAAATGAACACAGCCTAATTACAACAGACCCAGCATAGGATGGTCAGACTATACGGGCTCTTTCCACACAACCTCAATAGAAGTCCTTCCGTTGATTGAGGGGATGCAAGGCGTGTACATACGAGACACTTGCGTTTGTGTTAATTATTTTACATACAAAAAGTAGACCGGGGAATTCTCATCGCTCTCTGTGAAGAACAGGTTTGCGCTGTAATGACCGCATTGATGCCCTCCTGTTCAATTATTGAATAGTTCCCAGTCAGCAGCTTTTTTTCTCTTGAGAAACAGAAGCGAATACAAACACCACTTACTTATTCCCCCCACTGATCAGGATGCAGTGTCTATGGTGTCTAGCACACAACAAATGCAACATCTAGTTTTGTGCATTTCTGTTTAACAAGTGGTCAGCCCTCCTTCCTTGTTTTACACATTGGCAACTGTGTGTGGGTGATTAAACCCGTCAGGGCCTCTAACAATCCAATGCTGCGGTTTGTAGTGCCAATCAGTCAGGGCAAAGCACACTCCATAGTCAACCTTTGTCTCCAAGTGTTTCCCCCAAATATTATTTGATTATACACATACTTGGAATGAGAAACTATCATTTTTGGGAACGACAGGCACAGATTCTGTGCATTACATGGCGTGTGTGTTTAATACAGGAGGGAAAGCGCTTCGACCTCCAACGAGGACCTTTGAGCATGAAAGTCCCTGCTGCCCATCCTTGCAGCCGCCGCTGATTCTCAGCAAATGTGAGTTCCTCATCTATATGGTATGTGAATGAATAATCACAAACAGTCAAAAAACTACAGCTTTACGGTTTTTAATAAATTCACATAGCCATAAATGTGTCAGTTACTTAAAAGTAGCAATCCCTGATGGATGTGATGAATCTCCAGAGCTGAACCGCCTATATTCATCTCCAGTGACTCGCTGGTTCCCAAAACACTTACTGGTGAAGTTACCAGTATTATCTCCTGTTTTTAAAGGGTATTTAAATAGCTATCCAACTTGCAGGGATTGTGTGTTACTTACCAGCTTCCTATTGGATAGCTAAGTAAATATCTCAGGAACTGGGCAATAACCCAGAGCATGGTTCAGCTCCAGAGAATTCCATCCTGTAAAAAAATTAAATAAAAAAAATAGGGTAAAATTAATAAGCCAGTAGGGGGGTTTTGCTGCTCCAAGTGGCAAATGGGTGGAACCATGTATGCATCCTCTAGCAATTAGCAGGGGTTCATATTTTGGTAATCACTCAGGTCAAGTGTGGGAAGAACCTCTGAAAACAGACCGCAGTGTCTGCTTTATATACAACCAGAGAGCAGTGGTGCACAGAAGTTTCCCGCAAGTCACTTTTGAAAGAAATGCAGGTTGGTAACCTGTTCTGTGAGGGGAAACTTTGTGGCAGCCAAGTGTTTATAAAGCCCCATCTGATCTCCTCTGAAAACAAACACTTCGCTTCCAAAGTGTGGAGATGTATGGTGTAACTACATAACGTTACGGCAGCCCTGTGAACATGTACACCTCACAACACATTAAAGGATTTAGTGTAATTGTTGAAGCAGCAATGTCTCCTATAATATTAATTAGGTGGGGGGGGGGGGGGGGGAGTGGCATTGACAAAGAAAATGGCTTCAAATGTATTTCACATCGGTGAGTTCACCTTGGTGAGTCAGCTCCTATGATCTAGGTACTGTCACAACCTCATCAGGGTTATCACAAAATAGTAACTAAAAAAATGATCTTTTTGGAATGCACCGACACTTTAGAAACATGTAAGACTTTGCTACGAAGTTCATTAAAGTTTAACCATACACCGTCTACTAGAATGTGGGACAGAAATCTGGGCTAATCGTGACAAAGAATAGAAGAGGCAAGGTTTTTTAAGTGAGTTAAGGCAGCCATACCCATACTGCTCCAGTCCAGGAGTACCAGGGCTTGTCATTATAACCCTCCCCCCCCCCCTTCCGATCTCCCGAATTTGGTGGGAAGCAGAGGGTTTCAGGAGCTGAACCTCATTAATTTCAGCTCTGGGGATGTCCTGCTTCCTGAGAAACATACCTTTGTAGATCTCCCCAACATGATCCCCCTCCAGGGTGAATATTGAGATTTAAAATAAAATCTCCATGGAGATACTGGCAGCACCTTCAGAGATCCATACCTTGAGAAGCAGGGGATCCCCATAGCTGATGTTAACTCAGTTCCACCTCAGGGACCCGCTGCGTCCGAACTACACCGAATGCTCCTGTAATGAATAGGGCTGAAGATATTGGGTATTTTAATCAATCTGGCACACAAGGGGTCAATGTTGGTTACAAATTGCCAATAAAAATACAAGGATTGTTTTTATGAAAGGTCAAGACCCTTCCTGTTTCTATGTTGATTTCGAAAGGGTGCTTAACCTGGGGCTGATCACTGATGGCCCACAAAAGGGACAAACTGTCTAGTCTGGAAGTCATTAGACGATAACCAGATAATGGGCTTTCAGCCTTAACAAAAACACATTCTTGAAATATCCCCTGTGCATCACAGAGGTGGCGAACAGGTTAGTTTGACGGCTTTATTAAATATGACGATGCAATGGGCTTTACAACAATTTGCAACAACAGATATTCTTAACTGCTGTGATTAGACGAATCAAATGATGCCAAACATTTCATGATTAAGAGGTGCCAAAGACATATCTGTTTCTCCTTCAAAAATAGACGTTATGTGATCATATTTTATGTTGAAACGTGAATGTTAACTACACAGATAACAGTGAAGATGGCATTTGTCTATTTATTATGGAAATAAAGTTATGAAGTCTTTTATATATGGAGTCAAACTAAGTCAATCAGGAAAGGTTTTTTTTCTTTTAAGGCGCAAAAATGTCAAAGTGTCTGGATTGATGATATGGGTGAGATAATGTTGGTTTAAATGGGAGAAGGGTATATAGGTTTTACCAAAGGGTTATGAAAATCAGAATTCAACAGAGGTGTATTTTGGGATCAGACACGCGAGTTCTCATCTTTTCTACGCCAGTGACCTCTCTGGGAAGAACCTATGACATGTGGCAGCGTATAGGGATTCTTGAATGTTTATCTTTATATTAAGAAATTGCCTGCATTTATTGTAACTGTATGCTCTTGTAATAATATTTTTTCTGTAACTTAAGTACTGTCTTTCTGTATATTAAAGTGAACCTTTAATAAGTAATACTTTGGGCTCTCATTTAACTGTTGCACTCGTTGTGGAGAGTAAATTACATTTTCGGACACATTTTGCTATAACAGATGTGTGTTAAGTGCACAGTTTTTCTTTAAGTAGACTCTGCAAATTATATATTTGTTATTTCTTTTGGTTGTGGCAGTGGATCAATAGATTGCAACCGAGGAAGGGTAAATATTAACTCATTTGAAGTACCTTACAAAGGAGAAAGGCGAGTTGAGCTATGTGCATTAACCCTGGTTGCATATAAGTCACATGCTCACAAGTGTGCTGTTCTTGACAGATGGTATTTTGGGACGAATTGAGGGACGATATTGTTCATTTGAGGGACGTTTGCAGAAGGTGAAAAGTGGGTCAGCTAGAGAGCTGTGCATTAGCCCTTGTCCCATATGCAGGTCACGTGCTTACAGGGGTGCCGTACGGGACAGCTCCTTTCATCATGGAACAATTAACGTGTGATCAGTTTTCCCCATTCACTTTAAAGTAAAATAAAAGTATCACCCAACACAGATCATTTTGCCCTTATGGGAACTGAAGAACGAGTAGCAATGCTGTTGAATCCAACATGAACCCCAACCCTGGTAAAACATTTTATAAATAAACCCTGAGCAGCTTTTTAAGCAGACTTGTTACCTCTCAGTTATGTCCAGCCAAGTGACAATAGCTGGCCTTGCATAGGTAGATGGCAGACTGCTATTTTGCACCATAAAGCAGGGGTGCTCAAACTGGGGGGCACGGCGCTTACAGAGGACCCGCGCTCTTCCCCAAAGAATATAAATTAAATGCTGGGGGACCGCGCAGGGTCTCCGAGTTTTCTTACCTTGTCTCCGATGGCGCGTCGCCATGGCAATGCGACATGACCCCGCGGCGTAATTTGCCACCGGAGACAAGGTAAGAGGGGGTGCACGAGCAGGGGGGAGGGGGGGAGAGCAGGCAGGGGTGCACAGGGGGAAAAGATTGCGCACCCCTGCCCTAAAATATCCTTTAATACTGCCGAAACAATGTTCATAAACCATGTTCTCAGTGTGTTTGGGCACATGTTAAAACAAAACGTGTCAAGATGTAATTTTAATTAAATAAAATACAGTTAACAGCTTACTAAAAGTATAGTGCGATTGCAAACCTCAAACAAACTCATTTAAACCAGGTTTACTTCTGTCTCATAATTATATCGGCATTTCTCCCATAATTGCATCACTTTTCCCTCGATACATATGCCCCAAGGTGACCTGACCATCCAGACAGAGGAGATCCGAGACAGCAGGGGGCGGAAAAGTGAGTCCCTCCCACCCCCACTAGACCCCGCAGATCTAAAGGAGCAGGTAGGGAGTGGCGTTGGGGTGATTAGGGTGGGCAGTTATGATGGGGTCAGTCCTTTCTTCACGTTGGACTTTATGGCATATTAAACCTCCTTTTGAGTAAGACCGTGTGCCTGCTTCTTCTTCTTTGTACTGGAACATTTGGGACTACAGGAGCTCCCCAGGACCAGCGCACCGGCAGCTAAGTACAACACCTCTATTACCATTGATATTGAGTGCGTATCTCATCCCCTGTCTATGTCAGTCCTTTCTTCCCCATTGACCAGTGACGAATGCTAGTCCCCAATATAATTTATAGACGTCCTTAGGAGACCTTATGATTGTCTTCTTTACTTTGATACTTTAAATAAAATTGAATCTTAGGTCAATCTAGAGATCCATAAACATTAACCACACCTGTCTATTTTTTTAATCCACATTCTCCCAGGTAAATTGTTTGATGGTCACTGGTGACTTCCTTAAACCAGCAGCCCAAGCTACAGGGAACCCCCAGGTTCCTGAGATTCTCTTCCCACAAATTCATGTCCAGGAGAAACAACATGGCACTGGGGTCAGTCTCACTGGCCGACTGAAAGCCATGAGATCATTGCGAGATGACACTGCTGCTTCAGATTGGACGACTCCACTGCTAATGTTTTTCCGTGCAACTACCGGCAAAAATAAAAAGTTAAATATCTCAGCATGGGGGAAGGGTGTCTGGAGCTTTGTGTGCTACAGTAGTTCATATAAAAAAAGGTATAAAATAAAAAAAGGGAGGAGGGGCGGATTGGTACTTCAACAATCTTAGTCTGTGTGCACTAATAGCGACTCTAGTGTCCTGAACCATGCAACACTGCATCAATATTCAATCTACAAATTAGGAAAAGAACAGCTGTTGCGAGCTTCTCAAACCCAACTGCCTACACGCTGACCACTGTATCTCTAGATAACTGTTCCCAAGAGTAATAAAAAAATTTAAAAAAAGGACACAGTCTACATGAGCCAAAACTCCCAGGGTAAACACAGCTGGTGCGTCTTCACTGGGTCGGCTTCAGAATGCAGTGAAAACATTTCACACCCTCATGTTAGCCCCGGACCAGCCAATGAAAGGGCACACATACTGTATTTAGAGTGCGCGTTTATCCGCTTCAAGTGAAGGTGCAATTCCACACAGCAAGATACACCAAGCTACCGATAAGAGGAGAGCACTCCATTCACTTTATTGGGACGTCCTATGTAGCAATTAATCCTCCAATTAGAACATTTATAATACCAAATTATAAATGCTATGTGGACCGTTGACCTCATCAGTGCAAGAAGAGCCAGTGATAAAGGGATACATGGTGTGGCACGGTTTGGCTAAAAACACCTCCTCCACTAGTTTTATCACGATTCAGAGGGAACAGTTTGACCCAGATATCTAAGGAAAAGAACAACCAAATCTTTACTAATCATCGTTGGGCTTTAGAGCAGCACTTCCAGCATTCACCATGGCTGACATTTTCAAGAAGTCTCAACCCAAAATTTTTCCCAAAAGTAATAATCCAAAATAAAAAGGGATTTCTCAATGAAAATTATACAGAATTAAACGGAAAAGACAAAGAAGAAAAAAAAATAGAACCAACTTTTCAAGACACGTTTCATTTTGATCCACTTGGATTGTAAGCTCTTCGGGGCAGGGACTCATTTGCCTAAAGCACTTATTCCTACGTCACATGCATTACTGCTGTGAAGCACTATGTACATGGATAGCGCTATATAAATAAGACTATACATACTCATTTTATTGAAAATCTTTCACCCAGACTTAACACATTCTTTGTCCTTCAAGCTGATTTCCATGCTGGAAGCTATGGAGACTGCATTGTGAGAGTCTAAGCATGGACCTCTTACCTATCGTTTCATTATATTTAAAGTTGTATGTATTTTAGGTTTTGTTCTTGACCATACCGCTACATGGTACTACACTATGGAACTACATGGGCTATAATAGATATATATATCTCATATATAAGATATGATATATTATATATAGTACTATATATCTGTATATCATAACTATATATAGATGATAGATATCTATACTATAGTAGAGAAGATAGTAGATAGTCTATATCGTATATCAGGAGATATATATATATAGTATATATATATATATATCTATATATATATATATATATATATATATATAGTTAGGCCGTTTCTTTATAGGCAGACGCGTGTGCGACGAGCGCATGGAGCCCGAGCAGTGTGTGTACTCAGACAGGGAGGCGTGGTCATGACGTCACCCGGTGGTTCACCCTCATGGCTGAAACAATCACGTGATGCAGGCGTCGCGTGTGAAAAAAACGAAATTTTTCGGCTCTTCAAAATCCTGCCGCGACGTCGCGCTCCTTGATCGGGTAGTGTATTTTGTTCACGCCACGCCACATATAATCGCGGCCTAAGTGTGTTGTGTGAAAATGAAACATTGACGAAGTGATTAAAATTCAGGTGGGCCAACTCCAGTCCTCAACAGCACCAACAGGTCAGGTTTTCAGGATATCCCTGTTCAGCACAGGTGGTTCAATCAGAGGCTCAGTGGAAGCCTCTGAGCCACCTGTGCTGAAGCAGGGATATCCTGAAAACCTGACCTGTTGGTGGCTGTTGAGGACTGGAGTTGGCCACCCCTGGACACTGGTTCCCACCAAAATTGGCTGGTGTTAGTAAGATCCCAATCCTTTGAATATAAATGTAAACCAATGGTCACTCACTCTCTCAGAGAACTAGCTTCAGTAGTTGGGATAGAAGTTTTATAAGAATATGCTTTATACAATTTTGCAAGATGTGACCAGCAGGAAATGAACTCATAAATACAGTAGATAAATATAATATAGCACAGGCATATACACATTTCATAGCATATCATTAATGTGTATGTTCTGCTTGAATGTCTAAAATACCTTTGAATTGTTCCACTTCTAAACCAACTGTTGATGATAGAGTTAATGTGTGTTAAGGCAGGGGTGCACAAACTTTTGTTGCTGCGCCCCCTGCCTTGTCTCCCCCGGCGCTTGTGCCCCCTCACCCCCTTTCCTTAGTGCAGCGTCAAATGACGTTGCGGGGTTGTGTGGCGTCACATGACCCAGCGTTGCCATGGAGACGCATCCAGAAGCCGGCTGAATCTCGGTAAATTGAGGTTGCAGAGGCCTCGCGCAGTCCCCCGGCATTTAAATGCCCTAGGGAAGAGCGCGGGGCCTCTGCAACCACAAAGCCCTCCCCAGAAAAATCTTGCACACACCCCTGTGTTAAGGGATGCTAGCTAAATAAGCCTGTATATATGTATATCATTAATAGCTCCCACAAGTACTGAGCACTTTACCAAGCAGACAGTACAAGGAATAATACAATATATGCATACAATATCATACAATAGGAAAGGAAAAATCGAGGTAAGTGGTATGTTAGGAGACTTAGGCTGGAGCCATGGAGCCTTCTCCCGTGCGGAGGCTGGTCAGTGAGTGGGCGCTTACCTGGCCATGGGGGGCCTAGGGGTGTCACAAAGCTGGTTCACCCTCATTGGGCGAACTGCTCGTGACCATCTGTTGCGCCAAGAAATCAGTTTGAACTGATCACTTGCGCAACGCGCGCCCGCCGCATGGATGCGAACACTGCCTTAAGGCAGTCTGTTCGCTCAGCCTCCCGATTAGCTACGGTCGTTAAGTCTCGCTCACACACACACACACACACACTTCAGCAGCTCGTTCAAATGCCATAACATTTTCCACTATTAACCCCGGTGTCCGTCTCAGATCCCAAAAATAATTTGTTTGCGGAGTAACACCAGAAATAAATGGTCACTGTATACCCGTTATAAGAAATAAATAAAATAAGCCAAGCTTGTTTGCGCTTACCCATGGCACACACATTTAAAACACAATATTTATATTTACCGATTATAGAAACAAGTGGTGGTTGTTCGTACAGAAATAAAATACACAACAAAAAAAGATTCAGAATTGTAACAATGCTCACAGTAATATGGTTTACGTCCAGAAGCAGCAGTAATTGCATGGAAATAGAAGATGAAATTGGATATCTTCCTAGAAGAATGGCACAAGTGTAGTTAGATCAGGGGTAGCCAACTCCAGTCCCCAAGGGCCACCAACAGGTCAGGTTTTCAGGATATCCCTGCTTCAGCACCAGTGGTGCAGTCTTTGACTGAGCAACTGATTGAACCAACCTCTGCTGAAGCAGGGATATCCTGAAAACCTGACCTGTTGGGTGGCCCGTGGGGACTGGAGTTGGATACCCCCGAGTTAGAGGAATCTTGAGGTAATGGCAAGGCTGCGTCAGAATACACAGTATCTGGAGTGCATGCACAGAAATCCATTACAGCAATCTTACCATAATGCCAGGATTCACAGATCGTTTCGGGTTAAGGGGTCAGTTCTGGATGAGCGGTTTATTCTGTAGAAGTCTGTTTCCGCAGAGATCCCTGGCACGTTATTAGGCCAGTGGGTGTTTTGTGGAAAGAGTTATGCAAGAAAGTGTCACAAACTCAGGGCCAGGAAAGGGAAGGGTATTTAGAGAAAAGCCCAGTCAGCCGCTTTTTGTGAGCGTCATCATATGCAATACTGGCTGAAATGTGGAAGATAACAATTGGCAGAAGTGAAAACATATGGATTTGTCTTTAGATCTCACTGGATCAGGGGGTGAAACATTGTTTTTACCAGATGTCCTACCAGTTCTGTCAGCCAGATTTAGTTTCATCTTCCACTAGTGTTTTTTCGATCTCCCCAGTAAGATTTACATTATTCTCATAAAAGTTGCAGCTCTCAGTTAACGGATGTACTTATTTAAGCACATTGTTAAAAAATCATATTGAAACAAGCAGACTGTGTCATCAATGTCCCCATACACTAAAGCAGCAATACATTCAGAATCGGGTGTTTTTTCAATGACTCAGTTGTGTAGTATTATATAATACTGCATTTCTTTAACCCCCCCCCCCCCCCCGTACACCCTGTTAATGAGTTTAATGTTTCACTTTTTGGCTTCATAGCAACCATTTAGAAAGGCACAGCACTTCCTCTATTGGAATAGGTGGCCATAGCGTGATCCCGGGGGAAGCAGGATCTTCGCCGATCGATGACAAGAAAAAAAAAAAAAGATGCACTGCATTGCCACTTGAAGGTATCATCGAAAAACACATCAGTTTGCCCTATAAGCATTAACCCTTTGCGTGCTCAAGGGGTGAGGCACCAGAGTGCCAGATCTTTTTTCGACACGGATTGTGGCTTACACAGAGGAACTTCGTCCAGCCAGATCCCCATGTAACCAGGCAAAAAGCCCCATGGCGTAGCCAAGAGTAGAATATTATAGAGTCCATCTCCAACTGTGGCTTTTCAGCAGCTTCTTATGAAAAAAGAATGTGGAATATACCTGAAGTATATTCTACATTTATCTTCATAAAAGGAGCTGAAAAGCCACAGATGGAGAGATGTATAAGCGCCTATCTACTTCCTGCAGTGCGAAAATCTATATGCCAAGATCCCTCAACTACCACTTTGTCGCAACAGTGCACACTATATATTCTCTCTATTTTGGGTGCCCCTGCTCCTTCCGGAATTTGTGTGAGAGTTGACCTGAAGAGGGCTAGTTGGAAACAAGTCCTCACGGAGGGTTGAGCAAAATTCACCCAAAGATTAGATAGATTTCATTATTCACGAATCACTTGATTAATAAAATATTAAAATATCACGTTGTATGCTTTGTGAAAACGGCGCTCAAATTTACTTTTGGTGTAGCCATTCCAGTCCTCAAGGGCCACCAGCTGGTCAGTTTTCAGGATATCCTTGCTTCAGCACAGGTGGCTCAGGCTTTGACTGAGGCACCTGTGTCTGAAGCAGGGATATCCTGAAACTGACCTGCTGGTGGCCCTTGAGGACCGGAGCTGGCCACCCCTGGTGTAGACTACATCATGGGAAACCTTGGAGTGCCAGACCTCATAACGTGGTGGCTACATCATGGGGCACGCAAAGGGTTAAAAAGGCACTTTCGCAAAGGTGCCAGAGACTAGAAAATGAGTAACTGGTGTTGCTGAAACCCACAACCCAGACATGGACAGCTTCTTGGCCGCACGTAACACGAGGTATCCCATTAGCTCCGCCTGTAATTGGCCATAATCGCAGACAGCAGACTTCTAACCTACTGCATGCTGGTACGCTTGCTGCCACGCCACCAGCCGGAGGCCCCGCTCTTCAAGGTAAGTACCTTTTTAACTTTACCACAGAAGGGGCCCTGCTGGCCGCGTTCCACCATGGGTCTCCACAAAGCCTATGACTGGCCCTGCAACTACTAATAAAACATTTAATAAGTAATCCCGCACTTCGGTTTATAGAAGGATGGATTTGTTTGAAGTACAATGTCCTCTACATAGACTGGGATCATGTTTACCCATTGCAGGGAATCTCTGGGTACAATGCAGGGAAATTTCTTGCTGGAGATCCACCAGGAATGACAAATGTAATTGGATGGTGCCCATACCGAATGTATGCGGGGGACTCAAATACCCAAGACTTGCTGACAGGCCTCTGTAACCACAATTGTCTTCACATTGCTAATTCTATATTTTATGACATGAGAAGCGCAATGGATTGACAACTCTGCTTAAAAAAAAAAACGTTCTGCTGCGCCTTCGTGAGCTTTCCTGGTCCCGCATTGACCACAGTGCAGTACTGGGGAATTTTTCCTGCCATGTATAATTTGACTGAATGGTCTCACCCACCTTATATACAAGCACGGTGCTCCTCGGAATGGGACCTTTCGCTGCCATCACTCACTCCACTTGCGCCACTCAGTCCCTGCCCGTTTGCCCCTGAGGTAAGTGATCACGTTAGCATTGGGGTTTACAGGTAGCTTTTAAGTGTTTTCAGGGTAAGATTAGATGTTTGCATTAGGGGGTGTTACGTAAGGTGTGTTAACCGGTTGGGTAAGGAGTTAAGTTTGGGGTTTTTGAGGGTAAGGTTAGGGGGTTACAGTTAACATAGAATGGGGCAAAAGCTGGTGGCGGCTAAATGACCCGCCAGAGAGCCTGTATATGATCGCTCACAGAAACAAACGTCACAGGCACCTGCTAGACATTCATTTCCACCCCAACAACATTCAATGCCTTCATAACATCTGAATGTCATCATAAGTACAATCCAAAACATTAAGCACCTCTCTCCGTACAACGTTCCTAATTTTTCCTGCATTTGTGTGGTCGTTTATCCATTATCACGTAGTGATTGGGGCAACTTTTGCACGGAACCTATACGTTGTGTGGGTGTCAATCTTTTTGGGGACCAAGCCAAAACACACCCCACACACAAACACCCAACCACAACCCTGTTAAATGAGTTTTAATGTATTACACTTCTTTGGGCTGCTATAGCAACCATTTAGAAAGGCACAGCACTTCCTCTATTGGAATAGGTGGCCATAGCGTGATCCCGGGGGAAGCAGGATCTTCGCCGATCGATGACAAGAAAAAAAAAAAAGAATGCAGACTGCATTGCCACTTGAAGGTATCATCGAAAACACATCAGTTTGCCCCTATAAGCATTAACCCTTTGCGTGCTCAAGGGGGTGAGGCACCAGAGTGCCAGAGCTTTTTTCGACACGGATGTGGCTTACACAAGAGGAACTTCGTCCAGCCAGATCCCCATGTAACCAGGCAAAAAGCCCATGGCGTAGCCAAGGAGTAGATATGTATAGAGTCCATCTCCAACTGTGGCTTTTCAGCAGCTTCTTATGAAAAAGAATGTGGAATATACCTGAAGTATATTCTACATTTATCTTCATAAGAAGGAGCTGAAAAGCCACAGATGGAGAGATGTATAGCGCCTATCTACTTCCTGCAAGTAGAAAATCTATATGAGCCAAGATCCCATCAACATACCACTTTGTCGCAACAGTGCACACTATATATTCTCTCTATTTTGGGTGCCCCTGCTCCTTCCGGAATTTGTGGAGAGTTGACTGAAGAGGGGAGCTGTTGGAAACAAGTCCTCACCGGAGGTTTTGAGCAAAATTCACCCAAAGATATAGATAGATTTCATTATTCACGAATCACTTGATTAATAAAATATTAAAATAATCACTTGTATGCTGTGTGAAAACGCCGCTCAATATTACTTTTTGGTGTAGCCAATTCCAGTCCTCAAGGGCCACCAGCTGGTCAGTTTCACAGGTGGCTCAGGCTATTTGACTGAAGGCACTGTGCTGAAGCGAGGGTATTATCCTGAAAATGACCTGCTGGGGGCCCTTTGAGGCCACCCCTGGTGTAGACACTACATCATGGGAAACTTGGAGTGCCAGACCTCATAACGTGGTGGCTACATCATGGGGCACGCAAAGGGTTAAAAAGGCACTTTCGGCAAAGGTGCCAGAGACTAGAGAATGAGTACTGGTGTTGCTGAACCCAACAACCCCAGGACATGGACAGCTTCATTGGCCGCACGTAACAGCGAGGTAGCCCATTAGCTCCGCCTGTAATTGGCCATAAATCGGCAGGACAGCAGACTTCTAACTCACTGCATGCTGGTTACGCTTGCTGCCACGCCACCGCCGGAGGCCCGCTCTTCAAGGTAAGTCCCTTTAACTTTTACCACAGAAGGGGCCCTGCTGTCCGCGTGCCACCATGGGCTCCACAAAGCCTATGACTGGCCCTGCAACTACTAATAAAACATTGTAATGGAAGTAATCCCGCACTTCGGTTTATAGAAGGATGGATTTGTTTGAAGTACAAATGTCCTCTACATAAGACTGGGATCATGTTTACCACATTGCAGGGAATCTCTGGTACAAGTGGCAGGGAACATTTCTTGCTGGAGATCCAACCAGGAATGACAAATGTAATTGGAATGGGCCAATACCGAAAATGTATGCGGGACTCAAATACCCAAGACTTGGCTGACAGGCTCTCCTGTAACCACAGATTGTCTTCACATTGCTAATTCTATATTTTATGACATTGAGAAGCGCAATGGATTGACAACTCTGCTTAAAAAAAAACGTTCTGCGCCAGTCGTGAGCTTTCCTGGTCCCGCAGTGGACCAGTGCAGGTATGGGGAATTTTTCCTGCCATGTATAATTTGAACTGAATGGCTCACCCCATTGATATACAAGCACGGTGCTCTCGGAATGGGACCTTTCGCTGCCATCACTCCACTGCTGCCACTCAGTCACTGCCCGTTTTGCCCCTGAGGTAAGTGATCAGCGTTAGCATTGGGGTTTAACAGGTAAGGGGTTAAGGTTTTCAGGGTAAAGATTAGTGTTTGCATTAGGGGGTTTACGGTAAGGTGTTAACGGGTTAGGGTAAGGAGTTAAAGTTTGGGGTTTTTTAGGGTAAGGTTAGGGGGTTACAGTATACATTAGAATGGGGGCAAAACGGTGGCGGCTAAATGACCCGCCAGAGAGCCGTGTATATGATCGCTCACAGAAACAAACGTCACGGCACCTGCTAGACATTCAATGTTCCACCAACCAACATGCAAGGCCTTCATAACATCTGAAGGTCATCATAAGGACATCCAAAACAATTAAAGCACCTCTATCCGTAAACTGTTCCTAATTTTTCCTGCATTCTGTGGGCGTTTATCCATTAGACGTAGTGGGGATTGGGGCACTTTTGCACGGAACCTATACGTTGTGTTGTGTCAATCTTTTTGGGGACCACATTCAGTCCCTGACCTCCCAGATCAGAGAATCCTTACTTTATTAAATCCTGCAGGATGAGCTGGAGCTTCAGCCATTTTTTTTTTACGGTTAAAGTTACACAATGAAGCACCAAACAAAGATGAAGCACAGCGTTAATGGCAGTGCTCGGAATGTGTATATAGAATGGGACATTAAAAAAACGTTATGGTGAGTTAAATAAAAAGGGACAAAAAAAACTACTGTACAGCAAATAAAAATACCACTTGTGGTGGGTGCATTTGCATGTCTCAGACAGGTCTACAAACCCCGTCTTTCCCCATTATCTCCTAGCATGCATTGCTTTCTGCAGCCAGGGAGTCTGGGTAACGACATGCAAATGAGCACACCGTATCACCTTTTGCTTTTTATCTATTTAAACATGGAACCCTATAAGCTTATGCCTGCCGCATTACAGAGCATTTCAGCACAGCCAGGGTTAAAGCGGTGCATAGCCAGTAACCCTCCTCACACACAGCTTTAACCCAGGCTGTGCTGAAAAGCTGTGTAAGGCTGTGACTATACCAGCTCGGCAAGGCGCGTGCGCTCCCTCAGGGCGATGTGCACGCCCGAAACCTGCGCAGCACGCAAGAGACATCGGGAGGCGTGGCCATAACGTCACGAGAGGGGTTCACCCTCATTAGCTGAACCGCTGACGTGATGCAGTCGTAATGCGGCCGTCGCTCCAGAAAATCAATTTCCTGGATCTGCTTGAAATTTGCGCGCTTTGCGGTCGCACGCACTCAGTGCAAAACATGGATTTGTTTTGGCGGCACGTGCCCCGTCACATTGGGTAGAAGCACGGCCTAATGCAGCAGGTATAAGCTTCGAACATCGGTTGATGTTAAAATGGATAAGACGCAAAGTGTGACACACTGAGGTCTCATTTGCACGTCATTACCCAGAATCCCTGGCGGCAGTGGAAGCATTGTATGCCACGAGATTACGAGGAAAGGCAGGTTTACAGATTTGTCTGAGACATGTGAACGTGCTCACAGGTGGTATTTCTATTTAAATGATATTAAAAATGATAAGGAATAGACGTTTAATTTTGCGTCAGCAACACCCACTTGATACACTTTGCCCATCCCCGTCTCTTGGCTCGAGACAGTCTTCCTTTCTGCTCCATTAACCTAATTTCCATCGGAATCCTCCCCACTCACTTCCCCCATGTTTAGGAGACTATCCCTTACATTCAGCGCTTGCCAAGCTCCCTCTCCTCCTGCAGCAGCACAGGGAAAATACTCATCTGTGTTGAAGCATTAACTAATGATTATACAACACACGTGCACAATGCTTTTACCTTCACTGTTACATTTGTAACACTAATGCATTTACATTTATTCCCAATGCCTCTTTCTCCTCTATCTCCCACCACACCTTAGGCCAGGGGTGCGTGAGATCTGTTGGGGGGGGATTAAATGCCGGGGAACCGTGTGAAGCCTCTGTAACTCACTTACCTGAAATCAGCCGGCTTTGGGTGACACGTCGCCATAGCAACGCGGAATCATTTCATGTTACATGACATGACCCCGCAGCGCCGGCACAAATGTAAGGGGGGGCGCGTAAGCACTGGGGAGAGCAGGCAGGGGGTCGCAGCACCAAACGTTTGTGCACCTCTGACTTAGGCTGGGGCCATGGTGCCGCATAGTGCGGAGGCTGCGCAGTGACCCGCGTGAAGCGGGTGCTTTCCCTGGCCATGGTGGACGGGCCGTGGGGGGCGTGTCTAGGGGCGTCACGGAGCTGGTTTGCCCTCATTTGGCGAACCGCTCACGTGACCGGCCAGTCGCGTTAAGAAATCAGGTTCAACTGATTTCTTGCGCAACACGCGCCCCTCTCCTGACCGCCCGCGATCACTGCCTTAAGGCAGTCAGATCGCTCAGCGTGCGGACGCCTACCCACGGTCTGCGGCACCATGGCCCCAGCCTTAGACTGTATACCCTTCATACAGCCACAGCAGACGCTGTAGTAGGCAGCGGGGGCAAGGCCTAACCCAGGCTGTGCTGAAAAGCTGTGAAATGCACAGGCATACGGTCTAGGCCATTTGGCAGTGACCAGAACGCCACTGGGTCACTTCGCCGCAATGTCCGCTCCTGTGTCCGACCGCATGTTTAAATGTCCCGGGTGGGACGGCTACACTGCCTAATCAGGCCGCTCCCGCGCACCACCTTTAGATGCCCCCCGGGACATTTACAGAGGGGGGGGGATTGTGTGTGTGTGTGTAGGGGGGGATTGTGTGTGTGTATGTGGTGATTGATTGAGAGAGAGAGAGTGTGTGTGTGTGTTGTAATGCAGTGTTACGCAAACTGGGGGGGCAATGAGCCGCAAGATTATTTAGGGCGGCGCAGGTGGCGTGCGGCTAAAACTGGGTGCGCGGGCCGTTTTTTTTTCCCCATGTGATTTTGATTACATCAAGCAGGGGGGGGCCCCGAGAAATTTTAAGGATGAAAAGGGGGGCTCGGCATAAAAAGTTTGCTCACCCTGGATTAGAGCCTTCTGAGGGAGTCACAACTCCGTCACCGCGCTGGAGGTGTCTGACAGAGGATTGTGTGCTTCCTGTTTTTTAAAGCCAAGAATTTCAACTATTAATGCTTCATCACCAATGCATTTGTTATTTGACATAATGATTTCAAAAGCAGCCTATGTTTTCTTTTACCTTATACAACGCATATGAAAATCTATGATCTACCCAAAGTTTCCGATTTTGCAGCCATAAAATAATCCTTTAATTATGATAACTGAACCGGGCTCAACACATGACCTATTTATTCCGCGTGCTTATGAAGAAAATACTGGTAATGGTTACTATTAAAAAATGATTCCGTTATTATGACAGTAACTTCTATAAAAAGAACAGATGGATAGCAGACGATAATGTCCGTCTTTAGCGAGCTTTCTTTTCTTTGGATCAGAATGAACAGCCACGAGGTCACTGCATTCCATAGCACTGCACGTCTGCGTTAGTCAAGATGGAACCATCGACTGCATTTATATTTTTTGCAGTATACTTAAGACCAGGGGCGGCCAACTCCAGTCCTCAAGGGCCACCAACAGGTCAGGTTTTAAGGATCCCCCAGCTTCAGCCAGGTCCTTTAATCAGAGGCTCCTCTGATTGAGCCACAAGTGCTGAAGCTGGGATATCAATGGCTGAGTTGGCAACCCCTGCTTTAGAGTATGGATAACATTAAGGAGACAGGAGGGGAGAAAAACTGCGAAAAAAAATATGTACAATGGGATTTACACAAAACAATAATGACTGGTCACTCCTTTAAATATTCCAGAGACAGCAGCATCTAAGCAGACTCACTACACATTGCATCAGCTATACATTATATGTGCCATTAACAGAAAATAACACAACGGCATGCAATAGTCCTAGCATTACTGTGTATGACAAACCACATACTTTGTAGGTTTTGTGATGGGAGTCCTTGTACAAAAGCTTCCAGGATCACATGGGATGTCCCAGCTTAGATGTTCCATCCCAAGCAAAGGTTACAATCACAGACAGATGATTTCTGACTTTTACAAACACTGTTACCACATTATTAGTTGCAAAGCGCACATGGTTAGGAACACTTCAGTACTAGCAAACACAACTGCATATGTTCCCGTTCCCTGCACTGTACAGGAAAAAGCCTACGGAGTACAGCGATCTGTCACATTTTTTGCCATTTGAATGAGGCGACGGGTCTAACTTCCTATTCTTGCTTAGGTTACTGTACAGCATTAGGACCGCACTGTTAAGAACGTGCACCCTCTATGTATTTATCCCAATTCTCACCATGCATACATTTTTTGGCAGTAGCACACACTGGCCCTTATCTACTAAGCAGGCTTTTACCATAAGACCCTCTTCTAGTGCTGGCAGTCACCTTACAGTTTATTAACTTGAATGGGCTGTGAGGGGTCTCATAGATATAGGAGGGTTGCATAGCAAATATATTCTAGCAAACGTATCCATACAAATTATATTCGTCCCTCGAAGCCAAACACCACTTGGCAACAAATATTGAACTTGCTTTAATTTCAAAGCCTTTCCTATACACATTTTCTGTAATGTGTCTCCCTACCTCTTTGTTAATTTGAATGTTAACCCCTTCCCCCCCCCCCCCTCACCGCTGATGGATATATGGTCCTTCATGCTCTGCACATTTCTGACAATCCCTTTCATCCATTTATTGTCCTGTGTTTATTAACCATGAGTTCTCCACATCTCCTGCATTAGATTGTTATCTGGTTTTTTTTTACATTCGTGTTAAACTTATGGAATCAGTGTTTTTCAGGTCAGCAACACTGATTTACAGAGTACAGCTTTCGCAGGCTCGTCCTTAAATATCAATTGTTAGTCCAAATAAAAAAAAGTTTGACCCAATACTGAAGTACTCATTTATTCTGCACTATCACAACTGGACTAACACGGCTATATCTACTTAAAGTCTTTTCAGACATTGTAGCAGCAGTTATTTTTAGATAAGCTTTTCAACCTTTCTTTTTTAGGTCCAAAAGTTTAACATCAAGTCCCACAACATACACAAATTGATTTTATTAAAGGACGGTTAAGGGATCAAATGTGACTGAGGTAAAGATGATGCCGTTTTTGAGGCTCCCACCAAAAAAAAAAAAGAAGAAGTGTTTGTTCAGCAATATCTATAGGAAGTGTATGCAGACAATGGACTGTGGCAGAGGTGCTCAACTCCAGTCCCCCGCCCCAACAGGACAGGTTTACAGGATAGCCCAGATTCAGCCCAGGTGGCTCAATCAGAGGCTCAGCCAAAGACTGAGCCACCAGTGCTGAAGCATGAATATCCTGAAAACCTGACCTGTTGGGGGGGGGCTTGAGGACTGAAGTTGAGCGCCCCTGGACTATGGGACCAGAATAAAAACAGGTAAACGGTACTGGGGCATCAACTCCATTCAAACAAAGAAGCTGTCTATGGACCAATTGTAAATGACTTATTATACGAATGACAGCCACAGCGACTGTAGTCCTGATTATATCTCAACAATGGGTTATTGGTATGTAAGAAACAAACACACATTACTAACAATATCTATAATACAGTTAACAGTTCCCAGTTTTGCACCTTTAAAGGGGATTTGAAATACATAAATGAACACTACCCCTACTAGTCAAAGTTCTTATAGTTGTATTGGTCCTGCCGAAAAGTAAATTCTGTACAGGTTGCGTTACCTGATGACCAACTTTAAGGTTTATTATTTTAAAGATTACGTTATAGTGTAAATAGTTGTCCAAAACCTCATAGACATAATCAAGTATTCTTCATACGTAAGGAGGTTTTGAAAGCACTTTACACTATAACATCTGTGAAAAACTCATTTTCGTCCAGTAGAATTTATCACAACATACAATCGGATCCATCACCCTATCCTACAAACAGGATTGAATGAATGGCATATTCATCTCACCAATTACTGTTTTGTGTAGCAATTGAGCTACACAACCAGGACTTGCGGAGCTAAACAATGCATATCTACCACAAACCCTACTCAACTGCAAATAATTAAACCTTTCATCGAATGGTGACATTAACATGTTAATCCCAGAAAAAAAAGCTTCATTAAGAAAACCAAACATATTTATTATACATTCATTGTATTTAGTGATGACATTACAAAATAACACAGGGAAAAGGATAATAATGCATGTCCTATACATGGGTAGATAGAGATAAATGGGAAGAGTTGAAAGAGAAGGGGGAACTTCTCCACAGATCAAGTGCAGGGGGCTGTCTATTTAAAAGAACTGTGAGCTCTTCAGAGCAGTTTCCGCTGTATAAAAGCTTAGTCCACAAATGCCAATATTCACATAAAAATGTCACTTCGCACACATACCATTTGTCTAACCTGTTACAGGGACGTCCGCTCACAATTTACAGTCTATATCTTATTTCGAAAATTACATTTTATATATAAAAATATATATCAGTGATTATTTGGCGGCAGCCGACTGTACAACCCCTCCCTCTTCTGTATTTAGTCAGCAGTGATTTTCTCCCAGATTATCAGAACTCAGGCAGTGCTGATAAGGAATTGATAAGGAAGGCATAATAGAGTTAGGCTGGCATTTTAGGATAAGAATTAGGGTGGCATATTAGGTTAAGAATTAGGCTGTCATATTAGGCTAAAGATTTAGGCAGCCTAACCCATAGCCTAACATGCCACCCTAATCCTTAGCCTAATATGCCAGCCTAATCCTTAGACTGCCATATTAGGGTAAGGATTTATGATGGCATTAGGCTGGCATATTAGGGTAAGGATTTATGATGGTATTAGGCTGGCATATTAAGGCGAGGATGTATGATGGTATTAGGCTGGCATATTAAAGCGAGGATTTAGGCTGAACGAGTCTTATTTATCCTGCTGCCGGCTAAATAAAGCGGAACAAATGCCAGCCACTGCCAAAAAAAATACCCATCATTATATATTAATTAAAATACACATCATTTAACGCTCGCCACTGCTGCCCCCTCTGGAAGCAAACGGGTTAAGTTATGGACCACATCTTCCTACTGACTCCCTGATAACCCTCCCAACACATAACAAGCCAGAGCTGTCCCCCCCACCTCCCCGGCTGGTGCAGCAGTTACACTGCATTCCCTCGGCTCCCCCAGGGTGACCCCTCCATCCATCCTCACCTCATAGCGATCCCTCCCGCCTTCGCCGTTATCCCAGGGGCCGATCCTCTCCTCCCTGACTTCAACGCGGCATCTCCTCGGCTCCTCTCCCTCGCTCCGTGTCCTTTTTTTCTTCTTTTTTTGTCTCTTTCTCAGCCACCGTACTATAGAGCGAATGAGAGAGCGCGCGCAGCTCCCCGGAGCACCCCCCTCCCAGCAGCACTCCCACGAACGTACGCTCACGCGCTCGCTCAGTGACGTTGGGCTGCGTTTGACTCCGTCTGAAGCCCTCGGCGGCCATCTTGGATGAGGGCACCGACCCCAGTGATTCTGATAGGACTCTATTAACGCATTTGCTGCTACCTGCGAAATGTGCTGACGGCTACAAGTCTATGCGAGGAGGGGATACAAATGGAGGGGGATGCTCGTGTTTATTTCGGTGGCAAAACGGTTGTGTTAATATATATATATTTTTTTTTATGTAACAGCCTTAACGATCGTGCCAGACTCAAAGATGGCCGTCCATCGGCTAGACTCCTGTCACGTGATGGTCACGCGGAGCGACCCCAGTGCAGATCTCGTGAGAGGGGCGGGGGAATGTTGAGGGAGAGTAAAAGATGCGGGTTTTATCCCCGCCCTCTACCTTTTTTTTTTTTACCCTCGAGACTTGGTGACGTCACGAGCACTATTGTTCGAAACCCGTTATTTAAAGGCGTAGTGACACTCACTGCAGTGGCACACAAACATAAAATGTTTTCAATATAATAATAATAATAATTATTATTATAATAATAAAAGCTGTGTGAAAATAGAACAAACATTTAAAAAACAAAACCTTGAAGACTGTATAGGAACAAAAAAAATTTTTTATACACACTTATTTTGTATATATATATATTTAGCCCTCTTTCTGACACTCTAAAGAGACTACGGGTACTGCACACACCTGTGGCTCCAGGAGAGCCGAGCCTCCGCTAACTGGGAGCCTGGGGTAACACTTTATATTAACGGCAGCGCCTCCACTTACCCAGGATCCCCATCATGTAAGATTACCCTGGGCAAGAACCATAGCAACACACATAGGCTTTGAACTAATTTACTGTAATGCAATAATAACCGTAACGCTTAACTGTGGTAATACACATATCACACCATAACTTGTACTTATTATAACCCTAGTGGCTCGTCCACTCTCCTGAGTAATGTCTCTGTCCCGTCACCGCGTGCCCCACACCGTGTCCATATACTAAATAGTTATATAGGCTCAGTCCTTTGGCCACTCCACTAGTGTCCCCAAAGAGTGTTCCCTAAGGCGGGATCAGTGCTTGTTGACCGGTGTTGGTGCACTTGTTGTAAATACCTTCCGGTCACTGCGGTGACCAGTAACAGCTTCGAAAAGGATCCGCCGATCCAGCGCAGTTGGTCTGATGTCGCGATGCTCAGCAACCTGGTACCAGATGACTGCAGCAACCGCAACTCTGCACCTTTGTCCCGAACTGTTACTCAGTAAGGGAATAACGCTACCACTATAGGGCGTCCCTGCAGCAACTCACTCTACTGTGGCTCAGGGATTCTCTTAGGGGCCTGCGGGGAAGATCTGTCCTATGCAGGTAGGTCACGGACCCCCTGCACCCACACTACCTCTTCCTTCACCCTCCGGTTCCCCTTTGACTAGCGTGGTCTCTCCCCCACGCTTCCCTTTCCTGCCGCCCGCAATTCCAGTCCTCTCATTGGCTCCCTGGCGTCAGGTGACTGTGCTAAGGCTCCTGGGGGTTGTAGTCACTGGCCGAGCTTCTCCCTTATTGGCCAGCCGTTCGCGCACTTGCACCGCGCATGCGCAACCTTTCCCTGTCCTTACTATTGTACAACAACATGGCGGCGCCCTATGCCGTCGGGCCGCCGCGGAACCTACTACCTATCTGGAGACGGACTGCAGCAGGACAACATATAACACATCCCTACATTCTCCCCCTCGCAGAATCCAACGTCCCCGCTTGGGAACGTAACCATAACATATTTACATTTCTGTACACCTTACTCTGTATGCTCTACATGAGGTTATACATTTCACTGAACATGCCAATTACAGATCTCACTTTATGGCGAGCCCACTGCTGAGCCTCATAATGGGGTGCACCGAATTGATCATAAGCCATCCTCATTGGAGGTTGACCAGTTCTTTGACTTCTGCGAAGCTGCTCTTCGGCTACTTCCTCGGGAGAGTAGCAAGATTCATTTGGCATTTCAAACTCTGCCCTGGAGGGGCTCAATAGGTCTACAAAGTCTTTTTGATGCACAAAGCACGGGCTCTGCGGGTCTAGTGGCTGTCTCACTGGAGTCAGCGTATCTGTCGTTGGACCAAGGGGCTCTTTACCTGTAGCTCCTTCGGGATATGCCCCCGCGGTCGGAAGGCCCCTTTGAGAGGTTCCTTCCATAGGATTCTCAGAGGTGGCATTTGTTACAGTCTCTGGGCCAACCTCTGTGCTATCAGTTTCTCCGTCGAGTGGAACAGTGGGTACTTCCAATTCGTTATCCCCTACTTGTGGTATAGGAAGAAGGTGGTTTCGGTGCCATACCTTTACCCAGCCTTCGGAGTCCTTGATCCGGTATACCGGGAGGCCAGGCATCTGCGATTCCACCTGTACTAACGGGCAATGAAGGCCTGGGAGCGTCGGGCAGGATTAGTACTGAGGGAATGGCTTCGGGGCAGATATCGCGGTGTGTAACGAATAATATTTTACGCCAGTTTTGCTCCCTGTCATACTAATGGTCTTGTACTCGGGCAGTATCCAGGAACGGAAGCTTCCTGACTTGGTCAGTCACTGTGCCCAGGGAGATGGTAGCGGGGACGTGTCCCACGGCAAGGGCACAGGTCAGGGGAATTTCATGCCGCTGGGCCCACTTACGCACCTCGGGCTGTGAGGGCACAAACATGGCGGAACAAAAATAGCGCACAGTTGAGAAAAAAATTATAGGGCACCCCAGGTCTGAGATCTCAGCAGCGCCTCCAAATGTAGCCCTCTTTCTGATGCTCTAAAGAGACTACGGGTACTGCACACACCTGTGGCTCCAGGAGAGCAGAGCCTCCGCTAACTGGGAGCCTGGGGTAACACTTTATATTAACGGCAGCGCCTCCACTTACCCAGGATCCCCATCATGTAAGATTACCCTGGGCAAGAACCATAACAACACACATAGGCTTTGAACTAATTTACTGTAATGCAATAATAACCGTAACGCTTAACTGTGGTAATACACATATCACACCATAACTTGTACTTATTATAACCCTAGTGGCTCGGCCACTCTAAGGAGTAATGTCACTGTCCCGTCACCGCGTGCCCCACACCGTGTCCATATACTAAATAGTTATATAGGCTCAGTCCTTTGGCCACTCCACTAGTGTCCCCAAAGAGTGTTCCTTAAGGCGGGATCAGCGCCTGTTGACCGGTGTTGGTGCATTTGTTGTAAATACCTTCCGGTCACTGCGGTGACCGGTAACAGCTTCAAAAAGGATCCGCCGATCCAGCGCAGTTGGTCTGATGTCGCGATGCTCAGCAACCTGGTCCCAGATGACTGCAGCAACCGCAACTCTGCACCTTTGTCCCTAACTGTTACTCAGTAAGGGAATAACGCTACCACTATAGGGCGTCCCTGCAGCAACTCACTCTACTGTTGCTCAGGGATTCTCGTAGGGGCCTGCGGGGAAGATCTGTCCTATGCAGGTGGGTCACGGACCCCCTGCACCCACACTACCTCTTCCTTTGCCCTCCGGTTCCCCCTCTGACTAGCGTGGTCTCTCCCCCACGCTTCCCTTTCCTGCCGCCCGCAATTCCAGTCCTCTCATTGGCTCCTTGGCGTCAGGTGACTGTGCTAAGGCTCCTGGGGGTTGTAGTCACTGGCCGAGCTTCTCCCTTATTGGCCAGCCGTTCGCGCGCTTGCACCGCGCATGCGCGACCTTTCCCTGTCCTGACCTTACTATTGTACAACAACATGGCGGCGCCCTATGCCGTCGGGCTGCCGCGGAACCTACTACCTATCTGGAGACGGGCTGCAGCAGGACAACATATAACACATCCCTACATATATATTATTATTATTTTACTTATCCTGCTCTTCTATGCCCGTCTAATAACTTTAGAGACTGAAATAATCTTTATCCCACATGTAACTTGGAGACAATGTTACAGAGCTAGGTTACATCTATATTCATTACAGTAGATCACGTGTGTGTGTATATATATACACATATACAGGGCCGGTTTTATAATTTTGCCGCCCATAGGCACTTACCTTTTTGCAGCCCTGGCCTCCTCTTGCAGCGTTCTGACGTCATGTGGCAACACGTTTCAAAGACAACGTGACGTCACGTTGTCATGACAACATGTTGCAGAAAGAGGAGGGCGACGCTGCAGGAGGAGGTAAGAGACCTCACGCTCTCTCCCCGGCAATCAGTTTAATTATTGTGGGGAAGGGAGCGAGGCCTCCTAATCGCAGGCTCGGCCACCCCAAATTTTATCGCCGCTCCCCCCCCCCCCCAAAAAAAAATGTGCCGCCCTTGTAGGTATATGCTTAAATGCGGGCCTGTATATATCTCACATCAATGGTTTCTGGCGTAAGCGAACATAACTGGACAAATTCATAAACATTGGGTGTGATCAGCGTGACAGGAAAAGTAACGCTGCTTTGTTAAAATCACTTTTTTGGGGGTGATTATTGGTTGTTGCTTAACGGTGTTGATGATGCAAAAAAGGGATTTCCATAGCCGATAACAATTATATACGTTGGTTCCTATTTTCAAACTATTATGTCAAATAATGATGTACGCAAGATAGCAAATATTCACCAACCAAAGGTATTATCATTTTTAAAGATCACACCCTAATACAGGGGTGCGCAAACGTTTAGAAGTCTGTGCTCCCTCCTTACCTAATCGTCGGCGTTTACCGACGTCTCGTCATGTGACCCCGCGGCATCATTTGACACCGCGTTGCTATGGCGACGCGTCGCCAGAAGCCGCCGGAGACCAGGTAAGTGAGTTACAGAGGCCTAGCGCGATCCCGGCATTTAAATGCTCTGATGAAGAGCGCGGGGGCCTTTGTAAGCGACGTGCCTCCAGTTTGCGTACCCCTGCCCTAATACTGATGTAAAAAAAATATATACCGTATATACTTGAAACCCTTTTTCTTTACAATGTGTCACAGGTTCTCTGGAAATAAATTAGGTTTTTATGCTATTTCTAATGTTGATTTTTTCCCCCCTCTCATACTATAGCATTCTTTGCAATACCTAACAAGCTCCTGTTGTAGGAATAGGGAAAAGATTTTTTGAGTTTTTTTCCCCCAATTTCATTTGATATTTTCACTTGACAAAAGCACATGGCTCTTAAATAAGGTTGCCAGTTGTCCGGTATTGAACAGGACTGTCCTGAATTTGGACGCTCTGTCCAATAAAAAGCAGTAATACTGGACATGTATGTGTATACCGGTATTACCTCTCTGGACATGTATGTGTATACCGGTATTACCTCTCTGGACATCGTGAACTGACCGGCTTGGGGGGCCGCGAGATTTCCCCGAGCAGGGCTGTTGCTAGGAGGCTGGGCAGCTTCCTCCATCCTGATTGAATACTGCTGGGTAATGCAGCCAAACAGGAGGAGGTGTCAGGAGTCTGGTGCCAAGGAGAGGAGGAAACAGCGTGGAGCGGAGAGAGGTGAGTGTGTCGCATCTTTCAACATTGTGTCAAGTATTTTTGGAGGTCACCTGGGCACCCTACTCTCAAACTATACGTCGATTTGATATTTCTGATTTTAATGAGGCAGTGGCAAAAAGAAGGAAAATTATCCCATGGCAATGCACTGAACCTCCACTGTATCAAGGAAACGTAATCATAAACTGGAAAGAGAAGGAGTACCCGAAGGATGGTCTCCACCTCCACTAAATGCAAAATAATAAATGTTTAATGGTACTTAGGGGAGACAAGGGAATTATACCAGCCCCCATAGCTGTTAGTTTCAAAGCGCTAATTTGATTTTAGGGTTTAATTTGCTTTTCTTACGTTTCTATCAAAATCATTAAACATTTATTATTTTGCATTTAGTGGAGGTGGAGAGCATCCTTCGGGTACTCCTTCTCTTTCCAGTTTATGATTACGTTTCCTTGATACAGTGGAGGTTGAGTGCATTGCTAAGGGATAATTTTCCTTCTTTTTGCCAATATATCTAATCCCAGTTTGCACCCCTCAACATACATTGCATTAGGCTGAGCAGGCCCCCTCCCCCCCCCCTCTTTTCTGTTAAACGCAGCCGTTTAAAGCATAAAAACCATATTAAAGCAGCCGTTCAAGTTGCGTTTTTTCTCCCCCTGTAACATGTGCATCAACACAACTCACACAATGATAGTAATTAGCTAAATTTCTGATCGATCCGTTCTCCTGTGATCAATCGGTGAAGATTTGGCTCAGGGGTTCACTAAATGGCTGTCAGTGCAACAGAAGAGGACCAAAGATTCAAAGTTCTGGGGTGAAGTTCATGTGACCAGGCAGTCACTAGATACAATTGGTGCACTGCTAGAGAGAAGGCAGGGCTCAAAAAGGGGTGTGCCAGAGCCTGTTTCAGAAGAGGAAGGGGATGTGACTTTGTAAATGGTTGTTATAGAAACAAAAAAAATGCTTGTTACATTATAATACATTGCAAATGTCATTTAGAGTTGTTTTTAAAAAAATGCTACAAGTATTTTTTCATAGTATACTGTACAGAACTGATTTTTTTTTTTTTTAAACACGTAGGATATGGGCTTGGTCTGCAGCTTTAACAGGTTGAATACATGGTAGTGAAAGGTCTGCCAAATTAAAACCAGATGAATAATGACTTTAAAATAAAAATCAGACACATAAGTATTTCTAAGCATTTAGCTGCCATAGCAATACGTTTCAGGAACCTCTGGCATTTCTCACAACCTGATCTGCACTTTCTCCTCGTCTTGTTTCCTAATGTATACTCGCCATGGAGTCTTGATATATTTTAACTAGGAAGGTGCAATGTGGATGCTCGTTACTGTCACTTAATGAAGAGCATATTATTTATTTCCAATAATGTTAATAATGTAAATTAAAAAAAAAAAAACATGATGGCTGCATAATATGCGATTAGACATGTTAGTGTTTTCGTTAAAAAAAAAAGATTGGGGGGGAAAAAAAATCGAGAAATCATATAAAGGAACTTGTTGTTTTCTAAGGAACTGAGATGATGTAGCACCATGGAAAATGTACAGCAGCTACCAATTGGGCTTTCATTATCCTCCCCTTCCCCCTGCATTTCCCAAGCTTCGTGTCATTAACCCTTTCACTGTTTACGTGCCATGAAGCTAGAGCTTTTTAAAAACTTTTTTTTGGTTAAGGAACCCTATCGTTATAGTTTGAAATTCTCCGGAACCCCAACCCTCTCTAATAGCGCGTCTGAGATCAGATGCATTGTAAGGAACCCCAACCCTCTCTAATAGCGCGTCTGAGATCAGATGCATTGTTAAGAACCCCAACCCTCTCTAATAGCGCGTCTGATATCAGAAGCATTGTAAATTCTTCTGTATTTGGTACAATTTTCAAATGACCTGACAATACAGGGAACCCATTAGGGATACCCGGGGAACCCAAAGGGTACCTAGGAACACTTTTAAAAAACCCACTGAGCTAGAGGGAGCCTCTGCTTTGAAATGGGGGACTTTCCAGGCATCGTGCATGTCCTCAAGCTCATGGCAAAGAAAGGTCATGTTATAGTTGTACTAATTGAGCACAACCAGCTCTGTAACAAAACAACTCACTGGTGACTAGACACTTGTATCTCTCCGACCCCGGGCCTTACACATTTTGCACTTCTATGCATCCCAGCGTAGCATTTAGATTGTAAGCTCTTTGGAAGAGGGCTGAGTTTCTCTCAATATTTACTGTACAGTTTCCCGAACAGCAAATACAATACACAGGTAAGAATGTACGTATGAAGATATGTTATTGAAACATTTAGCATCACTGCAGCACAGCCATTTTAACGTGAATCCCTTACACACACACACACTTTAAATAAAACCACATTTTGGGGGTTAATGCCCCACTTAATTAACCTGCTTAATGTGCCTGGCAATGACTGGTGCCCCTGTTAGGTAAAACAATATAACACTCCAGAGATATCTGCTAGCCATTTTTACCATGCGTTTTTTTTATTGTTTATGTAAGAAAAGCTGCCACATTCTGCACACCAAGCACTGCTTTTTCGTTGCGGGCCTCTCTGGCAACACAGGGGTAGAAGCCTCTGTGCTCCCCGCCTCCCTTTGCTGCTCCTCCTCCTCCCAGTTTTCGCTTTCACAATCTGACACTGGAACAGGGGGAGGGTTTTTTTTTTTTGTTCATTCATTCTTTTGGGAAATTCGGAGAGAGGAAGGCAGAGTCAGCAAGGTAGGAAAACATGCGTCATAAAAGGTTACTGTTCGCTCGCTGCCTTGTGCTGAGACAGCGATTCTACGCGCGTCTCCAACTGTACGCGTATACTCTTTGTGTCGCTCCCACCGCAACCTCCAGAGACCAAAGTGAGGTTTGGCCGTTCCGGGAGAAACAAAAAAAAATGGCATTTTAATGGAAATGTGTTGATTGTAATCTCTCCGTCTCAGGGATTTCCTTTCCTATTGGCTAATGTTTATGTGTGCACTTATTGTATTATCATTCCCTGTATTGTGTTGTCTCTTTTGCGAGGCGCTGCATGCATTGTTGGTGCAATGTAAATAAAAAATACGCATACATTTTTATCAGTGCGACTTCACTGATGTCTCTGGGCGCACTCGTGCCAAAAATAAATGAGACTTACTCAGAATTACGGAGACTCACAGAAAATCGGTAAGCGTTGACAGGTCTGCACTGTGTGTGCAGCGCATCAAAATATACATATAGGGACACAGTATAAACGTAGGGACTGTAACCCTCGATGGTGCTGATAGTTGTCTAGGATTGTGACTGATCCAGGGTTCCCTTAGGGGTTTGAAAATTGTACCAAATACAGAAGAATTTACAATGCATCTGATCTCAGACGTGCTATTAGAGAGGGTTGGGGCTTCTTACAATGCATCTGATCTCAGGCGCGCTATTAGAGAGGGTTGGGGTTCCTTACAATGCATCTGATCTCAGACGCGCTATTAGAGAGGGTTGGGGTTTCTTACAATGCATCTGATCTCAGACGCGCTATTAGGCTGCGTCCATAGAAGCACCGACAGCGCTCCTCCGCGCTGATGCTGAGGCTCGCCTGCTCAATCAGTAGCGATTGTATGGACTTGCAGGCGAGCCAGCGTGCCCGATCGGGAGGTGGCGCACTGACGTCATGGGGCCAATAGCCCGCGAAGCGCCGATGTCATGGCGCCAACGTCGTGAGGCTGCTTCGCTGTGATTGGAGGTTTTCAGCCGACAGCGCGGTCAGATACAATTTCTGATGTCGGCTAAAAATCCCTGCGCCTCAGCACGCCTGCGGATGCTCGCGGAAGCCCCCTCTTAACACATCCTCATTGAGGATGACGGGGGTCATGCGGAGCGTCCGCACGGCTCAGCGCTGTCGGTCCTTCTATGAACTCAGCCTTAGAGAGGGTTGGGGTTCCTTACAATGTATATGATCTCAGGCGCTATTAGAGAGGGTTGGGGGTCCCTCAGAATGTCACAGTATAATTATACGGTTTCTTAACCAAAAAAAGTGTGAAACCACTGACGTCATGGCTTGAGAGAGCAATCACGTGGTTAAGACCGTCTCTCTCCACTTGCAGAATGAGCAAAAAATTGCACTGCGTACCCTGCATATCATACGGGTCCCTGGCGTTTCAGCGGGGGTCTTCAATTAGTTTTCCAAAGGGTCAAATCAAAAACATTTAGTCGAAAGACCACGAGTATTGTAATTTTGGATCCATTTGAAGACTTAAAATTATTATACATCAACATTTTTCCAGCGATCAATAATTTGTAGATATATGTATATTATCATTTATTTGTAAAGCGCCTGCATATTCCGCAGCCCGGTACAATGGGGGTACAGAGATTTGATAATTACATAAATAATTACATACAAATAAGGATAAACGGATACAAAAGGTAGTGAGGGCTTTGCCAATGAGAGGGTGGGAATCTGGGGCTTCAATTTTCAGCTGCGGGGAGCCCCAGGTTCCCGAGATACCGGTGAAGTTCCCAGGTTTAAATCTCCCTCAGTGGAAACACCCATGGGTGGCAAATCTCAGGCCAATAGGAAGCTGCGACGTCATCGGTTGTGGTTTCCTATTGGACAGCCATTTAAATCTCTCTTAATAACCAGGAAGTAATACCTGTAACTTTCCCAGTAAGTATCTCCGGAGCCGGGGAGTTCCTGGCCCGGAAAATAGTGTGGTTCAGCTCTTGAGGGTCCCCTGGTTCCAATCCTGTAAAAATGTATCAGGAGCAGACAGCCCAAGGGTCATATCAAGGCCCTTCGCAGGCCCGTGGGCTGCTAGTTGAAGCCAGTGTCATGACGTACAGTGTATGTCCTAAGGGAAGCCTGAAGGTCAATAGAATGAATTCACTTTTTTTCCTGAGGAAATGGCTCTGTAACCTTCCTCACCCGGCTCTAAAGGACGTCACATCAGTCCTACTATATACATAGGCAGTGCCCAGTGTCTCAGGCCTTTGCCGGGTGCTGGGTAAGTGCAGGCTGGGCGTGGATGGTTTAATATAACAAGGATCGGCGCCAAGAAATTTTATAAACAAAGGTGCTTTATTGTTCATCCGTAAACAATGCTTCCCAGACATACTGGTTACATGACATAAACTCGTAGCAAACAATATCATTCTGGACTTCATCCCCTTGTAGTTCTCACTCCTACACAGGAGAGGTACTTAGATTTGTTACCCATAGTGAGGGATAAAGTGACGGTCTGTTGCATAGAGACAGTAGCTGCACCTCCAAAATCCAATAATCCTCAACTACAGCACCTCTATCAGTCACAGAATTAAAGAAACCGTTAGCATCAATACAAAACAGAACCCAAAATCATATCAAATAATTATAAACAACATGACTGTGAAAAAACAAAAGCATGGATGAGATATCACTGTGTAATGCCGCTACCCACGGCGCCCGCTGCGGCTCTTACCTCCGCTGTCGGGGCGCGCGGCACCCGGTCACGTGGTCCTCCTTCTCTCCCTTCTCTTCCTGCAGCTCCTGCTGCCTATGCGCGCCGCCGGGGTAGACCTCCGCGCGCGTCTACAGTTCCAGCCTTTCCTCCCGGCAAACTCAACCCGCCCCTTCCGTCGCGCGCATCGCGCGCGCGCTACCATGTCCATCTCCACTGCCGCCAATGTACTTGTTCCGTCCCCACCTGTCCTGCATCCTGCCTCAGCCTATCAGCGCTCTACCTTCATCTGACATCACCGCTGCGGGTTCTCATTGGCTCCTGTCAGTATATAGTGCTACCAGCCCAGAGCTGATTGCTGAGCATAGTCAGTCTCTAGTTGTGCTTGCTACAAGCTACTTCGCAGTCTGCTCTTGTCTTCCGTTACAGACCCTAGCTTGAACCTGGACTCCCGATCTCTGGCACCCTCGAACCCCGGCTCGCCCTACGGACTTCTACCTTCTCCTCTCCTTGACTTTGGCTTGGGACACCGACTACTCTTGATCTCTCCAACCCCGGATCTGGCAAGTACCTCTACAACTCTACACTCTCCTGTCCCGAACCAGGCTATCTACACGACTCTGCTAACCGGACCCGCTCACGCGGCTGTAGGGCGGTGGTTTTCCTGTATCCCCACCTCGGCCTCGCGGTCCAGTCCGGTTTGTGGTGAGCACTCCTATATTCCCGTGACACACTGAGGGTCAATCCTGGCATGGGCTCCTAATGCGCACACATGGGCTCCTAATGCGCACATGGGCTCCTAATGCGCATAAATACAGTCCCGAACTAGATCATAAACTACTGGTCTGAATAAGCATAGTCCGGAAACTCATTCAGTATTAGAGAGTCCAGATCACACAGGTAACAATAGTTCATCTTTTTTTTTCCAGATCACCATGAAGGGCTTGTATTATCAGCTGAGCCCATCGGAAGGCGAAGGGACGTTTGTATTTCAGGAACGGGTAAGCTTTGTAATATACATCTGGTTTTCATTGCTGCATGCACCTGAATCACAAATCTGTTTTTTCCGGGCAATCTAACCGTCTTTAGTCGTATTGGTTTTCTATATGCATTTTTTCGGTGGTATTAACATGTAAACGTCTGTTTTTTTGGTTCAGATACATTCAGCATCACATTGTAACCTGTAACAGATGTTTTTCTCTTAATTGTGAAATGTGTTAAATCCTGCACCAACAGAGTTCATGTTGGATTTTCTTTGACATAATCTAGACTCTTTAGAACCGAATGATAATTAATATTTATTTAACATAGTCACCTTTTGTTTATGGTCCCTCATGTACATCAATTGATGGGGGAAATGTATCAATGCAAGTTTGCTTTAACACATTACAATGTCTCTCTCATGATTAGACCATAAGTTAAAAATTGCTATTTATCACGTTTAAAGCAGCAATCCACCAATTTTTCATATCCATTTATTTTTTATACATCATTCGAACCAGGTGTCACCTGGAGCTTAACCAAACTATCTGCCATAATATATGTCGCTTAGATTGTTAGCAAGTGGGGGGTACACCATCTCAGGCCCAGCATTTTATTTTTGTGTTTCAAAGAAAATGGGACAGAGTTTGATACATCTCACTGTAAAAGGTGCATCTTCCTGTTAATGCAAATGTTGGAGCTTAGTCTCTTGATACAATAGTGCAGGGGTTCCCAACCCGAGTCCTGAAGAACCCCCAACAGGTCCGGTATTAAGGATATCCCTGCTTCAGCACAGGTGGATCAGTAAGTAGCTCAGTCGTTTTAACATTGAACCAACTGTGCTGAAGCAGGGATATCCTTAATACCTGACCTGTTGGAGGTTCTTCGGGACTCAGGTTGGAAACCACTGCAATAGTGCAATCAGACGCAAGGTAATGATGCCTCTCTGTCTTTGCGCCAGTCCTGCTACAAAACTTTCTCTACATACTGTACATTTCCCTGTATTGACATGACACCACAACTGCATTTCCCTTCTGTTGACATGATTTGGCTTTAACGTGCACCAATGGCAGATTGATACTTTTTTTTTTTTTTTTATCAAAATCAGACACCTATAAGTATTTTTTAATCATATTAGTTTGTAAACCTGCGAAGCTGAGACTTGAGAGGGGTTTGATTTCTTCTGGAAGCTCTGCTGTAACTGCGTGTTCAACAAGAGTTTGCGCAACGAGAGTCCCCTTTAAAAAAATCAAATCAAATCTAAAGTAATCAAATATTTGCTTTTCACACGGTTAGATTTGTGTAAGGAAGCCAATTAGATGGTTTCATTCTTTACAAGAGGTGAGTTATTGGCTGGTTATGGAGGATGGCCCCTTTAAATGGACTGTACACATTATCAGGAAACTAAGCAAAATAGAGAAGAAAAAGAAAAGCATACATAGACAATACAGCAGGGGTAGGTTTACCACTTAAAGCTGCAGACCAAACAATATCCTACATGGTTTTTTTTTTAAAATAAATCAGTTCTGTACTATGAAAAAATACTTGTAGCATTTTTTTTAAACAACTCTGAATTACATTTTTAATGTATTATAATGTAACCAGCATTTTTCATTTCTATAGCAACCATTTACAAAGTCACATCCCCTCCCTCTTGTGAAACAGGCTGTGGCACACCCCTTTTTGAGTCCTGCCCTCTCTCTAACAGTGCACCAATTGTATCAAGTGACTGCCTGATCACATGATCTTCCCCACAGAACTTTGCATCTTTGGTCCTCTTCTGCTGCACTTACAGCCCCTGAGCCGAATCTTCACCGATCAATCACAGGAGAACGGATCGATCAGCAACTTAGCTAATTACTTATCATTGTGTGAATTGTATTGATGCACATATTAAAGGGGAAAAATATATATATTTTTTTTTTAAAAGCAGCTTGGACTGCTGCTTTGTGTTCATATTTTAAAGTGAATTATTTAAAATGTCTGGAGTTATTCAGAAGTTATATTTGAGACAACTTGTATTTGACGCCTCTGCTCCGAACTCCAGATGCACTTCCCCTGGCTGTGCTTCTAAGGCCGCGTCCATGTTTAGTGCTTGCGGGCGGAGGCGCGCTTCCGCTCGGCACTGAGCCCCTACAGCCGCAATGAGAGCGGCTTTAGTAGGGGCTCGTCTGTGCTTGCGCAAGCGCGCGGAAGCGTAGGTCTTGGGGAAATTTTAAATCTTCGCGCTTGCCGGAGCGCAGGGTCGGTCACGTGAGCGGTTCGCCCAATGAGGGCGAACCAGCTCCGTGACGTCACTGGCCCGCCCGCTGACACGCCCCCGACACGCTCCCGGAAGGCGCGCTGTCTAAGGCCAGGGAAAGCACCCACTTTCCCTCAGCCTCAGCGCGTCTCCGCACGCCAGGAGTAACCATGGCCGAGGCCTAACAATGCACTTTTTACCCCTAATGTGTCTGTTAACCTCACACCATGGTCGGCTCTGTATAAACAAAATGATACACAAAATGCACTATAAATCATTGCAGACCTATGACAGGGACGGCGTTAATAACGCCTGCTGCTGAATACAATGTGTTGTGTTGAGCTTTTTCGGGGCGAGATTTGATTTTGTACCCTAATGTGCATTTTCTTCCATTTTTATTTAGTTCATGTTTTTCGAATTTTGGTTACGAATAATTACATTTAAAAAAAAAAAAACCATTCCCTAAAAGCTGATGTTGAAATGTACTTTTCTAAAAACCAATCCCTTGATTTCCACCTGCCTCTTCATTTTCAGCAGATGATGTGTATAAGGCTGAGGCCATGCCAGGCGCGCATGGCGTCACGTGCGCCTACTGCCTTGGGATCAGGAGGAGACGTGACGGGGAGGCGTGTGGGAGTCGTGCTCATGACATCACGTGAGCGGTTCGCCCTCATTCGCCGAACCGCGCACGTGGCTCGGCCGTCGCGCGGCAAAGACAAATGAACTTGTCTGTTCGACAATCGCGCGCTTTATCGCCCGCTCCATGGCCGGCCTCAGAGGCACAGCCTTTTGCTCCCGCCGTCGCGCTAAGCATGGACGCGGCCTAAGATAACCGGAAAAGCTAAATCCGCGTGCAAGCATATTGTGAATCTTTTTGATCGGACCCCATACCTTTCCACAAAAACCTACACCCACCCCTGAAAACCAAATAACCCCAACTGCTGTGCTGACTAATCGGCTTCATATTGCAAAGCCGGTATAACCAGCCTCGCACTGAGGAGACCCAAGAGGTCGGAACAGCCGTCTGTGAGTAGATGTTCTTCGTATGCACTTTTTTATCCCAGGCTGTGCTTAAAAGTTGTGTAATGCGGCAGGCATGAAGTTATAGGGGTCCACGTTAAAATGGATAAGAAGCAAAAGGAGACACTGTGCTCATTTGCATGTCATTTCCCAGAATCTCTGGCTGCAGTGCAAGCACTGTATGCTAAGAGATAATGGGGAAAGACAGGGTTGCAGACCTGTCTGAGATATGCGACTGTGCTCACAACGTGGTATTTTTATTTGCAGACTTACTGTAGGCTGCGCTTATAGTGCCGGCGACAGCGACGTCGCTTCAAAACAAATGCATTGAATCTGTAGCATGCGCTTATAGTAGGGGCGACGGAGAGACGTAGCGACGAAGAGACATGAATCTCTGTAGTCAGTAGAATTTGATTTTTACAGTGACGGTCTCCTCATGTGACCTGCTGTAACCAATCAGATAGCTTCTGATGCAGGGAAAGCGGGAATGTGTCTGTGTGTGAGTGCAGGGAGAGGGAGGGGTGATTGTGTGTGTGGGATTGTGTGTGATTGTGTGTGTGTGGGGGGGGGGGGGGTGTGGGGGTGTGGGTGGGGGGGATTTTTTTTAACACCCTCGAATTACATTTTTAATGTATTAATGTAACCAGCATTTTTCATTTCTATAGCAACCATTTACAAAGTCACATCCCCTCCCTCTTGTAAACAGGCTGTGGCACACCCCTTTTTGAGTCCTTGCCCTCTCTCTAACAGTGCACCAATGTATCAAGTGACTGCCTGATCACATGATCTTCCCCACAGAACTTTGCATCTTTGGTCCTCTTCTGCTGCACTTACAGCCCCTGAAACGCTAATCTTCACCGATCAATCACATGAGAAACGATCCGATCACACTTAGCATTACTTATCATTGTGTGAATTGTATTGATGCACATATTAAGGGAAAATAATATATAGTTTTTTTTTTAAAAGCGCTGGCTGGCTGCTTTGTGTTCATATTTTAAAGTGAATTATTAAATGTGTGGAGTTATTCAGAGTTATATTTGAGACAACTTGTATTTGGACGCCCTCTTCTCCGAACCTCCACGATCACTTCCCCTGGCTGTGCTTCTAAAGGCCGGCGTCCATGATTTTAGAGTGCTTGCGGCGAGGCGCGCTTCCGCTCGGCACTGAGCCCCTACAGCCGCAATAGAGCGGCTTTAGTAGTGCTCGTCTGTGCTTGCTCAAGCGCGCGGAAGCGTAGGTCTTGGGGAATTTAAATCTTCGCGCTTGCCGGAGCGCAGGGTCGGTCACGTGAGCGGTGTCGCCCATGGGCGAACCAGCTCCGTGACGTCACTGGCCCGCCCGCTGACCGCCCCCACACGCTCCACGCGGAAGGCGCGCTGTCTAAGGCCAGGGAAAGCACCCACTTTCCCTCAGCCTCAGCGCGTCTCCGCAGCCCAGGAGTAACCATGGCCGAGGCCTAACAATGCACTTTTTTACCCCTAATGTGTCTGTTAACCTCACACCATGGTCGGCTCTGTATAACAAAATGATACACAAAATGCACTATAAATCATGGCAGACCTATGACAGGGACGGCGTTAATAACGCCTGCTGCTTGAATACAATGTGTTGTGTTGAGCTTTTTCGGGGCGAGATTTGATTTTGAACCCTAATGTGCATTTTCTTTCCCTTTTTTTTTTTTAGTTCAGTTTTTTCGAATTTTGGTTAGCGATAATTACATTTAAAAAAAAAAAACACCATTCCCTAAAGCTGATGTTGAAATGTACTTTTCTAAACCAATCCCTTAGTTTCCACCTGCCTCTTCATTTCAAGCATGATGTGTATAAGGCTGAGGCCATGCCAGGCGCGCATGCGTCACGTGCGCCTCCTGCCTTGGATCAGGAGGGACTGACGGGGAGGCGTGTGGGAGTCGTGCTCAGACATCACTGACGGTTCGCCCTCATTCGCCGAACCGCGCACGTGGCTCGGCCGTCGCGCGGCAAGAACAAATGAACTTGTCTGTTCGACAATCGCGCGCTTTATCGCCCGCTCCATGGCCGGCCTCAGAGGCACAGCCTTTTGCTCCCCCGTCGCCTAAGCATGGACGCGGCCTAATAAACCGAAAAGCTAAATCCGCGTGCAATCATATTGTGAATCTTTTGATCGGACCCCATACCTTTCCACAAAAACCTACAACCACCCCTGAAAACCAATAACCCCAACTGCTGTGCTGACCTAATCGGCTTCAATATTGCAAAGCCGGTATAACCAGCCTCGCACTGAGGAGACCCAAGAGGTCGGAACAGCCGTCTGTGAGTAGATGTTCTTCGTATGCACTTTTTATCCCAGCTGTGCTTAAAAGTTGTGTAATGCGGCAGGCATGAAGTTATAGGGTTCCACGTTAAAATGGATGAAGCAAAAGAGACACTGTGCTCATTTGCATGTCATTTCCCAGAATCTCTGGCTGCAGTGCAAGCACTGTATGCTAAGAGATAATGGGGAAAGACAGGGTTGCAGACCTGTCTGAATATGCGACTGTGCTCACAACGTGGTATTTTTATTGCAGACTTACTGTAGGCTGCGCTTATAGTGCCGGCGACACGACGTCGCTTCAAAACAATGCATTGAATCTGTAGCATGCGCTTATAGTAGGGCGACGGAGAGGACTTAGCGACGAAGAGACATGAATCTTCTGTAGTCCAGTAGAATTTATTTTTACAGTGACGGTCTCCTCATGTGACCTGCTGTAACCAATCAATACTTCTGATGCAGGGGAAGCGGGAATGTGTCTGTGTGTGAGTGCAGGGAGAGGGAGGGGTGATTGTGTGGTGTGGGATTGTGTGTGATTGTGTGTGGGGGGGGGGGGGGTGTGTTGTGTGTGTGTGGGTTGTTTGTGTGTTTGTTTGGGTTGTTGTTGTGTAGTTGTTTTGTGGGTTGGTGTGGTGTGTGTCTGTGTGGGTTGTGTTGTGTGCTTTGTGTGTGCTTGTGTTGTGTGGGGGGGATTGTGTGTGCTTGTGTGTGTGTGTGGTTGTGTGTGTGTGTGTGGGTGTTTGTCTGTCTTTGTGTGGCTTGCTGTGTGTGTGCTTGCTTTTGTGGGCCTTGTGTGTGTGGTGTCTGTGTGGAGGGTGGGCTTGTGTGTGGTGACTTGTGTTTGGGCGTGTGTGTGATTGTGTGTTTGGGGGGGGACTGTGGTGTGATTGTGTGTGTGTGGCGGGGGGTATTGTTTGTGTGGGTGAGATTGTGTGGTGGTCGTGATTGGTCTGTCTGTTTTCGTGGGGGCTATGCCGTGTGTTGTGTGTGTGGGACTTGCTGTGTGTGGGTTCTTGTGTGTGTGATGGATTGTGTGTGTTTGTTGGGGGTGCTGTGTGGTCGTGTGTGTGTGTGTGGGGGGGGGGGGGTGTGCATGTAGTGTTTTGAGGGTGTGTGGGGGGGTGGGTTGTGGGGGGAAATTGTGTCAGACAGGGCCAGCGCCCCAATCTGACATGGGGCCCAGGCACTTGAAAGGATGCAGAGCACCCACCCACCACCAAACCCATAGCGTAACTTTTATATTCCCTAACCCCACCAATACAATAGAAAAAAACCACCCCAACATCTCCACAGAAACCCCACAACAATCTCACAAATATACCACACCCCAACCCACCTTGAAAACCAAACCCGGAGGACCCACACTATACTACAACATAACCCCCCGTCCCCCCCAATACATATATAAAATACACCCCCAATACATATAACAAATCAGGCTTTGCCTTGGGGATCAAATCACCAGGTTGGTCCGGGTGTCTGCATGAGGGGGGGCGGTGGTGGCGGTGGCTGCCGGGGGGGGGTTGTGGTGGTGGGGGGTGGCGGGGGCCAAGCGGGCTGAAGCGTGACTGCGGGGTGGTGGCGGGGCCCGCAGCTGTCGGGACGCTGGGGGGACTGGTGGAACTGAGTGGGCGCCAGTGGGTGGTTGTGGACTGCAGGGGCTGGTGGGTGGCGGTAGCCCGCTGGCTGGGAGGGATAACTGGGGTCGTGGCTGGCGGTGGCAAGGGGCCCCGGGCTGCAGGTCACGCAGTTGTAAGGAGGGGTTCGGAGTGTAAGTTAGAGGAAGGAAAGAGGGTTGAAGCCAGGTAGTGAGAGGGGGAGGGGGAGAAGCGAAGAGAGGATAAAAGTGGAAGAGGGAGCAGTGAAGGGCAAGAAAGGTTGAGAATAGGGTTAAAAGTCCAAACAAATGCAACAAGACAAGGAACCGCAGAGCCGGAGGTAAAATATCCCCGGGAACAGCTGGAAATATGAGGGGTAGGGAGAATGGGCATAAAAGAAAAGAGTGGGGGAGTGGGGATGGGAGTAAAAGAATAAGTTGGAGAAAGTGAGGAAAGGCGGCGGGAGAAAGGGATGGGAAGAAGGGGAAGAAAGGACGGGTATGGAGGAAAAACGTCGCTGCTAAGGGGGAAGATGAGGAATGGAGTCTTCAACGGGAGGGGAAGTGCAGAAATGATGGTCCAACTCAGGGGGTAAAAAACCCTTATGCAGGGGAGGAGCATGGACGGGGTTGAACTAGTGCAGCAAGAGGGGAAAAGGTAGGGAAGAAAATGAGTGCATGTGGCATTGGGGGAATGCAGTATAGATAGGTAAGTGAGACAGCAAGAAGGGAAAGAGGGGAGGCGGTTGGGGGAAAAGAAGGGGAGAATGAGCGGCGAAAGGAGGAATTCGGTGGGAGGAAGAGGGTGTAGCGTCGGGGGAGACGAAGTATTTGAGGAGACAGAGAGGGAAGAGTAAGAAGAAGGAAGATTGGGCGGGCGAGAGTACTAGAGACCGACCACAAGAGAGGACAGAGTAAACAGGAAGTCTGGGATAGAGAGGTGTGCGGGAAAGGGGGAAGGAACTAAAGCGGGGAACGGTGGAAGAGACAAGGCAAAGGTGGGGGGGCAGATAGTAAAAGAGGGCACTAGGCGAAAGGGGGCAAGGCTAAAGAGGAAAAAAAGTGGGAAGGAGGTAACTGTGTGCCGACAGGAGAGAGGGAAAGTGCAACAAATGCTCAGAACAGAAGCGGGAAAGGGGTGAAAAATCGGGCAGCGGGGGGACAAAGTGAGGGGCAAGGGCCGAAAGGAAGAGATAACAAACTGGGGAAGTAACTGGGAATACGAGGGGGGTGAGAAAGGGGCTATGGCGTGGTGTGAAATCACATCATAGGGATAAAAAAAGGGGGAGGGGACAACAGGAAAAAGAGCAAGTAATAGGTCACGAGAAGAAAGACGGAGGTCGGAGAAGGAAGGGAAGGGAAGTGAAGTAAATGGTCAAATGGGGGAGACTTAGCGGGGAGGAGGAATAGAAGGTAGGAGTCATCCCAGAATGGGTAGGAAGCGGGCAGCGTGAATGGCGGCGAGAGATATAGTACGTGCGGACAAGCAAAAAAAGGGCGAAGGGGGAGGACAGCAGAAGGAGAGAGGGAAGATAGGAGTAAAATTAGGGAAAATCATGAAGGGGGGGAGAAAAGTCGTGGGAAATATCGGAAGACGGAAAAGTGGATAGGAACAAACGGTAAGAAATCTGGTGACTCGAGAATTCGAAGTTTCTGATGTCGCCCTCTTGCCCTTCACCGAGATCCCTCATCGCCACCCCATGTTCCTATCTCTGTGTACAAAATCTTATCATCCTCTGCGCTCCCGTCTGCGGACCAATCCCGCTGCGTGTCATTCCTCTATTCCCGCTGCTAATGCCTGAATCTCGGTCCTCTTGCCGCCAGATCTACGCCCCTTCCCTCGGAAGGTGCAGCGTTTTGTTATTGGGGGTGTATATTTATATGTATTGGGGGGTTTAAGTAAAGTTGTACGCTGAAATTTGTTTTTCCGTGTAGGTGCGCTATGGTTGGGGTGGGGGGCGCTGTCTTTCCATTTGTCCTGGGCCCCATATTTTCTGTTGGCGTGCCCTGATTATGTGTGTGTCTGTCTCCTCTGTGTGTCTCTGTGTGTCTCTGTTGGTCTGTGTGTGTCAGTCAAGTGAAAACACACTATATGAACAACTTAAAATAGTATATTCTCCCGTAATCTTTACTATATATTTGTGAAAGCGTCGTAGTGTCCGTGTCTTATGTGTCTCCCTGTGTCCCTCCTGTGTCCCCTAGTGGCAATCCCATTGGAACCTTGGGCCAGGCCAATGAGATGTGCTTCCTTGGCCCGCCCTCCCCCGCACACCTCTCATTGGCCTGGGCTGAGTGACGGGCCAAAGGAAGAGACGGAGACAACACACACACAACCCCGCTCTCCCCCCCCGCTCACCCCCCCCCCCTCCACCCCCCCCCCCCGCCTTTACCCCCCGCCCCGCGTTATTCCCCCCCAATCCACCCCACACACAGAGCACGCACTGGCCTTGCGTTCTCCGCCTCACCAGGCAGATTCGCTCCCCCCCTCGCCCCCCTCCCGCAGCCCCACAACAGAGCACGCTCTCTGCGGCTCTCCCCTCACACACGGCCGCTCCCCCTTCCCATGCCCTCCTCCGTCTGCTCCCCGTGCCTCTCCCCGCGAAAGGCGCAGCACCTCCTCCCACCGGAGCGTTCAGCCTCATCCGCTGAGAGCCCGATGGAGGAGGAGGGCGGCAGTACCCGGAGGAACAGACATGCGCGCCGTGTGCAAGGTGAGGAACGCAGGGAATTACCAGCGGCCCTGATTAACCCCTGCCCTTTGCCCCCGTGCCCTTGCCCCCCGCCTTTGCCCCCCTGCCCTCCCTCCCTCCCCCTGCTCTTTGCCTGCCCCCTGGCCCTCCCTCCCCCTGCTCTTGCCCCCTGCCCTCCCCCTCCCCCTGCCTTTGCCCCTCTGCCCCCCCCCGCCCGCCTCCCTGCCCTTTGCCCCTCCCTGCCTTTTGCCCCTCCCTGCCCTTTGCCCCCTGCCCCCCCTGCCCTTTGCCCCCCCCCGCCCCTCCTGCCTTTTGCCCCCTGCCCTTGCCCTCCCTCCCTTCTACGCCCTTGCCCCCCCGCCCCGCCCGTCGACGCCCCCCCCCC
>CM071569.1:14736032-14738532 GCA_036426205.1 Ascaphus truei
CCGCCCCCCCCCCGCCCTTCCACTCCATGCCCCCTGCCCTTCCACGCCCGGGCAACGCCGGGTATATCAGCTAGTTTTAAGTAAAAGTACTGTAAATTCAGCATACAAACAGAAATTACAACTCCTCTCCATTTCAGCCTTCCCCCTTGCTCTTGTCCCCACTCCTCTGCCTTCCGTCACTCCCCTTGCAGCTAGAGACGTCTACCAAACTCAAATTACAACTTTTGCTTGGGCTACGGAGACTGGAGACGTCATCCGTAGCCGTAGCCGGCACTATAAGCGCAGCCTTATCAGCAAATGTACAAAGCTGGAGTTGAAAGCGTTTTGGAAGGAGGCAGGGGATGGGAGAGGAGATTTCATAAAGCATCAAAACAACCAGATTAAAAGGACTTCAGGATCGAACTCTTCACCCTTTTATATGCCACAAATATTTAATATTAGTGAATGATAATATTCTTATCTGATGTTGATGCTGTCCCCCTACATCTGCTGATGTGTGCTCTGAGTCTGAACTGTCTCATTTTGTGTTCCTTAGTATGATTTGGGAGAAGAGAAGTAATGGAAACAAATATAGATTTTTTTTTCAACTTTCATTTTGTCAATTTATAGCATACAAGATGTACAACCTTGCATGGTTCTTATTAAGTCTCCTATGGATTACTGGAAAAGCTTGTGCGCTATATGGGCCAAACCTCCATCCAAGTCAAATCGGACTACATCGAATTATCCCCTATGTGTTTGTAGTATACAACTTTATATTTTTTTGTTCTTCTTGGTTTAAAAAAAACCTTATATTTTTATTGATTTTCGAAAATAAAGGGGAAGGATACAAAAATAAAAAGGGGGAGGGGAACAACCATTTTGTGTCGGTTTTCTTACAAACAAACAACAACAGTCACATTTCTTATCATGCAACATTTTGATGAACACAATATTTTACATTTAGCACTCCCAAATCCTCTCTCCCTCCGGTATCGCGTCCCTATCCAGCACCCCAGGGCTCCCAGCCCCTATCATACTTCCTGGTGGTGTGGTTCAGAAAGTTTCTCCATCAATTGAACATCATTAACCCTTCTAATAACCTCTCTTCTGGAGGGCGAGTGTCTTTTTCCACACCGCTGCTACGACACATCTAGCAGCCGTTAGAATATGCAGAATCAATTTTTGTGTACAATGATTTTATATCTTCCATAGGTTTAGCCAGAATAATTACGGTTGGGTCTAAGGGGATTTTGATATCAGTCACATTTTTTATTTATTTTAGAACTGTCTTCTAATACCCCTGCATTACTGGTCAGAACCACCAAATATGTGCCAAATCTCCTAATTGTCCACAACCCCTCCAACATCTATCTGAGGTCCCCGGGAACATCTGCTTTAGTCTTTTGGGGGTGTAATACCAACATAACAAAATGTTATATATATTTTCTTTTGTTACTGTGCATGTAGAGGTTTTACCCACATTATCCCAAATATTTTCCTATTCCTCCCTTGTTATCTTAGTCTGGAAATCCAGAGCCCATTGTTCCATATATTTATGGTTTGGGGTATCTTTCTTATGAGTTAGCCCCTGGTATAGAGATGATATCAAAATTCTTCGTGGTTTTTAAGTCTTTACCGTTTCTATAAATGCATTTAGGACTACGGCTATTGTTCGTATCATTTAACTTGTCTGTACTTTTCTCCAAACTAGGAGCATGTTCCTCCTCCCAGTGAGTATCACGTAAAGCTACAAGTCAAAGCCTGCGCTCTCAGCTGTATGAATATGAAGGTATTTAATACATCGAGATGATAAACTGTATACAAACAGCATACACACTCTCTACTTTTTAACCAAGAAAATGAAATTAAACCTCTTTTTTTTTAAATTAATGGCAAAGTATAATTAAGGTGTATATAGGCCCAGTATTACTAAGCCCGTGAAGAGTACCGTAGATGTATGAAAACACAGCACCTTGGCCAATAAAGTTCAGCTGGACAGATGGTGTGTTGAGTTGCTCCTGAAGTGCAGAGGTAGACCAAGCTCACCAAACTAAATAAAATAAAGGAGAAAGCGAGAAAAGCAAAAAAATAATAATATATATATATATATATATATATATATATATATATATATATATATGGTCAAAATAATCAGTGGTGCCAACTAAGAGGTGTAGTAGTCCATATATAAAATGGAGGCACAGCAGAGTAAATGGAAAAATGACTCCAACTTGAATGTGTGTGAGAGCCTACAATTGGCACCTGTAGTGCCTCCATCAAGGTAACATTACACCTGACTATTGGTTATAATTGCCATAATGTAATGACTGTCCTGCTCACTCGGAACATCAACTTTGACACAAATTAAAATGTGAACACTTTTTAGAACTTGACATTGTGTTGAGGTGTGTGTGTGTGTGTGTGTGTGTGTGTGTGTGTGTGTTACAGCCACACTACTTTAGTTGATCATAGCCAAAAATCTGCACACATATAACATGTTTTTTTTGTTTTGTTTTTA